>VXAD01012881.1:0-37176 GCA_013399195.1 Dicrurus megarhynchus | reverse complement strand
CTCTCCTCTCTTTTTTCTTCCTTTTTGTTTCTTTCTTCTTTCTTTTCTGTTGTACTCCTACTACAGTGAAGTGCAATTCAATTAATTCCATTGAAGAATCATTGGGAATGATTATTACCAGGGTGGGGAATATCTCAGTATCTGTTGTATCTGTATGTGAGTATATATGTTGTATATATCTGCTGTGTGAGTGTCTGTTATATGAGTTCACATCTCTTAAATGTGAACTGCAAAAACATCCCCCAAGGGAAACTCAGAGAGGTGCTTAAAAATTTGGTCCTGAGTGTCAATCTTCTAACACTTCCCCTTGGAAAAGAGTAGAGTCAGTCATGGTGCAGTTCAGAAATCAAAGTGACAGCGGCAAGAACTGAATATTAAACATGGTCCATTTCCTGAGAGTCAGTTTATAATTTGAACATTCGAAGTGGTTTTGGAACAGTGCTATTGATGAACATTGTTTGTGGTAATTCTGAGCAATCAGGTAAATTCGTTTTCTCTAAGGAAGAAAACAGAAGTGGTGAAATTAATAATTGGAGTAAGAAATCTCATATAAGCACTTACTGTATTCCAAAATATTTTATTGAAGAGTGATATTAAAAAAGTAGGTAGATGTGGCTCCCTGACTATGTGATTTAGCACTTGTTTCTTTTCAGTTGATGGTTTCTGGAGTGATTAAATCTTACCTTTGGTGGCACTCTGGGATGTAAACCTGCATCTGTTCCAAGAAGTAAAACACTTTTTTTTCCATTCAGCATCTCCTTTTTCTACAGGCTGACACAGGGAAAACAGAGGTGCCAGAAACATGTTACGTATTCATCTCTTGGCAGTCATTATTTGTGTGCATTTGGTCCTTGTTTTACAGCGGGCAGTATTCATCTTTTCAAGTGGTATTTGCAGTTGCCGCATTTCTTCTCCCTCTGTTCCCAGTAATCCTGCAGAGTTCCCCACCAGCCCTACTCCGAACCCACTGACTGAGCTCAGAGCGGCAGCAGCAGTGGCAGCTCCCCGTCCCTTGCACAGCAGGCAGCCCTCACTGCCCACCCCAGGCACAGGAATTTGCTCTCATGCTCTTTCATTCCTGCTGCATTAAAGGTTTGCAGTCTGATGGTGTTGCCATGTTTGTGCTGAGTATCTGTGTGATGTGAGGTGATAAATGACGGTGGCTCGTGGCTGAACCTCCTCCTCCTCCTCCTGCGCAGGGTTTGCTTGCTTTGCCATTGATGACAGGAGGTGCTGGGGTGAAACTGATGGCTGGAATTCAGTGGCAGTGGCTGCTGCAGCCCATGTGCTTTCCCCTGAAGTGTTTTGTGATGGGCTGGCCCCCTCATATGAGCAGCTTGAGACTTGCTTGGTAGCTGGGTACTGCTTTTCACACTTCTTCATTTTCATCCTACTTCTGCCTCCTGTTTATGACCTTCCTGATGTCTTCCAGACATTTGACAGCGGTCCAGGTAGAAAATGCAGGTGGTGGATGCAGCATTGTGGTTAACCAAAGCACAATTTTCTAGTTCTACAGGTTTGCCACTCAGATTCACTTTCAGGTTTTTTAATGATCTCAGCAACATTTTCCATACACATACAATCTTTGTTTTAGAATGAGGCCCCCGTGTGTCATGGCAGACCAATGGCACATGTCAGTGTCAGTTTTTCATTAAGAAAAAGCAGTACACTGCAGGAAAATTGCATTCATGTGGAATTTCACTGTGGCCAGCCTCTGCAGTACTTGAAGATTTTCACTGGACTGCTCCTTGGCTTCTGTGGCATCAGTGGAGGTCAGACTCTGTGCCCACACCCACAACTGTGCTACTTGAAGCTCTTTTCTGTACAGAGGGACAGAGGCTGCTGTCAGGAGGGTGGGGAGGCCCAGGCACAGGTTATTCCATGGCTGCCCCATCCCTAGAAATGTCCAAGGCCAGGCTGGACAGGGTTTGGAGCAACCTGGGGTAATGGAAGGTGCCGCTGCCCATGGCAGGGGGTGAGACTGGATGGGTTTTAAGGTCCCTTGCAACCCAAACCCTTCCATGATTCTATGATTGGAATCTTTTGCAGGTTGCTGTGTATCTTCCAAAGTGTTTGCAATTTCTTAGAGGCTGTCCTTGTACCTGTTGACCACAGATTTTCTGAACCACAGTTCAGAAGATAGATATTTAGAGCTGTGCTGAAACACGGAGTTTTAAACATTTAAACATTAGGATTTTAGTTCAAGGTCAGCTTTGTTGAAATTAGTTAAAATAGGTCTAATAAGCAAGCCCAGCTGGGGTTAATTAAGAAAATTAATGATTAGCTGGAGAGTTAGGTCTGGAGTAAGTTCTTAGGATCTCAGTAACTGATTGCTTGCTACCTTATATTTGTTCAGCTGTACTTGTGGTGGGAATAGCCAATACTGATTAACAGATCTAAAGAAATGTGGACAATTACTAATTTTTCATTTGAAAACCTATTCAGAGAGGGTGAAGGGAGGAATTGGAGGTCCTCCAAGAGCAATATGTATTGTCAAAAACCAGAAAGGTAGAAAGGTCAAAGTGAGGTAGATGAGGGTTACTTCATCATTGATGACCTCTCCTCAAATCACGGGACCACCGACACAATTCAAGGAACCCACTACACATGCTTAATGATTTTTTAGCTAATTACCATACGAAGTGGGGAGTGGGAGGTATTAATGTTATAATTATGTATTTGTATTTTGAATATTTTAAACCTTTGTAGATAAATAGACTTTGTATTGTTCTGTGACCTTGCACTGCGTATTAGGGAGCTATCCCATGCAGCTGCCCGGCGCTGAAATAAAGATCCACTTTCTAACTTTGTTAGAGAGTCTTTGTCCATCTTATTTGGGTATCAATATTAGGTCAATGCCCATATTTTGGTCAATCAGTGCACATGTTCATCTAGGACATCCTCATGCAGGAAACACGGTTCTGCATCTCATTCCCCAGTGCTGAGTAACAGCCCAGAGTCCTTTTGCCAGCAAACATTTCACAGGCAAGCCATGGAGGTGATGTGTTAGGCTAGGTCATGCAGCTCTGTGTGTGTGTGACTGGGACTCCAAGGAATACCTCCTGGCATTTTTGTCTGACTTCCTGTCCAGAGAGGAGTGGGAGTCAAGCTGGTCCTCTCACAAATTTATTCAGCACCTATTTTCCAAGACAGGTGAATAAAGACTGCAAACATAAGGAATTAGTTTCTGGTGTTTTATGGCAGGCAGGATTAGCCTCTGCTGTACGGGAGGGTGCTTGTGGTACCACATAGGCAGATTTTGCTCTCTGTATTAAAAGATTTAATATCATAAGATAATTATGATTCCCCAGTCCTGACCTCAGAGGTTTCATTTTAATGAGTCCAACCTCATAATCTCATGGTACCATGGTACCTGCTTGTGATCAAGGCTACTAAACACTATTTCTGATACTAATCATGCCTCTTTTTTTGTAGATAAAGGAGTTTCCTTGTACATGGAAAGTGTACATGTAGTTTTAGCTTTTACAACAGAAATTCAAAGCAAATTCATTATCCTGTGTCTTAACACGTTGGATACGTGTTTTTACACTGTCCAAGAAAATGAATGCAGAGCTGTGTAATTAGTTGTATCAGAAGTGAAAATGAGTTAAGGCCTCATCTTCTCCTAATGAAGTCGGTGGCAAAACTGCCGCTGAGTTCAGGGGGAAGAAGATTACTTGCAAAAAGGAGATTTAGAAAAATGCTGATCAGTTTGTTAGTGTGCCTAGTTAGACGTACTCAAAGGTGGCAGTTAGATGTAAAAATCTGCAGCTCCTAAATTGTCCTTTCAGATTGCCTGCCAAGAGCATTTTGTGCAGTTAATTTTCACAGATAGTTGAGGAAATAGAGTTTACTAGACAGCCTTTAAAATTACTGGAGTCTTATTTATGTAAGAGAGTATGGCTAGTTGAGATAAGCATAAATTTAAACTTACAATTACATTTCTGTCCCTCTGAAATCCAGCTTGTGAGCTGTACTGTTGCATCATATTACACACACTATAATATTCATCTACATACATGGAAGATTCACTCTTATTTTCTAGTAAAATCTACAAAGAGCTGGAGAGAAATGGGGGAGACTGAGACAAAGGAAGAGGAGAGTGATTACTTAATGGTCATGAATGACTGGACTTAATTTTCTGTGTATTGAATTGCTTTTAATATTCAGGAATGAGAAATTATATTTTTTTCTTTGATAGCATAAATATTTTTTCCCTACATATGTCACATGTGGGCTACATGAATGTTCAATTTTATTACTCAGTTATATTGAATATATTGGCGTTTTTATACACGAGTCTATAATGTTTAGTGGGCAGCTCTGTGATTTTATCAAACTGTGGAATATTAATCCCATGGCATGTCTTTATAGAAATTTAATGCCTCAATATTTTTGTGATTTTTGTTTAGTACAGCAACAGATAAATTAGGAAGAAAGTTATAGGAATAGTAAAAATAAATGAAATGTCTTTCAAGAGATCACATCAGTCACAATGATAATGAAGTGAGGGAGATAAAATTATTGGCAAGCGGAATGAAGCAGAATCAATACAAAATACACAAATTCATAAACTAAGAGCACAGCACTTTGCCATAAATCGAGGAGGAAGCCACTATTTTATAAAACACAAGGCTGTTACTCATAGAGTGCAAAAGCCTTTTTTTTCCCCTCATTAAGGATAACGTATTTCTGCTCAAAAAGCTCCATTAAATGAATGAACCAATTTGCTGTGCAAGGAGCAATCTAGCAGGAGTATCAGCCTCCAAACGTGGTGTGTGACTGCTAACCTCAGCAGCTGAGGGGTAAATCACTGCTGAGGCTCAGCCTTGTGAATGGAACAGATGGTGCTGGTCCAGGACATAAAGAGCTGGGCGTAAATGGGGGTAATCAGTTTGTGGCTGATCAGCAGAGGGTTTGGGAAATAGATCAGAGAGATGTCACTTTCACTCTGGTAACCTTATGCACACACAGGGTGAGTGATGAGAAGGGAGGAGAGCGAACCCTGGGTGGGCTTGGCAGTGCTGGGTGGATGGTTGGGCTGGGTGATCTTAGAGGGCTTTTCCAGCCCCTCTGGCTCTGTGGCTCTGTGCTGCTGGTGGCACACCACAGACGGTGCTGCTGGCTGCAGTGCACAGAAGGGTTGGCAGCAGGGAGCTTCCTGAGGCATGTTTCAGCCCACTGCAGCTGACACAAGAAGTGCCTGCCTGGATGGAAAAAAATAATGACAGAAAAGTTTATTTACTTCAGGGTCCTGCACATGAAGGCAATCCCCAGTGTAGTGCTTGGAAGGTGTGGAGCCCTTTGTTTCTCTGTTCACCAATTTTGTTTCTTTTCCTACTCCTCTATAACTTATCTAGGGCTTTTTCAAGGAGTTCCCTGGGTACCATTTCTGTGTGACATGGTCACATCATCAGTGGGGATTTTGCAGGATGCAGTTTTCAAAAGCATTTGCTGTTGGCCTGATCTTGTCCTCACTGATACCTTGGAGAATTTTACCACTGGCTTCCAAGTAGGAAGGAGTCTGGCTGCTTAAATTCTGCCTGTTGTCCTCTCCTTTGAAATCATCACTGCCTCTATGGGTATGCAGATTTGCTTACAAAAACTGTTCTAGCACCTTTCTGAAGATCCTCATTGGAGCAACATCCTGTGTTTTGCATAAAACTGAGTAATTTTCTTCTTCCATCTCTTTGCTAAGAGGGAAAAAATCCAACTTGTCCCTCAGCTTTAGGACTGCTAATTGCTCAGGTGTCTTTTTTGCAGGTGTCCTCAAGCAGACATTTCATAGGACAGACTGTGGCAAAAGGATGTCCCCTACTAGCAAAAACACTACTTTCAGAAAAAGAGATTCCCTGTATTTATTTTAGAGCTTCTCTAAGGCTTAAGGGTTGAAAGAGTTGAAATTCTTTTGTTTAAAGGAAATCCAAAGCTCCTGTTCAAAAGACAAGTGTTTTTGACCCTTAGGGGTGGTATGGATCCTGGCTTCTCATACTTTTAATCTTGCTTAAGCCTGGAAGTATGAGTAATGTTCATGAGAGCTCTGTGTCTGTGCTGTCCAAACCTGTCTGTTATGTTTAGAACAGAAATCTGTTGCTGTGAGTCTTGATTATTGTAAAGATTTAAGGTTCCAGAAGAAAATTATATTTTCCTGAATCAGCGGTCAAATTAGACCAAGAAGATTATGCAAATTACTTCAGTGTCCTAATTTCTGGATACCCTTCTAGTGAATAAACTTGGAGTTTCAGATCCTCTAGAATGACACGGTCTACAAAGGCCTTAGTTATAACTATTTGATGCAAAATGTCTGTGGTCTGGATCTGTCTAATGAGACACCTTTCTTTCCATAATCTCCTGTATAATTCCACAGGTTTCCTAAGATCCTTTAGTCAGGGGTTGTGCACAAGATTGATGAGTGAATCCACAAGTCTTTTATTATTACCTTCTATTACTGCTTAGTCAAATATATGTTTAAACTAGGGGTACTTCTGAGAATTAAATTAATCGTGATTTAAGTATAGGAAGGGATCATTAATTAGCAGTCTTCCAGGGATCCTCTGATCATCTCCTCCTCATTTCTTTTTTGCTTAAATATACATTGGGCATTTTATTAATTCAAAGATTTCCAGAACTGGAACACATTCACCTAGTCCTCCTGTACAATTAACCTTTGATATGCCTGTTCTAATTGCCTATTTTGTATCTTTGCTATATGCAGAACTGTGTAACTCCTGTTCTTTCTTGAGGGAGGGAACCAGAAATACCAGAGAGATATTGATCAGAGTTAAAGTAGATATGAAATTTCAGAAGCCATAAGAAAAAAACCAAAAAATCTCATTTTCTTATGCTTATGGGCTTTTATTGTTTTATGTCAATTTATTTTAAAGAATATTTAAACAGTAAACAGAGAGAAAACTGACAAAACACGATTAGTCATGCAACTCTTCTCTCTCAATTCGGTGACTAATATTCTAATTAATAATTTAATGTTTTACACTTGGATTAAGGAAAATACATAACAATGATATATTAATTGAAGACACGCAAAACCATTAAGAATCCTTGGTTTGAGCAGGCTGTGTCCCAGAACAGAGCTTTCATTTATAACAAACCCTAGGAAAAAAATTAATTACTGTATTCATTTTTTTCTGTCACCTTCTAGACCTCAGAAGAAGGATAGAGTTTTAAAGATTTCATTAAATAACACAATGGTTTGGGGTTGGAAGGGAATTTAAAAGGTCACCTTGTTAAAAACCCCCTACTCTGGTTCAGGACACCTTCCACTATCCCAGGTTGTTCCAAGCCCTGTCTAACCTGGCCTTGGACACTTCCAGGGATGGGGCAGCCATGGCTTCTCTGGGCACCCTGTGCCAGAGCCCCACCAGCCTCAGAGTCAAGGATTTCACTGTCAAATGCTTTGCACCAGTCCAGGTAGATAATGTCAGAAGCTCTTCCCTCATCCACCACTGCTGTAACCCATCATAGAAAGCCACCAAATTTGTCAGGCGAGGTTTGCCCTCAGTGAAGACACTTTGGCTGTCCCTGTGCCTTAGCATAGTTCCCAGGATTTGCTCCGTGACCTTTCCAGGCACACAGGGTAGTCGGACTGGTCTGTAGTTCCCTGCGTCTTCATCATCCCTCTTTTTACAAGTGGGGGTTATGTTTTCCCTTTTCCAGTCAGTGAGAATTTCACCGGGCTGCCACAACTTTTCAAATGTGATGGAGAGTGGCTTAGCCACTTCATCTGCCAGTTCCCTCAGGATCTCATCAGGTCCCATTGATGTGAGCACCTTCAGGTTCCACAGAGGTTCTGGAACCTGATCTTTTCTGCAGTGGATGGTTCATTCCCCCAGGCCCTGCCTCTGCCTCCTGTGACTTGGGTGGTGTGGTTGGAGGCCTCGCTGGTGAAGACTGAGACAAAAAAGGCATGGAGTACCTCAGCCTTCTCCATGTCCTGGGTAACCAGGTCTCCTGTTTCCTTCCAGAGGAGGCTCACATTTTTCCCAGCCATCCTTTTCTCATCACAGGTATAGAAGGTTTTCTTGTTGCCGTCGACATCCCTGGCCAGGTTTAATTCTATCAGGGTTTTGGGTTTCCTAACCCGATTCCTGTCTGCTTGGACAATCTCCCTGTGCTCCTCCCAGGCTATCTGTCTCTGCTTCCACCCCCTGTAGTCTTCATTTTTGTGTCTTGAGTTTGTCCAGGAGCTCCTTGTTCATCCCCACAGGCCTCCTGGTGTTTTTACCTGCCTTCCTCTTCGTTGGGATGCATTGCTCCCAAGCTCAGAGGAGGTGATCCTGGAATATCAATTGGTTTTATTGGGCTGCTTTTCCCTCCATGGCTTTATCCCATGGGACTCTACCAGGCAGGTCCCTGGAGAGGCCAAAGGCTGCTCTCCTATGTCCAGGGTATGGAGCTTGCCATGCATTCTCCTCTCTGCCCTCAGGACCTCAAACTGCGGCATTTCATGGTCCCTTCTGACTGCCTTTGAGCTTCACATCCTCCAGCAGCCCCTCCTTGTTAGTGAGAGCAAGATCCAGCACAGCAGCTCTCCTTGTTGGCTCCTTCATTCCTTGGAGGAGGAAGGCATCATCAGCACATTCCAGGAACCTCCTGGATTCCTTATTCCTGCGGTGTTGCCCCTCCAACAGATTTCAGATTTCAGTTGAAGCCCCCTGTAGCAACCAGGGCTTGGGAATAAGAGGCTGCTCTTATCTGCATATAGAAGGAATCATCCACTCAGTCTTCCTGGTGGGATGGCCTGGAAGAGAACCCAGTAAAGTCACCTTTAATCCTGCTCACCTCCCTTAAATCCATCAGCTCTCAGACAGCTCCTCATCCCTCCCCAGGAGAGCTCCCTTCACTCCAGGTGGTCATTGACATAGAGGGTGACCCCCTCCTCGTCTTCCCTGCTGCCCTAAAGAGCCTGTGTCCTTCCTTGCTACATTAAAATGTCTTCTTTTGATTTTACTTTTTTTTTTTACTCTGCTACGGAGGCATTCTCAGGTTGTGAAGATAATTATTTTTCAGAAGAAGGAAGAATTATTTGAGGACAAAACTGGACTAATTTATACTGCGTTGTCTTCCTTTTTGAGTTCTGAAGAAAATGAAAAGGAAAGTGACAGGAGACAGATAAAAATCCTTAAGAAATGAGTCAGAGAGAGCGAAGAGGGAAATGTAACTTCAGAGTGCGGGTGTCGTGGGATCATCCCAGCATGTTTCTCTGAAAATGGAATGGCTTTGAGTTGCCTGACTCTGCCCGTTACAGCAAAGTAGTCTCATCAATAATGTGATAATCCTCATTGTGTTCATCCTATTGCTATTTTCAAGCACAATGCACTTTTTTCAAACACAGTCAGCTCTTCGAAGATATAATTGGACAATTTTGTTGTGAATGGCATTCGATTTCAGAACCTTTGTGGCACTCTCTGGAAGTGCTACATCCACAATTTAGTAAATGAGGCTGCAACTGCTATCGGTGCAAAGACATGCAAAGACCAGAGCAAACATGTACCTCTGTAAATCACTATTTTTTTAGGTAGCTGATAGCACTATGATTTTAAACTCTATTTCTAGTGGAGTCAAGATACGGCAAAGTAATTGTAAGGCCTGTGTCACGAAGAAGGTACTTCAATTTCCTCCCGTTTTACTTGATATATGACATCTCCTTCAATATCCTTTGATTATGGGATGACTGTTTCAGAAGATCAGCCTTGCAAAAAGGTACCCTTCAGTCACATCAATAGAAGCACAGCTGGCTGAATAGTTTTCAAATTACTTTTTCAGAGGAAAATACTTGAGTCATTAAAACACAAACTGGTTGAGCATAAAGGTCCCTTTCAATGAGATTACCATTACCAGAAAAAAATGTAAAAGCAAACATTTCAATTTAAAGAACAGCTTTGAGAATTTGCTTATGTGGACACTAAACATGATCTATAGTATGTGCTATGGATGAAATATAACAAGTCTTCAGAATTATTGAAACAAAGAATTTGATTGACTCCCTTTTATTTGATTTGAATGAGATTTTTGCTTTTCAAGCCTTTTTTAAGGTTTGAAATTTAGATTTGGTTCAAGCCAGTGTAAATGTCAAGAACTCTTGCAGAATGGTGAAAATGTTTTCATTCCCTTTTTTTAACAGTCTGTTCTGAATGCAAAGGAGAAACACTTTTCCATTATTACTTTAACATCCTTCTGCTTGTTTATACCACAGGCATGGTGCACATCCTCTAACCTTGAGGCACAGGGTGCCAATGGAACTTACTGCAAGTTTGGCTTCTGATGAATCACTGCTTGACTGCCTGGGCTAATGAAGAGCCCCTATTAACCATTACTAGTTATACAGCCAGTTTGACAAGAGAGATACAAATATTGAAGTTGGTCTAATTGTCTCTCCCGAAACGCAGTGGTGCATGTACCCACTGCTCTGTTTGTTGTGAATAATGTCAGTGTGCCACATGTTGGAAGATTTTTAGAATAACCTTCTTCTAGAATAACCATGAGGCTGCTTATGTTTCATTTTCTTCCATTTCCTGTTGATACACGGTGTTTTTTTCATCAGTACAGGTTCTTGTGTGCCTGTAGAACTTGGATGCAGTAGAAGAGGTTGCTGTGAAAAACAAGAGAAAGGACACCCTTTTATGTGTGGTTAATCAGCCTGCTTTGGAGGATCTGGATGACAAACTGTAAGAAAATCTGAAAGAAGGAGCTGGAATTTGGAGGTGTTTTCTAGGTCTGGCCTGAGGTCTGTCACAAGCAGTGAGGTGTCACAAGCTGAGGTGTTGTGAGTGCACCCAACAACTGAACCCTGGTGGGGCTGTGAGGAGAACACTGCCTGCTCTGAACGTGGAAGCATCTGTGCTCTGAGGCTGGGTGGCTTCCTGGGGCCTTGTCTTCTGGAACAGATTGACAGGAGCTCTTTCACACAGAGACCTTCTGTGTCAGTAAATAATTACCGCAGTTATGGAGATACTGTGATAAAAAGTTTTTAAAAAAACCTGCACCTGCAGCCCAACTGCAAACTGTGACTAGACCCAGGTAAGGTCACTCACTAATGATGAGGTAATTGAGTGTGGCTTCTCTAGAGGTGTCCAAAACCAAGGAACTCCATCTAGTGATGCTCATGCTTTTCTTTGACAGATCTTGAATAATAGAATCATAGAATGGTTTGGGTTAGAAGGGAACTTAAAAGACCCATCTTGTTCCACCCACTGCCATGGGCAGGGACAGCTTCCACTATCCCAGGTTGCTCCAAGCCCTGTCCAGCCTGGCTGTGGACACTTCCAGGGATGGGGCAGCCACAGCTTCTCTGGGCAACCTGTGCCAGGGCCTTGCTGCCCTCGCAAGGAAGAATTTCTTCCCAGTATCTGGTCTAAACCGTGCCCTCTTTCAGTTTAAAACCATTGCCTCTTGTCCTGACACTCCAGGCCCTTGTCAGAAGTTCATCTCCACCTCACTTGGACCCCCTGAAGGTCCTGGAAGGGGCTCTAAGGTCTCCCCAGAGCATTGCCTTCTCCAGGCTGAACAGCCCCTACTCTATCATTTGTCTTCAATAAAAGAGATGTGTTCCTGCCCTCTGATTATCTTCATGGCAGTTCCTTGAAAGGGGATTCTCTTTCTCTCCCTGAAATAGTTAGAACCAAGTCCAAGAGTCTGGAATTCTCCATAGCACTGAAATACCCTTAATATCAATATAACATCTTTTTGCAAGTGAACCTATAAGGTGCTTGTGTGCTTGTTTCCCGTGGCATTTTTAGCAACAACATTTTTCTAGCCTGGCTTCTCACGGTGGATAATTTAAATTTTTGTTTTGAATGAAGCCTCTGGGTAATCAGAGTAGTTCTCCAGTGGTGAAATAAAGACAGTGGAATAAAGGTGGTCCTCCATAAATGCTTGCAGGATGTTCAAAGTGTATCCCTGCTGCATACTGTACCTGCAGGGACTCATTGCAAGGGGGACAGGAATGAGAAAATTTGCAGGTGAAATGTTAATAAACACAATAATATGTTATTAGATCAAAATAATTCTGGGCCATGTCTAGCAGTAAAATATCCAAAGGACCCTTATTTTCACCATTGCAGGGAAGGAGTGACCCAGCATTTCGTGCCCTGATAGCTGAAAGGGGAAGCTGTCTGCTTTACTGGATGAGTGTTTCTCACAGCTACCTTGTAACTGAAACAAAGATAAATAGTGATTATGAGGATATAGGGGAGATTCAGGAATGAAAGTGTCCTTGCCTACCTCTCCTCACCTTCCCTGGCCATGATGTAATTGGTGGCAAGGACAGCTTAAAGCTGCCACTGGGAGGAAGTCCAAAGAATTAAAAAGAAAAAGAGCTTCAGAACTACTGAATCCACAAGCTGTGCTCCTTAGGATTTGTGACGTGTGCTGTGGCTGCTTTGGACATAAAACCCCCAATGCTCTCAAACTGATGAGTGTCTAAGTACTGTAATTTTTGCATGCACTGAGTAATGCGTTCTGCATAAAGCAGTCTCTTGGAAATCAAAAGGACCACCCTCCGAGAACAGATGCAGTTTTCAGTCCCATTTATGATTCCATTGCACTGAACACCACAGTGATATTGCCAGACAAGCAATCTTGTCCCAGAAGAGATGGATTCTCATTATGGTTTAATTCATAGAGCAATTATTATTTCATGTGTGATATATAGCAAAAGCTCTACAAAGTTAACATCTAAAACGAGGGCGATGTTGAAGAAGCAGGATGTGAAGCTGCTTTGCCTCAAAGCTATTATGTTCCATTTTCTTTCCTGCCTTTGGTTTCTCAGGTGCACCATGATAATGGAAAGACGAAGAATATTCAGTAGAGCTATTATTCTGGAAAGATGAAAGCAAGCCAGCAAAAGAAAGTACCCTCTTCTGTATTCAGGACAGGTTAAAAAACTTCAATAAATTTCTCAAGCTAAAGCACATTTCTTTTGAAATGTTTCCACCAGGGGCAGAAACAAAACTCCTACCAGCTTCAGAGTCAGTTTTGGCTCCAAAGCTGCCAATTCAGCTGCTGTGTGCAGAGAGGGAAGGGTAAGGTGGAGCGTAAGAAAGGGGATCGAGGAGAGGGGCAGGAAATAATAAATGAAAGACAGAAAGTGTTTTTATGAGTTGTCATTTTGAACAGCATGATTTTGAGTCCAGCACAAAGGTGTCTGCCTGCCTTTGTGGATATATAGGAAAACATTTCAAAAGTCTTGTCTGTGTTATTTATAAAGACTGTGGAAAACACATGACTAATCAAAATGGGTTTGAGATTATGACCTGAAATATTATGGACGGGAGGAGAAGTTTCTTTCAAAATACCTCTGAGAACTCTTACAAAAAATACTTTTAGTGTGCCCATAAATACATGCATTCCTGCATTTCTAATGCAAAACACTAAGGCAATTGACTTTGTATTTAAATCATTTAAAAGTTATTAATCAGCAGTGGTTGAGAACACGTGAATAATTAGTGAGAAACTGCATCCTTTAGATTGGATAACACCATTCTTATTTTTTTGATCCCTCTCTTTCATTTTTGTTTATTGTGTTCCCATGACATTCATTGTGATCTCACGTAAGTTTTACTCAAGGTCTTGTGCACTTGTGATACCTTTCAAAAAAAAAAACCCAAAACGATTATGTAAACCAGCCAGAGCTTTGAAAGTGTTTTGAAAACTGACTCAAAGTCTTGAAAACATCAAGGTATTCAACTGTGAAACATGATGCATCTTTTAACATCTCTCAGTTATTAGATGTACTTGAAAAATTCAAGTAACACTTACTCAAAATAAGTCTCTTTGAAGTAATTATTTTCATTTATGAATTGCAAGGTCCTATAAAGTTGAAATATTTTTGAGAAACTGCCAAAAGAGCTTTGACTTGGAGCTCAAACTGAATTTGTATGCAACACTGTAAAGCTCAGATCCATGTGTTTAGGCTAGCTAGATAGCTAAAGGCACCAAATCCAATTAAAATAAGATATTTTGTGGGACAGAAGCAGGCACAGTAATTTTTGAAATGAGATCACGTGCCTAAATTGCCAGAGCTTCTCTTGAAAAGTTGCATTGGAACTATAGTGCATTTTATGGAATAAAATAAACAAAGCACCACCATCACAAAAGTTGTGTTTTTAAATGAATATAGTGGGTTCTTAGACGGTGCATTATGGCTAGGACAATTCAGAGTGTGCCTGATCCTGGCTGCAGTCTTCCAGCTTGCTCTGTAGGCAGTATTTTATTGTTGCAGCTGGAGCATGTTTTCATCAGTAGCAGATATTTTTCATGCTATTCTAATGGAGTAATTAGCAGAAAGAAAGCCTGAGTAATTATGAAGTTATTACATATTCCTGCTACTACTGTTGTATGTATTACTCCGTGATACTGCTGCTCAGCCCTGTTCTTTGATACGGAAGGTTCAAATCAGTTCTTAGGAAATAAGCCCTGACCCCTTAGGAAAGCATAAAATGTTTCAAGATGGGCTTTGCACTAGAGTACAATTTTCAGTCTCTCCAATTCTTGCTTGTGCTGAAAGAATTAGTAAGGAGGGAAAAAAAAATCAGTTTTCAATTACCTGTCATGATTTCAGCAAAATAATCTGTTCAATTTCATAAGAATGGCAAAACTTTAAATTCACTGTAGAGATATTGTAATGAAAATAGGGTAAAAAAATTGCAGACTGTCATATTGAAAAATTTAAAAATATTTTGCTTAAAATAGGAATTACTGGGATTTCATTTAAAAAAGAATGTCATTTGTAATTCAGTATCATCTACATTGCCTCAATTACAGTTTTGGTGTAGATGTATTTCAATTGCTGAAATAGAAATTTCTTCCAAAACATCCCAGCCTGTCCTAGAACACAACTTTCCTTTATGTGTAATGCCTTTTGCATTTGCTTAAGATCATTCTTATTAACTTTGCAAATAATTGCACATTTTTCAGAGGTCCACTCCTTTTTCTATGGATTTCAGCTGTCTGTGTTCTTGTTCAGCTCATCAGAACTGACCTCCTCCTCTAGGAGATAGGAAATAGGTGTAAATATTTGCAGTTACTTTTATTCTTAGCTGATCTATGCAGAACAAATGAAATATGAGGAACACCAATGTTCCACTGTTTGGCACTGCCAGTGATGTTCATTCTCGTGTGTCCTTTCCCTCATATTCTTTTATTTGCCTCCAGATGATGCCATTCAAAAGGTATTTGCATGGTTGGCTGTTGCCGTGTTGGCTGGGTCTGCATTCCCATGTCAAAGCTGGCCTTTGCTCTTCCCTGATTTCTATGGAGAACCCGTTGGCCCTATTTCCCCTGCCCTGTCCTGCCCATCTGGATGAGAGTCGTCAGGTGTCCTTCAAATTTGCTGTCACCTTCAAAGCTGATGAACGTGCCCTCCAGAGTGTCCTGCGGGTCACTGAGAGATGTTAAATGACTTGTCCCACAATAAAGCCACAGTAGCCCACTTCTTGCCAGGCTGTGCTGTCCACACTTGGACACAAGCATATTGTGGCATAAAGTGTTGACCAGCCTTGGCCAAATCTAGTTAAGTCCACTGCTCCCCTGCCCCATTAATCCAGTTTTTTTGTCACAAAAGGAAAGCTGGGTCAGGCATACTGTATCTGTGATAAATCCATGCTGACTGTACCCACTCCCCTTCTACTCTTTCATGTGCCCAGAAATGTGTTCCAAGAGGACTCTACTTGTGATTTGACCAAGAGTCAACACGAGGCTGACTGATTTATAGATCATCCCTGTGTCCTTTTTTCGAAGGTGTGTGTGATTGATGGCTCTTCTCCTGTCCTTGAGCTGAGTTCTGGCTGAATGAAACCAGCCCTACATGCCCAGGCAACTTTACTAAGTTCCTCCTTTGCACTCTGTCCTTGCTCCCAGCCCTGTATGCTGCATTTTTATGCTGGAGTTCTGCCACGATGTCCTTTTAGCCAAGTCCTGACAGACTGGCTTCTCTGCCTTCACACCAGAGTGGGCTGTTCTTAGGGACAGTGCTCTTCTGTAAAGGTCTGCCCGCTTTCCTGAGCTCCTTTGCCTTTCAGGTCCCCACTCCACAAACCCAACCCAGCCCACCTGAAGTCCAGGCATTGTATTTTGCTAAAAGA
This sequence comes from Dicrurus megarhynchus, assembly GCA_013399195.1. NCBI lineage: Eukaryota > Metazoa > Chordata > Aves > Passeriformes > Dicruridae > Dicrurus > Dicrurus megarhynchus. The sequence continues at coordinate 21,076 of VXAD01012881.1, read as the reverse complement.
TATTAATTTTCTCTTTTCATTAGTTCAGCTTTGATGTGCATGTCCCTATAGGATTCACGCTGCAGGTTCTTGCCTCTTGACTCCTAATGACTCCCCACCGCCCCATTTACACTCTCCTAAACTAGCAGCTCTTTCTGAACTTTGGTCTTTCCTGCATTTCAGTGTGACATATTGCTGCTTGCTAGATTTAACTGTACTTGCACTTTCCCCCTGCCAGCTTCTGTGATGTCAAGATTCACTGTTGTGCTTTATTATGAAAAAGTGATATCAGTTCTTTTTTATTATGTTCTTATATCAAATACACTTGTGTTTCTGTTTTTAAAAAAAGCATCTTCCTTGAAGTGATAACTCAGGTGAAGTACTTCCACAACAGTAATATCTTCTTTAGTATTTATCCTCTTTATTTTTTCTGTTTCAAGACTTGGAGCAAAACTGACTTTTTAAACTGGCAGTTACAAAGAAACATACTTTCCCTCAAAAAGAGGAAATTGGAAACTGAACATTTGTGAGGATTATGAAACTGGATAGCATTTTTACATTTTCTTCTAACCTGGCTATTGGACAAAGCTTTTTTCAGTCTCACACAGTGTTTGCAATCAAAAGTGAAATAGCCTGTCAATTTATAGTTTGCACGCAAGTTCACTCCCTGTTTCATATTTACTACAGCAAATTGAATTTATTTAGATGTGTGTGCTGGTTTTGGCTGGGGTAAAGTTAATTTCCTTCCCGGGTCTGGTATGGAGCTGTGTTTTATATTTGTGCTGAACTCAGGGCTGATGATTACAGAGATTTTTTGTCATTTCTGCTCCTCGTGATGAGGAGACCAAGCCAGGACAGGTGAGCCCAGCTGACCCCAGGGATGTTCCACACCAGGTGACTTCATGCTCAGTGAACACAGTGGGGGAAGAAGGAAGGGGGGACATTTGGAATGACAGAGTTTGTCCTCCCAAGTCACCGTTCTGCATGATGGGATCCTGCTCTACNGTTTTGGCTGGGGTAAAGTTAATTTCCTTCCCGGGTCTGGTATGGAGCTGTGTTTTATATTTGTGCTGAACTCAGGGCTGATGATTACAGAGATTTTTTGTCATTTCTGCTCCTCGTGATGAGGAGACCAAGCCAGGACAGGTGAGCCCAGCTGACCCCAGGGATGTTCCACACCAGGTGACTTCATGCTCAGTGAACACAGTGGGGGAAGAAGGAAGGGGGGACATTTGGAATGACAGAGTTTGTCCTCCCAAGTCACCGTTCTGCATGATGGGATCCTGCTCTACTGGGGATGGCTGAATACCTGCCCAGCCATGGGAAGCAGGGAATTAATTCCTTGTTTTGGTTTGCTTCTGTGTGTGGCTTTTCTTGTCTCTATTAAACTGTCTTTATCCCAACCCACAAGTTTTCCAGCTTTTACCCTTCTGATTCTCTCCCCAGTCCCCACTGGTGGGGGAGTGAGTGAGCGGCTGTGAGGGGCCGGGCTGCTGGCTGGGGTTAAACCACAACAATGTGAATGATGTCTGGCAAATGTTAAAAATTAACAAATACAGGCTTTAATACAATATTCTTAAGGATCATGATGAAATATATTTGTTTACAGCTTTCGAGAATATTTGAAAAACAATCCTGAATTTTGAAGGTGCACTACATGAAAACGTAGACTTCATTATGCACATAATGAAATAACCACTTCATCATTTCTCAGAATTCTACCTGATTCATTCAGAAAGCAAAAGATGAGTGTTTCCTCTGAGTTCTGAATAATGCTTTTATTTCCCCTGTTTAATAGGAGGGAGAAATGATGCTGCAATCAAGGCACCCAGCAAGGAGGAGCTAGAGAAATGATGTGACTATGATGTGACTAGACATGTGTTTCTTGTGCAGTTGTGGGTGAGGACATATTGCTGTGGTCTGTGCAGACCAAAGCTTAAAGGATCTTTGTAATTCCATCTGATAGTTCAGAGGAAAAAAACCCAAACTTTTTTTTTTTTTCTTCTTTTTCTTTTTTTTTTCCCCAGCTGAAACTATCAAGAACATTCCAGTGGAATCTGGGAGATCTTCAGGACTGCCTGAAACTAAAACTTTTCTATGAATACAACTTTCTCTGAAATAATTTACCAACTCCTAATCTCTTTAAAAATTTGTCATTTAAACCACATGGACTTGTGTGTTTTCCAGCAGGAATTCCCTTGTAGCTCATTACTGCAATCAGAACAAGGAGGGCGAAGGAAAACAAGCTGGCACTTTTATTAGCAGCTTCCAAAGCTCCTGTCAGAGTTTGCCACAGCAGGCTGTTTAACAAGATGTATAGATGAGATGTAAAGTGCTTTTATAGATTCAAAGCTGAGAGACATGAAACAAAACAAGAAGATAGATGGCTGTTTTTTAGCTTGGTTAAAGCTGAGCAGCAGCCACTGCTGAGGGCTGTGTCAGGTCTGACTTTTAATCCTGAATACATTAACACTTCCCCCACCCCAAAACCCCCAGGAATCGATAAGATGGGAACTTCTCCACATTCTTTATGTTGTCCAAGACAAGACAAAGCCGAGACAGAGTTCCTAGTATGGTCACTGGAAAACTCCATCACCCGAGTAATTCAGCACTGGCAAATTCAGGGCAACATAATAGGCACTAAAATGAGGCATCCAGTGATGAATGGTAGAATGAAATATAAGCTGTGGAGGGCGCTCAAGGCCCGGTGGTCTGTGCTGAGAATAAATGCTAAATCTTCTGCCAGTGCTACTGACAAGCATCCCTGCTCCTCACCTGTGTTTCACCTCAGTGGAAGTGCCATTCCTGGGTGGTGCCTGTGCTGGGTTGATGCACAGTTCACTGGTACTGGCGTTCTGCATGCTCAGTTCATACACAAAACAAGCTGGTAATTGCCTTCTGGCAAGTGAAAATTATCAAATGTTCCCTTCACATCATTCCCTGCTCAGCTTTGCCAGGCTCAGCAGTTCTTTCTATCAAGGATACAGCAGTTAGATTTCAAATGGCTTGGAACTGCCTGCACATCATAAAAACAAACCCTTTAAATGTTGTACCAGTGGCATTTTGTTTGGGCTGCTTCTACACAGGTTTGTTTCAGTCCATACGTGTGGATGCTCTGCTCCTTTTGGATGTAGTGCAGTGGATACTCACATCTACCACTGAGAACTGTTCTCACACTCAGCTGAAAACTGGGAGCATAAGCTGGACACCAGAGTTGTACAAAACTTTGGACAAAATTGTGCCAAAGTACAGCAGAAGTTACTCAGGGAAATTTTGTTGTAGTTACTCATTAAATGTATGTTTATTATATACAGAAGTAGGTATATTGGTAAGAAATAATAATAGATAATTATATATAGGTGTCTAAGTTGTTCAAGTATATAAACATTTAGATATGAATAATAATTTAAATGTGTGTTTATGTTCCTAAATACATCTAAATACAGAAATTTGTGTTCATACATTACTAAATATGCTTACATGAATCTAGAAATAAATGTATTTATATACACACATGTATATATATAGTCAAATATCTAGATATCCATCTATTTGATACAAATATATAACGTGTATACATATGGTTGTTCTTTTGCCATGAAAATGACAATGTTTTTTATACTCTCAGGATAAAAGGGAGTACTGTTCCCATGCTCCTTTGTGACTCCTTTTGGTCCATTTCTTTTATTCTTTTAATCCCCAAAAGATATTTTAAGAATACTTGAGCATGATTCTACTGTAAAATAGTTTCCAGATCCACAGTGGTATTTTGTTTATCACCAGGCCTGAGGAGATACATTTTTTTATTTTAGTTATATCAATGTCTAGATAATGTGCATTTAGATCGGAGGAATGAAGAAATTTCTGTTAGGGGGCATGTTATTATTATACTTATTCAGTATATTGACACTCAGGTTTGACAATCAGCTTGAAGCTGTGCCTTAGCTCAGAAATGTTGCTTCCTTCAGCAGGACTGCAACAGCAAAGACATCTGCAGACGTTGTGCAGCACCTCTGCCTGTGCCACCAGAACCTGAACTACTGCCTAACAGGAATTCTCTTTCAACACAGATTTAAAGTATTGTGAAAAAGGTGTAGCAAAGGTTGACTTGAAATTCAAATCCCACCAGGATTTTATTGTGGCTCGTTTCCAAAAGTCCACTGGACCCTGAAAACCAGACATGCAATTGCTTTTTCAAAGTGTTTTTTAAGTATTTCTTTGAAGAAAGATTTTTTTTTAACGGAAAGGAAAGAAAGGAACAATTTTTGAATGCCCAGAATCTGTGGCGAAACCTGTCTTTTTGGAATTTTTTAGAGTGCAGGAGGTTTCTGACAGATTCAGACAGTACTAATGTCTCTGTGGTTATCAACTTTAGCTCTTTCATTGATTTCACCGTAATTTTTCTGTGCAACACCTGCCTTTCTTTTTGTTTTAACTTTTTTTCCCCTCATTAAATAATACAATGAAGGATCATATTTAATAAGAAAGTTCAATGACTTAAAATATTTTCATGCTAAACCCCCCTCCACCAACAAAACCCCTGGTAACCCAAAAAGCCTCAAGAAATTTCCAGTTATGGAAATGAACATTCTCAGTCACAGCTTGTATCAAAATCACACAGGGAACACAGGCTCTTAACTTGTGATGTGGATGGAAAATCTGCTTACACCAAACCTCTTTGGTTAGCTGTTTTAATATCTTCCATTGCAGGTATAGCATCACTTTTCCTTAAAACTTTGTAATCCAAGTTAAGGTTGCTCAGATTTTTCTCCATTTTTGGCTTGGTTTTTTTGTTTGTTTGGTTTTTTGTTTGGTTGGGTTTTGGGGGGGCGGGGTTGTTGTTGATTGGTTGGTTGGTTGGTTTTTGGTGGGTTTTTGTTGTTTGGTTGGTTTGCTTTTGGTTTTGGTTTGTTGTTTTTGTTGATGTTGTTTTGGGGTTTTTTTTTTCCTTTTTAAGATGGAAATAACATAAAACCTTAAAAACCACGTATTAGCTGTGGTTTTAAGGAAAAGCTTCCTTTTCTACTAATCTTGGGCTACACAGAGCCTATAAAAAATTAGGTATCTACTCTGAAAATATTTTTTTTTCACTTTCATGTCTTAAGAAGTTTTGAATTTAAAATATACTGCAATTCCTATACATATGCTATATACCTGCACTAATTATAACCTTTTTGGCTTAAAAAAAAAAAAAAAAGAGAGAGAGAGAGTTTTGCAACAGAAAAGTAAGAAATTCGTCTTATTTAGTAGTACTTTTGGTAGTATTGATACATGCACTCTGGAGTGCATTCATTTAAATATATTAACTTCCTTTACTTTTTTTTTCCACTGCTTTTGTAATAAAGTAATGTCTTTTGACTATAGTATTTTTATAGCCCTTAGGAACATTATAAAAATGCTTTTCACTGTCTTATTTCTGAATATCCTCTGATCATAGCATTTGCTTATTATTGGAGGCAGTGGTGAAACCTCAATCGGCCAATTTCAAGTTTGGGAGCCTTTGCAACACTTCTGGTTCCAATCCAGTGGATAATCATCCCTGCTTTTAGCCTTTCCCTCATGTACTTAATTGTTGTTTCTTTTTATTACTCTCTCCCCTGGATCATCTCAGTTCCTTAAACTGGATTTAGGGGCATTGGCAGCCACAAAACATGAAGTAAGATTAAATTAGTTTGGGGTATTGTACATCATCCTGTGTTCCCTGACTGTGATGAAATCAATAGCCTGAGAAAAAGACATATCAGGGCAAATCCTATCTGCTGTACTTATGCAAGAGTTTGCCCTGTAACTTTGCCTCTCAGCACTAAAAGGTGCCCTGAGCTGCAGCCCACAGGCAGTGTGGGGCTGTGTCAGGGCAGCCCCTGAGGCGTGGAGGGCTTGGAGATTATGTCACCATACCCTTAATACGCCTTTTCACATCCAACTGGCCCTGTTGATCTGTGCAGAAAAGACAGGCTCCCCAGGAAATGAGGCAGTTCTGCCATATCCCTTGTCCTCCTTTGCACACTACTTGCTTTGGCAGTTCATTGTACAGTTTCCTTTCTTGTAGGTGCATCGAGTTTCTGAGCCATAGAGGAAAGAGTTGTGTGATCTCTCACCACCTCGTTCTCTTCTCTCGAGGTCAAGCTGCCCAGAAGGGCGTGATGTCCTCCCAGCTCAGGTGAGACCCCACCTGCAGTGATGCCTCCAGCTCCGGCGTCCCAGCACAGGCAGGACCTGGAGCTGCAAAAGAGGGCCACGAAGGTTATCAGAGAAATGGAACCACTCTGCTGTGAGGAAAGGCTGAGAGAGCTGGGACTGTTCAGCCTGGAGGAGAGAAGCTTCAGGGCGACCTTGCTGGGGCCTTTCAGTATCTGTAGGGGCTGCATGAGAGCTGGAGAGGGACTTTTGACAAGAGCATGGAGTGGCAGAACAAGGGGCAATGGCTTTACATTGAAAGAGATCAGGTTTAGATGGGACATTAGGGAGAAATACTTCCCTGTGAGGCTGGTGAGGCCCTGGCACAGGCGGCCCAGAGAAATTGTGGCTGCCCCTGGATCCCTGGAAGTGTCCAAGATCAGGTTGGACAGGGCTTGGAGCAACCTGGGATAGTGGAAGGTGTCCCTGCACATGGTGGGAGAGGTTGGAATTCGATGACCTTTGGGATCCCTTACAACCCAAACCATTCTATAATTCTATGGTTTAAAACTACCCAGTGTAAATGTGGAGACTAGGAAGGAAAATACCTTCCAGAGTGAGGCAGAGTGTGCCCTAAGGAGTAGCTGGTCTGTTTTAGAACACTGAATTGGACCCAGCAGTGCTGGGAAAAGGGTTTGGTTTTGTCTGATAGATGACCCTAAAGAAGGCAGTGCCTGAGCATGGGCTAAATTGATGTCCTGGAGATGTGGGAAACCACAGAGGAACGATTCTCTCCTCTTTCTGCAGGATACTGCACTTTACTCCTTCCTTAATCTTTTTTTCTGTGCAGAGGATGGGGGCAGGCACTCTGGTCCAAGCAAAAGTTGGAAACACTTCAATCCATTTGCTTTGTACAACAAAAAAGCTGGTCCCTGAAGCTGCTGGAGTGAAAAAATGATTTCAGTCTGCGCTGGCTTTCAGAGGTACCACAGCATCTGCTGCTGCTGAGCTGTGTTGCCTTCGGATATGTGGCTACCTGGGATTCAGTGAATCGTTCTGTGGAAGGGAGAACATTTCCTGGTGCTGCTGGTGTGCTGCCTGCAGGAAATCACAAGCAATAAAAGCTTCCACGCTGCGTGCAAGGCTAAGAATTATAGTGGGGAACTCAAGGGATAGGGATGTGGGGAGTGGAAGGAAGGTTTTCTGGATATTATCATTCTGCCAGTCTTTCCTCTAGAGAGATTTAATTGACCCTTCCTTAGTAAAAAGCCTTTTCTGACCAGAAATACATCCCTTTGGTATGAAAGGCAATTTTGAGCAGGAATTCTAGGGTAGTAAAATCTTAGTATTTATTTTACTTGCAAGTTTAATCCATTCTTTAATCCATAGGAAATAAGTATATGTGTGGTTTTGCCTGTGCCCTTTGCAGGATTGTGTTGTGCTTGAATGTCTTGTTCAGCATCATTTCTCTGCACTAATTCAACTTGTAATATTCAGCCCTTTTGTATTTTATATAAGTGTATTAGGAAGAAGAACAAAATAAAAAAATCTACTTTCATCCTAAAGAAAATTATTTTTCCTGAATTTCCTCTACAGCTAATGGAGAAAAATAAGTCTCTCCAAGCAGTCATTCTGTAGTGAGCAATGGACAATGTGTTGTTTCCGGGGAGGAATTCTAGGTTCAGAAGAAAAATAGCACTTCTTTTTTAAAGATGAGTTGTTTGAAACCAGGTGCTCCGTTAAAAAGCCCTGTCTCATGACACAGAATCAAGTCAGTTGTCATGTTTCACCAGCCTGTCTGGACATTTACACCTAGTGACAGAAATGGTTCCATTTCTCTCCCTGCCTAGTATATTTCTTTAAAAATAATCTGCAGGAGACAGCAGGTCATTTGTGCATTCAGATTCAGATGTGTATTTTCAGAAGCAGGCAGAAGGATTTGTGAGAATGTGCACAGAAAGAACATATTGGATACAGCCAGTGCCTATAGACAGCACTGCCGTTTTCTACATTTTAAAAGAAAATAAAAAATTAAAAACACCTACTGAATGCCATATGCTCAGAGAACAGGTTAAAGAACCTGCACAAGACCATAGTCCAAGTACAATGAGGTGCCTCAGAAGGTGTGGTTTTGGTAATAAACAAAATAAATTCCTTTGAGGCCAATTAGTATTTATTGAAAGAATTAATGAATAATGCATTATTCAACAATGTGTTGAAATATTTAGTTCCATTAATATGGATATAATTACCCAGTTTCACACTGGAGAAGTGAGCTTTTAAAGACTGACAGTTTGGAATATTTACAAAAGGATTATCAGAGTCTGATGGAAAGCTTGGGGTGGGAGGGGGGAGAGATAGAGGACAGTGTAACTTCATAGTTTCTCATACCCATCCCTGTCATCTTTACTTTGAAGCAGAAACTGCAATGAGGCAAGGGGATGGAAAAAGTCTGAGGAATGCCTGTAACAGCACTGAGTGTGCCAGGTTCTTCCAGCAGCACCCCATGGCCACCACCACATCAAGGAACCAGATTGCTCTGAACAGGTGAGCCAAAAACTGGAGTTCAGACCATTTGAAATGAGCTCATTTTCCAAAGTCATGCAGCAATATGATCTGTGGCAGTCACCTTAAAAAAAAGAGGTGTCTCTGTGTGTGTGGGTGGTGGTCAGTTAATATTTCCCAGTAGTATTTTAATGATGAGCTGTGTTTGGCAACAGCAAATGAAAATGCTGCAGACACCAAGACGTGGCTGTTTATGATTTCCTTTAGTCCACAGGTGAAGAAACAAGCCAAGTCAGGGAGCTGCAATGCCCACACTCTCCCTGTTTGTTGAATGCATTTATTTCTATTAAAAGCAGCAGAACCTATTCAGAAATATGCCAGTATATAATATGCATAAAACCAGGAGGGAAATAATGAAATAAATTACTTGTGCATAAAAATGGACATTATTCTTCTGCAACTTGCCTAACAGAGAGAAAAAACAGTATAAGCAACACAATGCAAATTACTTGCTAAAAGTGTTTCCTGTGCTGATTGTTGCCAGGCTCTGGCAATAAATGTCAGGGTCTGGACTTGGTACTGAACACTTGCGTCTTTCTTGCTATGTTTCTCTGTCACTTCCCTGAAGCTCTTTTCCTTCACTGCTTGAGTGGAGGTGATAGGGAATTGAGGGGCCTGAATCAGGAATTGCAATTGCCATTAGCTGATGGAGAGGAGATGGGAAGAGCAGGAGGTGGAGCTGTGCAGATGCACTGAAGAAGGAGGATTTTTGCCTGCAGCAAAAAACTGAATTCTTGTGATGTGTGACTGGCCAGGTTTTCTTTTTCCCTGATCCATCCTCTGTGTATTGTTAGCCGCAGAAATACTCCATCCCATCCAACCCTGGGCTTTCCACAGCATGGAGAGATGAGTTACAGAGCAATCAGAGGTGACCTGATGAGTTTAAGAGTGCATTCAACTGCTGCCGAGTTTAGATTATTTATAGGGAGCACAAAGCAAATCCTCCTGTCCAGACTGTCAGCTTGGAGGGACTGGTAAGAGCCACAGAAACAAAAACATGCAAATCCCAGATATTTTGATAGGTTTTGTTTCCAATCCCCTGAAGGCAAAATTTCAACAACTTCCAGTAAAATGAAAAATGGTTTTGCTGGACCATTTTCTTATCCTTTGGGTATGTCATCTCTAATGATCAAATTTGGTCTCTTCATTACAATATAAACCCCACAAATAGCTCTCATTTTTGACATTGTAATTTTGAACAACAAAGGATTAACACTTAGGAAGTATTGGTATAAATTGTTAAACTTTGTTGAAACAGGAAATCTACTCATTTAAATGCTTTCCTGAAAAAAGTTTTAAGTTCACTGATTCCATATTTTTTAATGGAAAAAAAATTTTTGGGAGATGAAGCCACAAGATCATCTTGCTGAGTAGCATTAATTCACAGACAGGGGCAGCAGAGTCAGGGCCACACCATTCTCCCACTTCAGTCAGTGAGAACAAGGGCAGTGGTTTGCAGCTACATTTGCTTATTAATAATTTTAGGATGTCAGTTGAGTCTCTGCATTTTCTAATAGCATTTGTGAAATCAGATTTCAAGACTGTGAGAGATGTGAATTGTAATAAACCTTTCTCTTTTTGTTTGGTTTTTTTGGTTTGGTTTTTTGGTGGGGTTTTTTTTGGGTTTTTTTTGGTTTTTTTTTGGTTGTTGTTGTTTTTTGGTTTTTTTTTTCTTTTTTAATGAATAAAGTTTATCTAAGTTATTTTCTGTATTCTTGCTGCTAAAGACATAGGAGGACTTTCTGGTTGTCAGGCTCGCACCTATGTGATTTCTGTACTTCAAACGTAGAGTTTGCTCATTATTGGATTATGATGATTCTTACATTTTACTTCTGCGAAAACACTGTTTTATTTTGGTGACAAATGGGCCATAAAATAGGGATAATCAAGATTCAGTGCTTAAACACAGCTAAATTAAGGTTGCCATGGAGGAATTTTGACTAATTCCCTCTGTAGTTTGTGCACAACCTGGTGAGTAACACGAAAGGAAAGTGGCTAGAGAATGATTGTATCCTAACAAAAGCTCTGTTTGCATGCCCTGCCAGTTCTCTGCCTGCCTTGTCGTGGTAGAGAACTGCTCCTGTGGTAATGAATTGGATGCATCCCATCACACACCGCAGCAGTGTTTTGAGTGCTCACGCTTCTGCTGATGTGTAACCTGTCCCAGTTAGAGACAAAGGGCCGGCATCAGCAGAATTATAATCACCTGCAAGAAATCAAAGCAATGGGTAGCTTTGCTGAACCCTTAAACTTGCTCACGTTGTGGTTTTGTTGTCATTAAAAGTTATTTCTTTCCTGTGTCACCTCAGCAGCAGAGTGTCTAGTAAAAGGTTTTTGTAAAGCAATCACTGGCATTTCCAATATCAGATTTCTTGCTCACAGCACAGAAGCTTCAGCACAGACTGTTGGGAGACATTTTGATACAGATTTCTGGGTAAGTGTTTTTCCCATACGTACAAAAAAATCCAGAGACGTGAAGGTTGATTTGAAATCCAGTATCCACCTCATTTCCTTTACATATCAGAGGAGTTTGGATTCAGGGCTAAAACTTTTATTGTAAATGCAAAAACCATTTTGTGACCCTTTGGGGTCATAGTGTCTTCTAAGACTACATCTGCACCAGCAGTTTTTTCATGTATTAACTGTGGCCAAATGTTATCTAGGAGTTCAAACATTCCAGATGATTAATGGCTTTATGGATTTTGGCTACACTAATATTTATATTCCATGTATTTTCTGCCTTTGCAGCAGGAACAATTTGTGAGTGTGGGAAACTACCACATGAGCAAGAGAAGCTCCAAGTTCTGGGCTGTTGTCACCCCCTGGCACAGCTTGGCTCTCAGCAATGGCTGTGTTACAGCAATTTAGAAATGACCCATATTACACAAATAGCATGGATGGATTGCCAGAACCATGTCCATGGCAGAAGAAGCAATGGCGATTGAACAAAATTAATGTGAAGTCCCCATTCCCAAGGGCTCACCATTCCAAAGGCCAGTAGAATAAGAGGGAACTTGTTAGGGAGGTGGTATGTATGTGAGGTGGCAGGTTTGTGAAGCAATGGGATGTTTCATCATGGCCAGTCAGCAAAATATTGTTAATTATACTGAGTAATACTTCATTTGCATTTCCCAATGTTGTATTCCTCTTGCATATTCAAATGAGTCAAATAATCTGGACCTGATGCACTGATAATTTTTGAAAAATTGGTGTGAATGCAGTAAAAGTTCAAGTGCAAGCCAGGCCAGTGATTATCTGCTGGCTGTGTTTGCTCCTGGGCAGCAGTCAGCAGTAGCACATTCAGGATGGATGCCAAGGTGTTCTCTCCCTTCTGCACTCTGGCAGTATAAAATTGCCTTGCTGAAAGGAAACACTTTAAATGCTGGCATTGAGCTCTCCAAAAGAGCCTGTGGAAAGAAACCTAGCAGGACTTACATAGAAAAGACAGGTGGGACTGTGTAATGTGAAAAGGGGAGGTTTCCTCGACCCTTGGTGTTGGATTTGTGTGCAGTGCCCCAGAGACCCTTGTGCCCCACCAGTCTGTCAGTGTCCCATTACAGGGGCCCCTCACTGAACAGCCCTGCTGGGTTGGAGGGTTTTTCAGTGACTTTTTCAGGGACACCCCCCCAACAGCACCAGGGAGACCTCTCAGGAAGGGTCTCCCCGCTTTACCCGAGTCTGTTCCCCGCTGCCGGCGACTGCCAGTGCCCGGAAGGACTCCCACGGACAGTCCACGGAATAACACTTTCTGTTAATATAAAATTGTGACAGGCTGAGGAGCGTCACTGACAGTACCTGACTGCAAAACATGTTCAAAGGGATGCACAGACAAGCTCTAAACCCCAATAAAAGTACTCAGCACACACAGAGTTCTCACCCACAGGTGTCCCTGCAGGGGAGAAGGCAGGGTCAGCCTGCTGACTGATCCCAGCAGTTACAATGGGATCTTCCCTAACTTTTCCCCGTTCTTGACTTATTTTTATACTATATATTCACATTTAGGGGGAGTTTGAGTGACTCAGGTCATGCCTACCCTTGTTGCTGATGGTGTAAATTTCTCTCCCCTGGCTCTCAGACACAGCCAGTGAACCACGGAGCAGGTGCCCGGTGAGGGGTGGTCGGACCCTGGGGCGGGTAACGCTGGGATGGAGGGGTGTGTAAATGTCACAGTCAGGTTATAATGAGCCCAGTTCATCCAGGGAGAGCGATTCCACCCTGGCTGCTGGCTCAGCAGCAGGACATCTCCTCTCTCCCCTGGCTGACAGGTGCTGTGGGGTTTATCAGCTGCAAGGACCCCTCGAGTTCCCCTCCCTGCGAGGATTCCAGCAGAGCCCTGCCACCCACGCTCTGTTCCATCCCCCTCAGCAGGTGCTGTGGGTGCAGATTTTGGGTGTGGTAATCACTGTGGGATAGGTCTCGAGCATTCCAGCCACATCCCATCCAGGGACAGCAAGGGCATTTTACCCTGTAATTTCTGTACTGTTACAGCTTCTGTTAGGATATAACTTCTCCGTTTCCTCTGATTTTACCCTCAGACATCTTTCCACTGTCAAAGCTCTCAGCATTGGCCCAAATCTTTAGGCATCTAAACTGATAATGAAATTCCTTTTAATTTGGAGAAGGATCTGCAGGCTGAGGCAGTGGTGTGTGTTTATGTAGTGCTTTCTTTGCAGCCATGGCAGAGAGCTGGAAGTTCCAGTTTCACTGTGGTTATCAATCTGCCTTCCCTCTGGTGGGACCTGTCCTCATGCTGCCAATTGAGGGGGACATCCAGGTGAGCATCCTGACTCTTGAGCAGGGGAAGGGAGCTCCAGCCCCAGCTCACTGGCAGAAGTGGGATCTGGGTAGCTGTGGGGCAGAGTAGAGGCTGATGTAGCTGAAAGAGGCCATCAGAAATAGGGGGCTTAAGAGGGAGGGAGGGGCTGAATGCCCTTCCCATCAGTTTTCATTGCTGTTGCAGTTTTGCCATTCCTCTTAACACTGTTTTCCCTTCTTATACCTGTACCTTCATTTCATTTTATTTTCCTCCATACTACTTGTGGGAATAAAAACAGTTAAGTATAAATTACAACAGTTTTTATTTTCTAGCAGCTGAAGCACTGGGGAGCAACATGCAGGGACCAACTGGGCTGTAAAGTAACACAGCACAAGCACAGTCTCTGCTCATGACAATTTACAGCATAAACAGGCAGAGCTGGTGCTTCATGATAGGGCTCGTAGAACCACAGAGACCTAAATTATCCTTCCCCAAATTAGAAAAACTCCCACATTACAAAACTGAAATCTTTAGCATCACCTAGTACAACCAGTTGGATAATGAGCAGTACACAGTGCAGCACTTCCAAGTGAAGAAAAGCCCCTGAATTTCTGTGGATAATACATTTTAACACTTAATAGCTTTCTTGCCTAGAGTCAATTCTAAATGTTTTCCATTTCAGTTTTCAGCTCCTGAGTGCTTGCATAGGAAGTCAGTGGCTGCAGATGGGACTTAGCCATGGGAGGCAGTGATCCATTTATCATCCAGCTTTCCTGGAGATGAATAGAGGTTATATCTACAGAGTAATCTGTAGAGCAGGAGCAAGTTATTTAAGAATTATAGAGTCTTGCCCTGTTTCAGGTCTGCCCCGACACATACCTTAGGAACACCAAAAGACAGGCAAAAGGCTCACAAATTAAATAATTTGGCACCATATTCCTAAAACCAAACTTGCCTATGGTGACATCAGTGTAGGGTTACACCAATCCTGAGATTATGAGCACCTGTCCTGCCCCACAGGACATCACTGAGAATTTTGTGCTCCCAATTTGAAAGTGGCCTCAGTACACATTAACTTGAAGGGATTTAAGCCTCAGGAAGCCTCACGATCATCTAGAGGCCTTCTGACTGTTTTGTTTCCATCGTTCCTTTTGCTTCAGAGTAGGACTTTAATAACCAGTGTACTTAAAATGATAGTTTCATGATTAAACCTTGCCTTTACTCAATAACACAGCACAAGGCAGGTTCCTATCTTGTTGGCATAAACTAGTCAGGTAGAAGAGGACTTGTAGCTAAAACTTGCCTCACTTGCCTCACATATTTCTTCCTTGAACTCTGTGAAGTCCAAATCATTCTGCACTGTAGCATGGCAACTTTCAGCCACATCAAAGGCCACCCTTTAAGGGCCGAACCCCTATTTTGGTAAATTCAATGAATCCTGCATTATGTGATAATTACAATCTTCACCCTCTTCATAGATGGACAGGTAGAAGTTAGATATTCCACCCAATACAGCAATTTAAAATGCCTTTGTTGTAATCAGAGAGAAACATGCATCTCCAAAAGCAATCTCATACTAACAGAGAGTGGAAAGAACTGGTCCCTGGAAGAACCTCTCTCTCCTCTGATTCAGGGAGCTTACAGAAAACCACAGATAAGATTATATGGGGCACTACTGAAAGGGAGCACAGCCAGCTGGGTTTACAGAGGGAAAGTCCTGTTTAACTGATGTGATCTCATTCTAAGATAGAGTCACCCACCCAGTGGACGGAGGGAACGTGGTGGATATAATTTTCTATATTTAATGAGGCTTTTGATACTGTGTCTCACAGCATCCTTCTGGACAGGTAGCACAGCTGTGGGATGAGTGGGTTCATGGTGTTCTGGGTGAAGAACCAGCTGGACTCAGACTTGCAGTGAATGAGGCTATGCCTGGCTGGTGAGAGGTCACCAGTGATGTGACCACAGGGCTCAGTCCCCGGCCCGGCTCTGTTTGACATTTTTACCGATGATCAGGATGCCAGAGTTGAATGCCCCATTCCAAGGCTGCTGCTCATCCCAAACTGGGAGGTGCTGTTGACTCCCTTGAGGGACAGGAAGCCTTGCAGAGAGATGCAGAGAAATTGGAGCATGGGGAACAAAATGGGTGTGGAGGAGGGCAGCGCAGCTGGGGGGCAGGGAATGCCTGTCCTCGGAGGGGCAGCTGAGCTCTCTGGGTTGTGTGGTTGGGAGAAAAAGAGGCTGAGGGGCCACTGCTCTTGGCATCTTCCTAAGGAGGGGCTGTGGAGAGGGAGGTGCTGATCTCCTCTCACAGAATCACAGAAGGGGCCTTCAAAGGTCTCCTTGGGATCCAGTGACAGGGCAGGAGGGAGTGATTCAAAGCTGCACCAGGAGAGGTTCAGACTTAACACAAGGAAGCATTTCTCTAGGGACAGAGTGGCCAAACACTGCAACAGGTTTCCTGAAGTGGTGGTCAATGCCCCAAACCTATTAATCTTTCAGAGACATTTGGACATTGTCCTTAGTAAGCTGTTTTCACTTCTCTTCAGCCCTGAAGGAGGCAGACAGTTGCATCAGATGGTGTTTGTAGGTCCATTTTAAATGAAAAAGTCTTAATCTATTCTATTCTACTGAGTGAAATGCCTTCAGTGTTAGAAAACTCATTTTAGGGACACCTAATGCCAGCAGTGGTTTTGTCTGTCCAGTGCAGATTCAATTTAGGGGAAGACAGCCATGCTCTGAATTTTTGATTGGTGAAGAATTAGTGGATTTAGACATTAGAATTAATGGATTAGGAAAGAGAGTAGAGGAAGACCTAGAAAAGTGAGGTAGGACCTGTTGTAGATTAACAGTAAAAATTCAGTTATCATCAGTCAGTTTGGTCAAGTCACACCTGGAACCAATGGAAAATCTCCATGAAAATCTCTCTGAGGACTTTGTCATTATGACTGTTAGCAAATGCTTCCTCATGGTATACCTAAAACTCATCTGCTGAAGTTTATGTCCTGCCCTTTTCACCACAGAAGTAGCAAAGAAATCCCTCTCTTCTTCCTTTTAGCTTCCCTTTACATGTTTGCAAGTAATTCTGTTGACTGTGTCCCTGCTTCTAGGATCCCTAAGGTGTTTGAATAAACCAGAGCCTTTCAATGTAAAGGGTCTAGGGACAAAAAGAAAAATCTTCTCTGCTTGAGTAAAACTGATGACTGTCATTGTTTCAAGTGGATCTCTTTCCTATACCTCTCTGACCTTGTGGAGGATGCTGTCCTTGGGTAAAGCAGGCAGAGATGAAACATGGAAGATGTCTTGAATTTTCTGAGATCCTGTTGATTGAGGGCACAGATTCTACAACCAATCACTTAAATCCCTGTCAGGTTCCGTGCCTTAATTATTTTCTTTCCCCTGATGGGGGAGATTTTAATACCTTTTGCCAGGCGCCGTGAAGAATAGGACCCTCAGTCTTCTTAGCTTGCAGACAGTTGTTTATTAAGTCTTATCAGAGAGATTTAGCCCATAGCCGGGCGTTAGACATAGCACAGAGCAGGGAATGCCAAGAATGGCTGCTTTATCTTGATAACACACTCTTTTAAAGGTAAATTACCCAATTAAAACTTAAAACAAAAGATATTTTCTTTTTTCTACCAATGTTCAATGATTCACCCTGTCACGTCAACAGGAATTGCGGAAATTTTTATCCAATCATTCCAAACTACTTTTACTGCATGATATAGAATAGTAGAAGAAGAAGGTCTAAAAGACAACTATTATCCTCCATTTTGAAGTTTTTTGCTTTTATCTATTTACTATATTTAACAACCCCAAAAAGTCTAGATTTTTCACCCTGTGACAACCTTACATAATATCCCATCACCTAGTTCACACCAGTGTAAATTTTAATTCTTCCCTGAGAGTATATAGATTTCTCCATGGACAAAGGTCAGAAATGCTGATGTACAGGGGGGTTTTTATACTTAAAAACAGGCAGAGCGATATTCTCTGCATTCTGGACTCCAACAAATCCCTAGCAACAATATCCACATTTAGCCATATAAGGCAGTGAGAAACAGGAGCTTACCTTTTAGATTTTTGTTTTAGAGAATTTTCAGAGGCCTTGCTGAGAGTATCTTTCTGCTCATTTTGCATTTCTCCTGTATTTTCCCATTAGAGACAGAATTTAGGACTAAAACTTACTTGCCTTGATATCTGTGCCAGATGAGTGTCCAACACTTAATTCTTTGTCTGTGTCCCCTTCATCCTTGTGCATTTTAAGATACTTCCTTCCCCCAGTCTCAGCTCCAGGCCAATGCACAGACACATCCCCCCTCCCTTGCTCTGGACAGTTTGATATATAGGGGCATTTAATCCAATATATGATTCTTTCCCTTGTCTCTGATGGACTGAAAATGGTAAATGTTCTGACATTAATTATGTTGTTTAATATTTTATATTCTGTGCTCAGAGAAATCTACTCTTACGTGTGATTTTTCAGCTTTTCTAGCTCATCTCCTGTGCACAGCTCACTTTAATCCTAGGATCAGCACACTCCTCCATCACTTTTTTAAAGGTACAATGATTACACATACACACTAAGGGAGGAACTGTTTTCTCAACTATTTTTATAAATGCAAACATCTAGCATAATTGTATAGAACTCTTGCCTTAAACACAGGAAATTAAGAGAAGCTGGTACCTTTAGTCTGGATTTGCATCTGTGTGGAAGAGAAAAATGTACCTCTAGATGTCAAAAGGAGAACAAGAAAACACTTTTTGTGTGGCATTCAAGAGGATGAATTGAGGTAAAGCAACTGAGGTAAAGCAATTGAGGCAAAGCTGTGCCAGGAAAATAGCAGTTGATGTGGCAGCATTTTTATAAATACTTCCCTTAGTTGGAGTCTGCTGAACCTTACAAACGTGGGATCTTGTTCTGTCAGCAGTAAGTGTCCCACCATCACAGACTGTAGCACTTCACAGCAATGTGAGACTTTTCCGTAGCACTGCTCGGGTATGAAGTCCTAACAGTAATAAATCTTTTCAATGCAATTATAAACCCAGCACAGACAGAGAACACTCTCCTTTAATGCAATTCCCCTGTGAAAGGCTGCAGGAACTGGAGAACCATTTGGCTTTTCTGAGAAATGCAGCAGATGTATCCATGGCAGAATATCCAACTGGATAAAGTGGGATTTTGTCCCAGTGTCAAAATTATGTACCCTGCTTCCCACTTTGACTTCCATGGAGATGAAGGCTTTTCCATGTGAGTCTCTTCTGCAGTTATTCATCACAGTGAGCTTCAAACAGCTGTGATGAATGTACATCTTGAGATGACCTGGAACATCTAAGTTTTCTGCGCTTTCTCACTGTCTGCCATGACTTCACAGGTTTTGTTGCCATGACCTTCTATTGGTCAGATACAGGGATGTCAGCCATGTTATTATGCTGCAAAATCTGATGTTTGCACAGTTATTTCAGCCTTTTGGGGACCATCATCCAAGCAGGAGCTGACTGTGCCTCACACCTCTGTCCCTGAAATGCCTCAGCATTCTCTCTAGGGTGGTAAAGCTTGCAAAAGATGCAATTTTTTAACAGATGGTAATGTATGGACAGCATAGACTTCATCCATCACCACTCCCAGAGTCACCCCTACTCTTTAGAATGCTTTACTTGTTTTTTTGGAGCAGCCTGTTGTCTGAGAGAATGTCAGCGGGGTGGGAGGAGTGTTAGAAAAAAAACGGCAAGCTGTCCTTCACTAAAGAGAGGTTTGGATTCAGCAAGGCTGAGGACAGCTGCTGTTTCCAGCTCTGCCAGGAGCTATGGGAGCATCTCTACACAAACTGAGACTGAATGCCTCTTTTTTATCAGTAATTTCTCCATTTATCAAGCTCAAGCATCAAGAGATACTTTCTTGAGCATGGTGTAAATAAAAATAAGAAGGACTGCCAAATGACACTATACCAAAAGAATTAAAATGACCTTCAGTTTTATAAATTATCATTTATTAGCTGGAAAGGTTAAGCACCGTTGCCCAACTCATGTCTGAGATATCATCCATCCACTTCTTCCTGCCACAATCATTTAGACATGATGGCCCAACAAGACAGAACATTTTTATAGAGTTTCTTTTTTCTTTCTTTTTTTTTTTCTTGTCCTTAATTTGCAGAAATAAATATTTTCTTTATTCCTAATTTAAGTTCTGGCATATGGTGTACAATGCAATCAGACAGCCATGAACCATGCAAGAGGAGAAGCAAATCCTTAACAAATGAGCCAGACAAAAATTTCTGCCCTTTCTTCCTAAGCACCCGAAGTGTTGCCAGAAAGATCTTTGGGAGTTCCAAAGCTGCGTATGTCTGTCCCAGGAATCAGCCTAAAAGTCATATTCACTTTGCCTTTACTCTGTGGCAGAAAGGGAATGGCAAAACCAGACATGATGAGTGATTTCAGGGGCCCAGTTCAGCCTGGTACCACAGGTTTGTAAATTCAAGTGTGTGGGCACTTTGTCGGTTCCAGTGGATTTATTCACGTGCTGTGCACTGTGCATGCCCCTAAATGAATGCCCTGAGGAGATGGAACCACGATCTGCAGGTTTTCAGGCTGAGATTTACAAAACTGCTGAACAACACACAAATCTGAGCATGACTCTGGATTGCACAACTGCTAAATGAATATGTCTCAGAAAACAGAGTTCAAGTATGGAATGCAGAGCGGGGTGCACATAGATACACCCCCATCCTGTAGCAATGGCTACCATATTTTAAACCTTCTCTGATCTCTGGGTTCTGGTACAATTTAGAAATTAGAATTTGAATCTGGCCTTTCTGCTTGATGTTTTTATCACACTGAGAAACTTAGCATTGTCTACTCTCTCTTCTTACCCCGCGGTTGTGATGAAAGGGAAGAATATTCACATTATTTGCATTTGAAAAGATGCAAGAAATTGGCAAAGAATTGGAGTTATTCTGTCTCACAAAAGATAGGATAAGGGTCATCATCAAAGCCACACAGAGCATATCTGCGTTCATTAACAGATTTCCCAAAACAGTTATTAGTACTTGTTCAGTGTTCTTGGTTCTTCCTTTAAAGAAAGCAGGTTGTTGAAAGGTCTGGAGTGAATATTCAAACATTAGCACATTAGGCATTTAGACATTAAAATACTTAAACATTGGAACTATACAAGATTCCCAGAAATCCAGTGGTGAGAGTAATAACTTTGCATTAATGCTGATTAGCAGCTGAATTTTTCACAAAGGCGTATTGAGGAAACTCTAAGATGGAATTAATTAAAATGGAAATTGCAGACACAACTAGATTACAAAAGACAATGAGCTAGAAGCTCAGCTGGTACAAATCACTACAGCATCATTGAATTCAAAACCTAGCTCAGTGCTTGCTGGAGAACATCCATGACCCAATTCCAAAGCGNGAGGTGAGCCCAGGCTGAGGACATGCAAATGTGTGAAAGGTTTAGGTCATGCTCTTCTCCTTCAAGCAAACATGGATCCTTTTCTTGTCCCAACAAGGTTGGTCCCTCAAATTATGACATAGGAATACTTTAATTTCACTTCTCACAAATCTATGAAGAGAAAAGTAAATTTTTTTTTTATTTCTCAGGTAGAAAAATACCTACATTCTGTGTGTAAATAGAACAGACAATCCTTTCTTTCT
>VXAD01012875.1:19312-29824 GCA_013399195.1 Dicrurus megarhynchus | reverse complement strand
GAGGTGTGGTGCAGTCAGCCTGTGGAGAGATTAAGGGAATATTGCAACGTTATGAAAATCAGGATCTTTGCAACTCTGTTCTACACCACGGAAAGCACAGCCTTTCTAGAGGAACATGGGTGAGTATCCATGTTGTCCAAGGGGATTTCCTCCAAATCCTCCCACTTCCCCTTGTTGCCTGTGGAAATTCCTTGTGTGCTTCCAGCAGGGCTCACACTGGTGCAGGAATGTTGGGGTTCCCAGTTGGGGCTGAGCTGCTCGAGGCCAGAAGTTCTTGAATCCACGGGAGGAGAAATACTAAGGATGGGTTTCTGAAAGTTGGAATCTTTGGGAATCTGGAGTTTGGAATCTTTGGGAATCTGGGAAGCTGAAGTTTGGGGGGGTATTTCAGTATTTAAGAAGCCTGACATTTCAAAAGCACCACAACCTTTGCAGCTCTTCTTTTTTTTGTTTATTATTATTATTTTGATTATTATTATTATTTTTCTCCCTCCTCCTCTGAAGGGCTCGATTTGAATTTGTAAACGTTCTCTTCCTTGGATCTAATCCCCCTAAATATTCATAATTAAGACCCTGTAACACCTTGGTGTTTGTCTAAATTACAACTTGTTCTGTTTTCAGTTTTCAGTTCGAGGGCTGGAACATGAAGCCAATCTGTGAGCACAATGTTTTGGAAGAACTTGCTGATTTAATTAAAAAAGTGGTTGTAAGTCCTATATTTTAACTTGATCTGAGTTTTCAGGTCTAATAAATTAATTAAATGTGTCCCTTAAGCATTTTGGGATTATTTTGATTTCCTTTTGCTGGAGAGAAGACATTATTTGAGAACTGAGTTGCAGCTTCCCAGAAAGAAATCATGGCCTAGGCTTGATTGCAGTTGGGATAACTGAGGAAATATTTGCAGTCAGCAATAAAGCTGAGGGATGAATGACTTAAATAATTTCCCCCCTCCCCCCCACTTATTTTTCCCTCATTCAACAAATGAGATTCTAAATTTGCTGTTGTTGCTGACTTGAAACAGAACAGTGGGGAGGAGGAGATGAGGAATATTCTCAGCAGCTGAAGGGATTTGTTGTGGGGTTTTGTTTTTTTAATTTAGGTAATGACACATTTCTTACTTCATTCCTTGAAATTCCCTGCTCAACCCCAGCTACTCTCTTCTGCTCCACACCTCTGCTTTCCTCTTCCTGCTCCCTCAGCCTTTTTCTCCTGCATGGAAAAGATTGGATTTACATCCCAGAGTGAAATGGATTGGGAGGAGCAGATTTTGGGATGGTTTATTTGGATGTCTCAGCTGGTTCTTGAGTCTTCAGAGAGCTGCAGGAGTGGTTTAAGGGGCTGCATTTCCTAAGCAGACCTCACAGCATCCATGAATTTTATTTTCCCATGCCAACATTTATTTTTCAACAAAAATCTGGAATGGACCAGAACAACTGCCCCAGGGATAGTGAATTCCAGCAGAACAGGAAATGTTACTGGGTTAAACCTGAGCAGACAGAAATTAAAATGATCACATCTCAATAACTCAATTTTCACTTGTTCTCTCTCCCTGCTCCAGAACATCCCACATTTCATCAGTGGCATCCTGAGGATTGGCAATGGAATAGAAAATGTGAGTTTCTGGAATTGTTTGGAAGATTCCCTGGAAGTGACACCACCTCAGCCTGAAGTGCTGGGCATGGCAGAGGCAGAGTGGGCTTGGGAAATCTCCTGACCCATTTTGTTTTCTTTTCACAGAGTTCAGTTTCTAGTAGAACTGAACTCATTACGTTTTCCAGCTTGTAAACTTTGGGCTGTGAAGATCCCTGAATTTCCCTGTGTTTAATCACTTTTTTCCCCACTTGGAAAAAAGTCTGGGGCCTGCTGGATGTTAAATGCAAGAGCTAAAAGAAAAGCAATGAATTTAAAAAACACCATCGCAGCTTGTAGCAGCAGTAGGAAAACCAGAACAAATACAATTGTGTGCCACTGCTGGATTATCCAGCTGCTGGATTTTTGGGGATATTTGTCTTAGTCATGTGGATTTTTATATTCTTTTTCAACTATCATAAGAAGAAGTTTCTAAATCAAATTTTAGGAGTTTTTTGTTATTTTTTTAAAATCATTTCAGAAGTTTCTAAACCAAATTTTAGGGAGTTTTTGGGTTTTTTTTAATCATTTCAGAAGTTTCTAAATGAAATTTTAGGGAGTTTATAGTATTTTTTAATCATCTCAGTCATCACACAGACTTTTCTAAATCAAATTCTAGCATTTGAATGCTTCCCCTGCCTCCTGTTGCAGGTCTGGTTTGATTTTGTGACTGTGCTGTGCTCGAGGTCTCCAGATATTTGTCTTTATTTGCTGTTTTCTATTCAAAAATCAGCAAAACCCTGAACAAATTCAGAGAGTAAAGGCTCCAGCACTGCTCTCTGTTCTATTAACACCTTGCTTTGTACATGAACGACCTTTTCTTGATTTTCTTTTTTTTTTCCCATTTGAAACAGGGTTTGTTTCACCTTGCAGAGGCCCTGAATTGGGTCAGATGCGTGGGGGGTGCCAAGATTGTGCAGAGCCTGGAGGAGCTTGGGGACTATGGTCGGGTCAAACTTGCAATTGTTTTTTCCAAGTGTGAGTATGGATACCCCTGGAGGGGCCAGAAAGGAGGAAAAATCACTTTGCTCTTAGAAATGGTGAAATAATTAATGTCATTATTTTCATTCTGGGCTTCTCCAGTTAGAAATTATTATTTCTGCATGCTCCTGTTGCCGGATTTGTTGCGGTTCCTCAGTTGTGTGTCGGGTTTTGCTGGCAGGCAGGAGCAGAGCAGGAGTTTTAGTGGCTGAGGATAAACCCTTCGTGGCTCGGAGAAATTCCCTCACCCACTGGGTTTTCCTGAATTTTGTCTCCAGGGAAACGTTCCATCATCAAAGTGGCACTGGAAGATTGTGATTTAGTGGAAGAATTGAAAGCTGAGACCTGTGAGAGCTCCAGGAAGGTGAGAGAAGCTCTCAGAATGTGTTTGGGTTGGTTTTGGCGGGGAGGGGTTCTGATTATCAGGGATTGTAAAAATCCCCAAGTGATTAAAGAGAAATGTTTCAATAGCTCCAGTGTTTCGTTATGCTGGCAGAAATAATTCCCTTTACCACATGAAATAATTACCTTCACCCTGCTGAATTAAATGAGTTTATCCCCAGTGGGGGCTGAATTGTTTGTCCTTGGTCTCACAGAAGAGTGAAGCCATGAAACAGAAAGGAAACGCTGAATTTTTCCGAGGAGCCCTGGGCTGTGCCATAGTGTCCTACACCGAAGCCATCGAGTTTTGGTAAGACCTGAACTCACCTTCTTCACATTGATCCTCATTTTGGACAATTTTGCATCAGCCACTTTAATTAGAGGCCGAATGATACCTGATTAAAAAAAAACCCAACCCTAGAACCCATTTTTTGTTGTATTTTTCCCCCATTAGTGCTGGTTTTTGTGCTTTTACTGCTCCAAAAGTCCTGTCAGGGTTTAAAATGACCAAGAGCAAGGGGAGCAAACCTGCAAGAAAATGAATTATTTGGGGTGAACAAGCATGAACAGCCACTGTGGGTGTTTTCCCTGGAAATACTCTTCCAAGTGTTGCAAATATTTATCAGCTATGATGCAAAAGGAATAAACAGCCAAGATTTTATTATTCTTAATAAATAAAGAATAAATAAATAATAAAACCTTATTCTTAGGCTTTATTTCCTTTTGCAAGCATTGTTTAATTTCTTCCCTGAAGGTGTTTCCTGAAAGGCTCTGGAGACTTTCCTGGGAGAAGGAGATCAAATGGGAATTTTTAGGGCGTTTTTCCCCTCCCACAGGAACGTCAGCAGGGTTGGTGTGTTCACCACGGGTGTCGTGGTCATGAAAATGCAGATTTTACTCATCCTGGTGTCTGTAGAATCCAGGGGAACGGATAAAATCCCGCTTTCCACAAAACCACGTCGTGCAGAGTGTTGGATTTTTCATTTTGAGGGCTGTGGGTTTATAACTGTGCCCTGGAAAGGTTCAGCATTTGGGGTTTATTTACCCTCCCTTTTACCCATACCGAGGTCTCATCGTGTACGATTCAATTTAATCAATTAATTCCTAACATTCTGTGAATAAATTCCTTTTAATCCCCATAAAAGCCACGTGGCTGGACAGGTTTTGGTCTCAAAATTCCAGCTGATTTCAGCCTTCTTGCAAAATCGAGTCCCCTCGTGTCAAGACCATGAAGGGAGGAGCAGAATTCAGTGGAAAAACACAGGAAATCCTGTGGCTGGTAAAGAGCAGAGGAGGTCATGTGATTTCCAGGAACTGTAGGGCTGAGCTGCTCTTGGAGAGTAGGCTGAGAATAATTTGAATTAGTTGCAAGTTGCTCGAATGGGCCCAAATCTTACAAACGATCCCATAATTAAAATGAACGCTCCCAGTGAGGACTTGTAAATCCATGGGATGGATGTTTTGTGGGTGCTGGTGCTGGACTTTTTGCAGGCAGTTCTTGTGAAAACTTCAATTTTTCTTCTCCTCAGGGCTTTCAGAGGTAATTCCCATTATTAACTCTTCGTAACCTTATTTTTTTTTAAGCCCTTTTAACCACCTCCTGTATGGAAACCGAGCTCTGTGCTACATCCTCACCAGGCAGTACGAGTGAGTAACCCCTGAGATGCTGGGGTGAGCTGCACTAAAAGTAGGGCACATTTATAATAAAAGAGTGGTTTTAAAGCTCAAATGTAGAATTATTTGTCTTTATGGGACTGCAGTTATTTGAGATCCATGCATTTCCCATCCCTGGCAGTGTCCCAAGGATGGGGCTTGGAGCAACCTGGGATAGTGGAAGGTGTCCTTGCCTATTTTGGGGTGGAACTGGGTGAGCTTTAAGGTCCTTTCCCACCCAGACTATTCCATAGTTCTATGAAGTGCTGTTGCATTCCATTTTTATTTTTATATTCTGCTTACTAGATTTGTATTTATGCTTTCTACACCAGCCTGTAGGTTTTTCTGAGGTACAAATAATAAATCCCTCCTCTCTCTCCCCTCCCTCCTCCCAGGAAAGCTGCAGTTGATGGAAAAAGAGCCATTATTCTCAAGCCTGACTGGCCAAAGGTTGGTTTCTTACACATTCCAAACTTGTCTATTTTTGGCGTTTCAAAGCAAGATGAGAACCCAGAGTTGATTTCTGATGGTGAACACAGAGCCCCGTGGAGTAAGAATTCTGCCAAGTGCAGAGTTTGCTTGGATTTTTATATTTAAAATGTTATTTTGAGCTGCCTGTCAGTGTTGGTACGAGGTGCTTGGCACGTGTAAAGGCAGAGAAAATGTTTATTATGCTGGGAGTTGTCACAGTGCTTCAAAAAGAATAAATGTAAAATATATTAAAAAGTCCTGATTAGTGGCCAGCAGGTGTTTCCCAATATTCTTGGCCTGAAGGACAGTAAATAAGGGATACTTAGAAAATTGCAAAGTAGTTGAGATTAGGGGGGGAAAAAGCAAATTTGCTCTTTTCCGAAGCAGAGAAAGCAGAAAAAAAGCAAATTTGCTTTTTTCCCAAAGCTCTTCCCAGGGATTTATCTCGGTTTCACCGTGCTGAGCATTAAAAACTGATTATCCATCAGCAGAGAGCAGTTCCCTTTCTGGGTGATATAAACTTTGACTTTCTGCTGCCTGCTGCAGCTGCTTGGGACATCAATCCTTCTCTCAGTGGTGTGGGTGAAACCCTGAAATCCCAATTTCTGTCCCTGTAGGGTCACCACCACTTCTGCAAAGCCGTGTCCCTGCTGGGGAAAGCTGAGCTGGCCCTGGAGGCCAACGAGAGAGCCCAGGAGCTCTGCAAGAAAAACCCTGAGGGGCTCAAGGAACTCATCCAGCAGCATGAAAAACTAAAGAAGGCCCTGGAAGAAATCCATGGTAATTTTTTTTTTTTTTTTTTTTTTTCCTGACTGCAAAATTGGTAACTTTGCTTTGGAACAAGCTCGGTTTTTATTTTAATTCCTCCTTCTTACTTCATTTCCTGTAGGTACTAAACATAAACAGAAGGCAAAGAAGTCTCTGCTTGAGAAAAAGTAAGGAATTGGCAAGTTTGCTTTGCTTTTAATTTGGTTTTTTTTTTTTTTTTGTAATTAGCAATGCCTAGCATAACTTTGAAGTGATAAATAATGTGGATATTGCATCAATTTTGTTGTCTATCAGTAAATAAAAATGGAAGTAGTAAATGGATTAGGAGTACAGAGGATTTCTAAGAACTAAATAAATTTACCAGGAGTATCCAAAGTGGCATGGGCAGCAGGGCCTGGATACTTCTAATTATTAATTGCCATTATTAATTATTTAATTAAAAAAACTCGAAATGTAATCGTTCAATTGCAGTCCCTCTTGTAGAAAATGTGATGTTTTTGTTGTTGCTGTATCTTTGCACAAGTTGGGATTGTGGAATTTGAAACTGTAAAAATGACTGATGAAATCTTTTAAATATTTTTATGGAATTACACCTCTGAGAGGGGCAACCTCCTTTATTAATCCGTTTTTTTGTGTTGTACATGTGTTAAATATGGAGAAAAGAACAGGGATTCTCTCTTTTTACACACCAGGGACTGCACTTCTTCAAAATCTCCTTCAAAAACCTCCCAAGAAAAGAAAGAAGTAGAAAAAGACAGGAAGAGAGCCCAGGCTGAGCCCAAACATCACCAGAGTCCTCAAAAACGTGATGCCGAGGTACAGCTGGAATTGCAGGAATTCCTGCCTGGAACGGGGCACTCAGTGCTGTGCCTGGAATTCTTCAATTCTTGTAGCAATTGGGAACTTTTCCTGGGACATTTCACTGCCAAATTGGGATTTAAAGGAGGTGTGGGAGGGGGTTGTTTGGAGGAGGAGGTGGCCAGTGTCACATTTTTACACTAATTATTAATATAAAGAGATGATTTGTGACACTTTTGTTGTCTTTGCTGTTGTTACCGTACGATAAGAAATCATAATTTATTTATTCTCATCTAGCCTACGGATTGCCCTAGGAAAAAAGCTGCATAATGCAGAAAATGCTGATAAATAATGTGAATTTTCAGCTGGGCCAGGACAATTCCAGCAGAGCTGTTTGTGCTCTGTTTGAGCAGGGGGAGGGCCCTGGGCAGTGACGTGGCCCTGGGAAAACGAAACCAGAGCAGGAGGGCAGGAAATGGAACTTTTGGAGTTTCTTGGCAGAGAAAAACAGGCTGGGAAAAGCCCCAGAAGTGCTCAGAGATTTTCTTTTCTTTTCTCCTGAAAACTCTCATGTTTTCATGCCCTGAAAATCTCTCTGTAGCTCTGTAAGTTTGTGTTGCCTCAGGGTGAGTATTTCGGTGGAAAAGGCTGCTGTGAGTCAGATTTGTAGCTAATACAAACCGATAAGAACTTGAGGGGAAAATCATTACAAAAGCAAATTATTTTTCTTCACCTCTTGATTAAGAACATAGTTCAGCACGTTTTCATTTCTTTAGTTGCTGAGGTGGGGTTTTTTTTCTTGTTTTCCTTTTTTTGTGCTTTGTTTAAATCCAGTGAGGGAGATTGATTTGGGTTTTGTAACCTGATATTTTTGTCATCAGGTGACTGAGCCCCAGAGAACAGAAGGCAAGGTTTCCACGCTGGAGCAGCCTCCAAGTGAGTTTATTTTTGCTCTTTATCAAGTCTGAGCCACTTCTTCCTCTGCTGCTGCAATAATTAAGAATCAGAAGTGCATTTCCTGTCAGTCATCTTTTACTTCTTTCTTAGACACTTCTGTAGTTCTGCCCTAATTCCTTGATGCTTTTGTAATTTGAATCTCCTTGACATGGCTGAACTCAGGATTGAAACTGGAATTAAAAAGTAAAATCTGAGTCACAGGCTGGAAATGCCAGGATCTGAAAGGATTTAAATTTAACAGGAGTCTGTGTTTCAATGTTTACAATTAATTTGTGGTTAACAAAAGCTCCATCAGAAAATAATTCTGCAGGTAAAGGGGAAAGAGGCCACAAAATATTTGGCAGAGCAGATTTTTAGCTGCAGACTTCAAGAGTTGTAAGTGTGATTGATTGTTCATGTTTGGGGCTTTTTTAGAATAAATAAATCACTTTATAGACAGAACTCCCACCCCCCAAAACTCCCCCAGTGCCAGAGTTACTCTTCTGCACTAAAAGTGAAGTTCAGGCAGTTGTGAGCTTCAAAAGGAAATCTTTCCTTAAATTTCCCTTGGGGTTTTTACCACCTGCTCTCCTTTGTCTGAAGTCTTTGGTGCCTGTTCCTTGGCATATTTAAATACCTGAGGAGGTGGCAAAGCACAGAACACTTGAAAATCGGATTTTAGGGAGCCACTGAAGGTGTATTAGAAAATCCTATTTTTCAATGAGCAGCAGGAGAGGTGATCCTGCCCTTGTGAGCTTCGGACATCTGTGAACGTCTTGAAGGATGAAAGGAATTTCTTGGGAGATGGAAAATGTGGGGAAGGTTGCAAAGGAAAGCTGGAGGTGTTTTTGTTGGAAAGGTGTTACGTGGGAGGATAATGGAGAAAAGCATGAAGACTTCCTTTTTCTGTGAAGACAGGCTGGGAGAGATGGGAGTGCTCAGCCTGGAAAAGGTTTTGGGGAGACCTTAAATCCCCTTCCAGGGCCTAAAGGGGCTCCAGGAGAGCTGGAGAGGGACTGGGGACAAGGCATGGAGGGACAGGGAATGGCTTCCCAGTGCCAGAGGGCAGGGCTGGATGGGATCTTGGGCAGGAATTGTTCCCTGGAGGGTGGGCAGGCCCTGGCTTTCTAAATCCCTTCTCCAGGAGGAGTCTGGGTGTGACTGGATCCAGGTTTAGTGACAGACTTGAGCGCTGGTTTCTGTCCAAGGGTTTATTTGGGTGTAATTGATCCTTTCTGTGAGTTTGTCCCTCAGGATTAAGGATGGCAAACCCAATATATTGATAGAGGTAAAATAAATCCTGTATTTCAGTTGGTGGTGATATTGATTAGAGTCAGGGATTTTAATCAGAGTTATCTATTACACAATAGAAATGGTTGTAACTGATATTTTAGCGCATCGTTTGTTCAAGCAGTAGTTTGAAAGGTAGGTTAATAATGATTATTTTTCATCCTGGAGAAAAGAAGCTCCAGGGAGACCTTAAATCCCCTTCCAGGGCCTAAAGAGAGCTCCAGGAGAGCTGGAGAGGGACTTGGGACAAGGAATGCAGGGACAGGACACGGGGAACGGCCTTGAGCTGAAGGGAGCTGGTGCTGAAACCAGCTTAGAAACAAACTTTGTAACCAAATCCGAAGCATGAGAAAGCAGCCATTCCTTACCCTCAGTGC
Organism: Dicrurus megarhynchus; assembly: GCA_013399195.1. Taxonomy (NCBI): domain Eukaryota; kingdom Metazoa; phylum Chordata; class Aves; order Passeriformes; family Dicruridae; genus Dicrurus; species Dicrurus megarhynchus. The sequence continues at coordinate 20,540 of VXAD01012875.1, read as the reverse complement.
TGAGCACACCCAGAGGCTTCAACAGCACGGCTAGAATTGCTTTCCCCGCATCCAGCTCCTCCTGGCAGTCCTTTTGTTGNACACATTAACTACAAAAATAGGGAAGTATAACATAGACATTATACTGAGTGTTATAAGGCAATACAAATTTTATAACATACACTTTATACTAAATCCTAATCATACATTATACTAAATCTTACTATGCTAAAAATTAAAGGTTTAATAAACAACCTAATCTTAATTCTTAACACTTTGGTGGCCCTGCAGGGTTGCCTGAAGGGGTCTCTGGCCTTGTATTCCCTGAGAGCCCCCAATATTTTGGGTTTCCTTTCCTCGAGCTCCTCCTTGGGCGTGTTGTTCCTCCTTACACAGCTTTACCACAACCCCCCTCGCTATCTGTTTCTCCCTGGTTTCCAGCTGTGTTCAGCCTCCCGTGACACCTTATCTCTGCCTATCAAAGTGTGCTGGCAGCAGATAGTGTGCAGTGTGTAGCACATCATCTCGTTTCACCGTTCAGTTCATGACAGCAAGAGCTTTGAAGGAAACTTCTGTCCTCTTCCTGAGCCTTAAGCCCATAATGTTGTCAGAACAACTCTTTAAAATAGAATTTTCTGGAAAAATTAGTATTAGAATTTTACAGGAAATTAACAATTTCCAAAACAGGTAAATTGTTTTGAGGGAGAATACATTTCTTGAATGTCTTTTTTTTCTTTTTTTTTTTTTTTTTCCCCTGAAAGGGATGTTTTAATAACAGGGACTTCGTGGGTGTCTCTGACATTCCTTTATCTCCTCTGCAAGTCGCTCTTGGAGCTCTTATCTGGCAGCTTCAGGGGAACTGAAAATTCCCCTTCTCCCTGGTGCCTGTCAAAGAGCACAGGATGAAACTGGGCATTAAATTAGAAATTCATCCCTGGGAGAGGGCTGAGAGCCTGGCACAGAGAGGCTGGAGAAGGGGCAGGGTGGCTGATTTTTGGAGGAATTGAGGAAGGAAGAGGGATAATGCTGGCAGAGATCCGACACTCCTAGGCCAAAGGCCGCGAAACGTGGTGGACGCAGTAATTTCCAAAAACTCGTGCTCATCCCACGTTTCTTCTTTGTTTCCACTGCTTTATTTTCGCTTTCTCTTCTCCCTTCCTCCTCTCGAATACTTGATTTGAGGGGAGGAGGAGGCTGCCAGTGACTGGCTGGCCCCAGTTTGCTGTGGGTGGGGAGGAAGAGCCTTTTT
>VXAD01012875.1:0-19250 GCA_013399195.1 Dicrurus megarhynchus | reverse complement strand
TTTTTTTTTTTTTCTCCCCCTTTGCCTTTGTTCCCTGAACTTGCAGGAGTTTTAATGGAAAAGAACTTCATGCCACATTATATTATTGTAAAGTTATTGGCCTTTTTGGTTTATTTTTCGTGCTACTTCCTATTTTTGGTCTTCATGTACTGCTTCTTTGAGCTTGTGTATATTTTTATTAAGTATCTTTGGTCACTCCTAATGGAAAGTGCTAGGAAAAGTAATACTACTCCTCCTAATATTTTTAAGTGTTTGTGGGGTAAGTAAATCATGTTTTCTGTGGAATTAATGCATTTCCTTAAGTATTTTAACTGTAAATCAGCTGGATTTGCTTCTTCCCTTTATTCAGAAGCTTTTTTGTTTAATCTGGAAGCAGCATTTGAAGTTGGGTGTTGTAGGGGAGGAGTTGTTTCTGTGGGAACTGTTTCTGGAGTAATTTTTGTTGAATGGCTTTTGAAATTAGATCATTCAGTGCAAAAACAATGCCAATTAATTTCTTCCTTTGCTGGTGAGGTGGTTTCTTTCCTCTTCACTAAGATTTTGTTGTGAATTAGATTGGTTCCCTAAGGAAAAGCAACACATGAAATTAAGAAAAGGTGAAGTATCTCAGCCTCTGGATGGTTAAATGATGATGTGCTGGAGGTGTTTTCTGCTTCTCAGGAGGATTCTTGTCTCCCATCGTTTAAATATCGATTTATTTTCCATGCCCAGCTAAATAATCTCTATTTAGAGGAATTGTAGTGGTGATTTTTGGTGTAGCTTTGGAGTTCCCATGTGTTCCAGCAGACATCCCCTCAAGGAGTGGTTCACGAAATAAGTCTGAACATGTTCAGTCTTGGCCACTCTTGATTTTTGTGCCGATTCATTTAAATTTCAGGTCCTTGAGGAGCTTTTGATGAGAAATGGCTCCTGGGATGAGGCACTAAGTGCCCATGGAGAGGATTTAACCTGAGGAATGTTTATGGGACACCTCCCCTGCCTGCAGGGAGAGCACTCAGGGCTGGATCTGGATTTTTCCACAGTTGGTGTCTTTGAGTATTTCGTGTTTAAAATACTCTTGAGTATCATTTTTAAGCACGGATGGTTGCTGAAACTTCATATATAACATTAATAACTCCTCCTCCTGTTTTCAAATTTGACTTTCCAGTAGTTCAGCATAACAATAAACCCAAAAGTTACAATCCAGGTGCTGGATTGTTTTTCCCGTGGTTGCATCCAATAAAAAAGATGATTTTTGCAGTTAATGGCAGGAATTCCTGGGTTTGCCCATCACAATAAAGTATTAAACCACGTTTTCTCCTTCCTTGCTGCTCAGGAATTGTTTCCTCAGTCACTGTTCCGCAGCAGGGTTGGGTCTCTGGCCTTGGGAAGGGCCTCAGTGAACTTTGTGTGAGGTCTTTGGTGTGAAATTTGAGAGTTAAAAGCAAATTGGTCTCGCACGATAAATCCTTCCTTGTTTTTGTCACCCAGCATTGCCACGCTGTCACATTCATTTATTTTGTACCCAGGGCCATTTCTCTCTGTTTGTTTACATCTGAGATTGACAGGGGTTGGACCTAATTTTAACTCTGGGGTTTTGAAGTGAAAAATTCTTCCTCATCATTTTTTTCTGGAGAAACTTGAACTTCCTTGGGGATCTGTTAATCCCTTTGAAAATCCTGATTGTTCACTAATAGTATAACAAAAAAAAACAAAACCCAAACCCCAAACAATTTTAATATAAAATGTTGCATAGTGTTATTTTTTACCACATCACATAATGTAGTGCAATATACTGCATTATTCATTATAATATAATTTATATATAATGTATAATACATTATAACATAATATATGTTCAATAATACGTAATTATATAATAATGACTATTATTTTATATATATATATATATATAATATCAACTGTGCTTTTATAGGACAGACTGATTTCTTTAGCTTGGAGTCCACTTTAATAATTTCAATTTTGTGGAGTCACATCACACCTTGCAGGATTTTAAGAGTCTTCTATTTGTTTGAAATCTTTCCCCTTTAATAGGATTAATAAAATCCTATACTAATGAACCGAAATAAAATCAAATTCATGGTATTGACACTTTCTGGTTGTGTTAGTTTTGACCTGGTCCGTTTTTAAGATCTGCAGTTTCTAGAGCAAAAAGTGAGTTCCGAGTGCATTTTTTTGGTTGCTCGTTTCAGGTAATGACCACTTTGTTTAAAATCCTTTTCCTCGTTACAGACCAAAGTCAGCAAAACAAACGAAGGCCAAAACCCAAAACTTGTGACTATGAAAAGATGAGGTAAAAAAAGACTTTATTTTCAAATTTGTTATTATTGTGAGTTATTTGATGTAAGATTTGTCGCTTGGCTCTGCTGCTTGCCCGTTACTTGTGGCTTTGTGTACATTTTTTACATCCTGATAGTGGGTAAAGTCCCCAAAATTCCATTTTTTCCACAGTTACTACTTGAGAACTGAACATCTTCCATGCCCAGCTGAATTTTAATAAATGAAGGCATAATTTGAATAATGGCTGTTAAAGCAGAGGGGTAGCAGGAGTTTTGTCTCAGTTATTACATCCAAAGTTACACCGCGACTCAACTCGCTCTTATCTCATTTCCAAGGCCTCCTTTGCACCAAATCATTTTTCAAACTCCTCTGACACTTCCTGAGCTCAGGAGAAAGATGAAATCTGGTTTTAGAAGTTTTATACTGGGAAAGAACTCCACTTGGAGTCCTTTGGCTGTTTGTTGGCTCCAATTTTCACTTAAAGCACAATCCAAGTCTGATTTTAAATCAGGGATGCCCCTGTAGAACAGGAGTGTGAATGGTTGTGTTTGGTGGTTTGGGGCCAAAATTCAATGAGTGGAGGTAAAAAGCACTGTGGATTTTACGGATAATAATTATACTTCCACTTAAAACAAAGTTTAACAGAGGTAATCATTATTTCCAGTGGTGCTGGGGCCACCACGCTCCAGAGATTCTCGGTTGTGTTTGGGGTGGCTCAAAACATGAGGGTGCAGCAAAATAAGATTTTCCCATGGAAATAGGGAAGTTTCCATTAAAGATAATTTTTCCAAGGCGGATTTCTGGTGCAGAAGAGCCCAAGCCTTTAGGAAACCTGATTATTCCCAGTCCTAATCTAAGCGTGACCACAACCCCAAATATGTTTTAATCAGTATTTATTTCAGTGCAATCCTGTTGTTGCCCCATAATTTTTTGAGTACCGTTGTTGGTAGGAAAATGGAGATTTTGCCACAGGAGAGGTCACTGATGTCATTCAGCTGAATTATTGCTGGCTTCCTTTTCCTTGCACTTTAAGGAGAGGAAATGTTTTCATTTACTCTGGAACAAATCCTCTTTAAAGCAGCTGAAGCAGCTCCAGAATTGGAGTTGGTCAGACCTATGGAAATCACACAGTTTATTGAAAAGAAATTTAGATTCAGAGGACATTTACAAACCCTTGGTGCCCCTGTCCTGCTTTTTGTAGGGATCACGTGGATTTGAAGAGAGAGCCTGAAGCCATGGAGGATAAAGGCTGCTGTGCTGTGCCACAGGTAATGGGAATTCAGCAGCTCGTGGCCTTACATTGGAAGTGATTTGTCATTTTTTAGGAATGTTGCAAAAAATCTTGGTTTATTCTGAAATGTTCTGTGCTCTGCGTGGCTTTGGTCAGAGGCAGAAACTCTGTGATTACACTGATTTATTCTGGAGTTTTCTTCTGGTTTCTCTCTCTTCTGCTGCTGTAAAACCTGCCTGGGAATCATTCAGGGATTTATAAAGCCCTTCCCAAATTTCTTCCTCAGTGTTTTCCTGTGCTGTATCCATTTGGGAATAACCACAGAGCATTTTGTGGGATGGCTGTTGGAAACACTATAAAATTCATACATTGAGGGAGAATTCTCCTTTGGGCTCAGCACCAATAAATCCTTGAAGGAAATCATGGGAATACACACAATTAATCCTTTCATCCCTGTTAATTGGGGGATGTAGACACTAGAAATCTCTATTCTGATTAAATACCTCACAGGACAAAGCTGAATTCAGGAGAAGGAGCAGGTTCTACCTGCCCGAAGACCCTTTATTTCCTATCAAATACCCATTTTCGTGTTGCTAATTCAATGCTGGTGTTGGAAGGAACATTTTAATTAATGCCATCAGGTTCATCTGTCATGTAAATTACCATTAAACTAATATAATTTATTCTGGTCTGGAACTACATGGGACAGCATTAACCCAGTAGTTTTAGGAAATTAAAATAAATCTGCATTATTTACAGTCTCCCTGCTGGAAATTCCTGCGGATTTCAGGAAGTATCGATAGTGAAAATAAAATAACTTGGTAACACAACATCAAAACCACATAACACAATAAAACCATGAACTCTGAAACCTGCCAGCGTGAGCTGAGCTGGACACAAAGGGTTGCAGAAGGAAACAATTCCCAGCTTTTCCAAAAACATTTGGATGCAGAATCCATGTGGAAGTGAGGAAAAGCAGAAGTCTGGGTTGTGCTTTGGGGTTTTGAAGAATTAAAATGATGCTTGAACTAAAGGTGAAGCTTTCTGGAGAGAAACTTGGAATAAAAACTGCATTTTTAAGAGATTAGCAGCTCCATGAAAACCTAGTTTAAGAGGTTTCTAAAAATGCCCCTCGTTTGCTGCTTGAAAAGTGAAATTGTGGTAAAACAATTCAGGAGGAAGCAGAGAATTTCCACTTGGCTGTCAGAGAAGTATTTCAGCAAATATTTATTTTCCAAAGCAAGTATTTTGCTTGCTTTGGAAAGCAGAAAAAAAGAAAATATTGTTTTCTTTTGAACTTACTGCCTTTCCAAACATTCCAGGTGGATTCCAGTCCCTTGCCAGATGTTAAATCCCTTGGGCTGGAGGGTGGTGCAGCCATGCTGGACAGTGATAAACCCACTATATTACAACTGCTGAAAGCTTTGAACACTCCAGAATTCCCGGTAAACTGTGAGAAATAACCTGGTTATTTTTACAGAAATTCAAATTTATCCATTCAACTCCTCTCTTCCCCCAGGATGGGGCTGATCCTTGAGTTGCTGGCTGCAGGGCCAAGTGTTTCCCTGCTAATTGTGAGAACAGGGTGGAAAAACACCCCAGCAATAGCACAGGATGTGTTTTAGGGGGCAGTGTAAAAATATTTTTAGGTGCAGTGTAAAAATATTTGCCAAAATCTTATTATTTATTAAAAAAAAAAAAAAAAAAGAAGGAAAATGCAGTTTTCTTTTGGCCTGACTTTCCCTTTCCCTGCACATTCCAGGTGGATTTCAACGCTCTGCCAGAGGAGATGAAATCCCTGGCTCGGGATGGCTGCAGAGCCCTGCTGGAGCAGCAGTGCCACGGAGCTGAACGAGCCTTTTCCCAGCTCCTGAGCATCCTCTACGCCTCCAAATTCAGGGTAAACTGGGAAGAATTCCCTGCTTGGTGCCAGTGATGGAAGTTTCTGCCTTCACCACACCCTGTGCCACTCCTCCCTTCCCCCAAAATAATCATCATTGTGTTGGATTGTTGGCAGATGTTTTGGGAACGTTCCACACACACCTGCGTTTCCAAAATATTCCAGAATAATGTTCTTAGAAGAGTCATACCAAATATTTGGTTCAAATATTGGGGTTTTTTTTTTTATAAAAAGCTCCATTGTTTCTTGGGCTTAAAGGTCTCTCCCAGCCTCAGTGATTCTGTGATTGTCAGGTTCATAACAATGAAGGGTAAAAAGGATTTTGATGGCAAATGCTGTGAAATTTGGTGTCTGTCTATCTGTACCCAATGAGTCCCTGACCCCAAGGTCATCCTGGATTTTTAAAAATTAATTTACAGTATTTGTACCATGTTTTTATGGTGCTGTTTCTATAATATGACTCTTTTTTGTTTCGCAGTGTGTGAATATTCTTAATATTAATTATGTTATACTTATCTATGGACATGCCACTGCCCTGCTGGGATTGGGACATCCTGAGGTAGGACATGAATGTTTTTAGTTATGTTTTTATTTATTTTGTATTTGAATGCTGCTTTCATTCCAAGCTCTAGCTCGGGTAGTTTCCCAGCCATTTTTGTATCTTCCTAACTGAGAAAAAATGAGGGGGGAAGGAAACCTCCTGACACGTTTTGGAATTTAATATCTAGGACTAAATCCGTGATGATTTTGGATGAATTAGGCTATCAGCTAAAATTTCGTTGCAAGCTTTCAAGTGAGATTCTAAGTATTAAGAAATGACAGTTTCTATAAAATTTTATAGAAATAGGAATAATTTTTATTTCTGCTTTGTAACATGGCTCTGCACTGGTGTTTTGAACCCAAATGTTCTGCTCCTAAACCAAGAGGCAGGAATTGCTTTGGCTTCTGGAAAATGCAGAAAGCTGAACTGGGAGTTGGGGTTTTTTTGGGTGTTTCTTCCTGCAGTGTTCGGTGATTTTCAGTGTCTTACACGGAATTTAAACATAGCTGAGCTCAGTCATTTAATTCCTTTATTTTACAGCAAGTCCATGTTTATAGAATAAACTGGTTTTGTTAAAAAAAAAGAGAGGGAAGCTTTGCCTGTGATCACAAAGCTGTGTAATTCCATTTACTGTTCCTGAGACTGATCAAGGAATGGGACACACTGACCCACTCTAAGGGAGGAAAAAGACCCAGGGAAAGTGGAAATATTCTGGCAAAACTCCATGTATTTTTGTCTCACGTTTCTGTTGAAGGCATTGGCAAAGGCTGAAGATCAGTTTAAGAAAATAATTGAGGAATATCCAGAAGAACGTTGTTTTTGTTTGGCACACTATGGGATTGGAAGGGTTTACCTCAAGCAAAACAGGTTGGTCTAATGGAAAATTTCAGGGTTTGGTGGGAAAAAATCTTTTTATTTGAGGAATTGTGTGGGGTGGGGCTTTAATTGTTCTGTGTTAATCACTGAATTCATCCATCAGGTGGATTTGATCCAGCTGGAAGTTTGTTCCTGCTCAGGATCTGAGGGAAGCTGCTGAGTTGAGCTGATTTGAAGGAATATTTGGGATTCAGGGATAGGCCTGCAGTGGGGGAGAGCTCGGGGGAGAGGAACAAAACCCCTTTGTTCTGGGGGAAGAGTGCATCCTGAAGAAAGAGGAATTTATCTCCTCCCTGGGGAGCTGGAAGAGTGACCTTGGATGGAGATAAGGCGGCTCCGGGGAGTCACAAATTCCCTGGAGCAGATAAGGAGGGATGTTTTAGGGATGTTTTCCTGAGCTGGCCACGTCCCAGAGGGATGGGGGGAGCCTGAATGCTGGGACAGGCCAAGAAACAAACTGAGAGCAGAAGGCTGCAGCTGCTCCCAGTCATAGCCCTGCTGGAGTTTCTTCCCCACGGGAAGCACGGAGAGGCCGGGAGTCATGGCTGCCGTGGGGGCAGGAGCTGTGGGAAGCTTGTGGACGGATTTTGGGATGGCACTGGTGCTCTGTGGGATCAAAATCCCCCCGAAAGGCTCGTGGTGGGCTGAGCTGGGCTGGCTGGGAGCTCCTCATCCAGCTGTGCTCCCGCTCCTCAGCGGGAGAGGGGAGAAATCCCATGGAAAAGCTGTGGGGTCGAGGTAAAGACAGGGAGACACTTCCTTATCACTCATAGGAAACAGACCCACCGTGAGGAAAAACAACTTCTTCCCGTTAAAGTAGAATTGGAGAGTGGGAAACAAAGTGAAACAACTAAAACCACCTTTTTCCTCCCCTCCTTTATCCCAGGCTGGACTTCACTCCCTTATTCCCGACTCTTTTCCCTCTGAGCTGCCCACAGGGATGGGGAATGGGGGAGCTTTTTTTGCTTGCCCCTCACAGCTGTGCAGGAGGTTTTGTCCTTTTATCCCTGCTTTTCCTAAAGTGCCAGAGCCTTGCCCAGTCGTGCCCTGGGCTGGGTTTGTTGGATCCAGCTGGGACTGGGCCTCTCCCATTCATTCCTCAGGGAATGGTCCCCACCTCCCTGCCCACCCTTGCCGTGCCAAAATAATGCCAAATAAATAATTTTCCATACTAAACCTTCTCCCCTCCTCCTGTGGGATGTCTAAAAGCACCTGCTCAGGGGGTGTTGGGTGCTCAGAGGGAATTCCTCCTTCCTGAATGAAGTCTGTGTCCCAGGAGCTGCCTGCATCCCATTCCCGTGGTTGTGGCTCATTTCCTTGGCAGTTTTGATCCCAAAGAAGTCCCTACACAGGTGGCAACACCTCTGGCCAGCCAGGCTAATCCAGGCAGAGCCATTCCCATGCCTGCACTCCCTGAACTCAGGGAAAACCCAAATCCAGGCAGCAGAGTCTGTGTCCCCTCCCTGCCTGAGCAGGTGAAGGTCACTGGTGTCCCCCATGTCCTCACCCTGAATTCCCACAGCCATGGATCCCTTGGGAGCACATCCCTGCCTGGATGGAGGGCTGTGCCCCTTCCTGCCTCACACCTGGCGTGTTTTATCTCAGAGATAAACAGAAAACTGAAGGAGCCAGGTGTTCTCTCATCCACATCCTCTCAGTCGCCACTGTTTGCTCCTGGGAGGATGAAATGAGTCCTGGAAGTTGTGAGGGAGTTCCTCCCAGGAGATCTGAGTGTGCTTTACTTGTTCCAAACTCCAGATTTGTACATGCCCTCGACCAGTTTGTGAGGTCAAAGCTAATGATTGATTTCAAGATTATCCCTGAAGTTTTAACCTGGCCAGGAACGACTCAGGTCATCGAGGAGACGCGAATGGAGCATTTACAGGTATGTTATTAAAAAAAAAACCCAACAGAAAATTGTCCTCCTCCCCCCTGCCAACATCCAAGGAAGATGTGGGCTGAAGGAGGGATGGGAAGCATCCCGTGGACAGGAGCTCTGTGTCAGGCTCTGAGACCCCAAGGTGACCTGGCTGAGGATTCAGTGAGAAATTCCAGCTCTCCTTCTTCCACAGTGGGAATTGTGCAGTTCCCACAGGCCAGTGGTTTGGGAGAACAAGCATTGTGTGAGCTCACCAGGCGTAGGCATTTATCCTTCATCGTTATCATTTATCAGAGGTGTTCAGGAAGGGCCTGGGTGTGGCACTCAGTGGCAGGGTGGGGATGGCTCACAGGTCTGATCCTGGACCTCTTTTCCAGCCTCAGTGATTTTGGGATAACGTTTGGTTCTGTTCCTTGCACGCTCCCAAGCTTTCAGGTGTGAATTCCCAGCAGAATTCTGGAGAGAACCGGTTCGAAATCTGAGCTGGCAGAAACGTGGCGTTGAAAATTGCAGCAGCTGCTGCTTTTAAAATCAAACAGGAGACTTTGGCCACATAGCTCCTGGATAAACCATTGGGATTTCCGTGGTAAAATTCCCTGTTTGACTGGAAAAACCTGGCACCAGGAGGTGCTTTGCACAGAAGCCTTTTTGGCACAGCAGAACTCTGAAGGTTTTTCAGTGGATGAGCTTGGCCAAACGCCCCAGACCTGCTGAGTTCGTGGTACAAGCAGCACTTCTGGGCTTTTTCCTACCAAAATCCCACCTCAGGATTTCTCACAGACCCCCCTCAGCAACCTGGATACAGCAATCCATGGGCTGGGACCTCTGGGTAATGCAAATATCTGCCAGCGTTTGTCAGGCCTCTGTTCTTGGTGATGTTTTATTAATCTGGGCTCACTTCCAGCCCTTTGCTGACTCCACATGAAGCCACTCTGAAGTCTTTCCCTCAGAAATTACCCTGGGAGACCTGCCTGCCTCCCCAGGGCTGGGTCTGAGCTTGATCCTTAGCTCAGATCCCAGGTGAGACGCTCTGGAAATGCTGGGAATCTTCAGAAATGAGCAAAAAACTCAAATTTTTGTCCCATGATCTGAGTAATCTGTTTTATCCTGTGGACAATGGAAAAGCTCCCGCCCTTTGGAATTGCTCAGGATGTGGGACACTGGTTCAGGATAAACCTGCATTTCTCTCTGTGAGTGAAGCTGAGTGCTCACAGCTTCCAGCACTTCAAACAAACCTGGGATAGTTTGGCCATAAAAGGCCAATCTTCCATGGCTTTCACTAGGAAAGAGTTGGTTTTTTTTGGGATTAGTCACTGCTTTTCCAAGAGGGATGTGTTTCACTGCAGTCCCCAGGAGTTTGTGAGTAGAAGTGGAATCTTTCCCTGATTTCTGTGCAGTTTGTCTCACGTAATTCTGTGTTTTCCAGATGGCTTTAAGGAATTATATTGAGGAATGTAAATTCCCTCCAGAGCCGGATGCTGTTTGTCGATACCACCAGTGCCATGGCTACTCCAAAATCCAAATATTTTTTACAGACCCAGACTTTAAGGTAAATTTTCAGTTGGAAAGGGTTTGAGAAGTACAACTTGATGTGTTTTCTGCCCCTTTTTATACAGTCTACTAAGCTGAGCATTGCTTTCTCTTGTGGTTTGATTTGGATTTGGCTTTGGTTCCATTTCTGCCATTTCTCATTTTTAGGGTTTTATACGTGTTATTTGCTGTCAGCAGTGCAGAGTGGAGTTCCACATCAGCTGCTGGAAAAAGCTGAAAACAACATGCTACAGTGATAAAAATGATAAGGTAAGGCCTCTGCCAGACCAGAATTTTTGTAATTTTTGTAAGATTCTAGCATTGAGAGATGTGAAGGAATTTCACAACATTCAGCAGCCAGGATAAAATGAAGGGAATTCATCAGGCACCATGGGAACTCCTAAAAGTATTCTGGAAGTTGGCTCTTGGGTGTGAAGTTGGAGGAGGGAGCTTTGGGAATAAAGGATGCCACAGATTTTCCATGATTTTTGATTTTCAGCCCTTCCCAAGTCAGCCCTCAGCCAGCATCCAGGAAGAGTTTAGGATTGTGCTTCCTTTAATTGCTTTGGTCAATTTAAGAAATTAATTAATTTCTTATTAATTAAGAAATTAATTTGTTTGAGGACATGGATTGTGTGTGGATTTAAATCCCTCTGTTGTGTGTGTCCTTTTCTCCTGCAGGATTTTCTTAAGGAAATGTGTTTTACTCCTGATTGTAAAGGCCTTATTTCCAAAATAGTTATTTTCAGTTCTTCTGGGCTGGTAAAATGTGAAGTAAGTATGGTCATATTTTATATGAAAATAATTAGAATACTGAGGGGATAAAGTGAAGATGGGAATGTAACTGCAGAAAAAAAAAAATCGTGCTGCCTTAGTTACAGGACGTGGTGATTATTTAGGAATATTAATTTCCTGTTCTAGTGGAGCAGGAGTTGCCTGGTGGTGTTGGTCTGATTCTCATGGATGGGGGACTGGAGTTCAATAACCCTTCAGGAAAAACTCCCCAGAGCCACAGGAAGATGGAGAATTAATAATGAATTGGCCCCAGATAATTAATTCTCCCCAGAGCAGAATGGACCTGAGAGAAGCAGAAATGAGTGTCGGGTTTGTTGTGTCACAGCCCAAATGTAATTCCTGTCTCATCCCTTGTTTTTGGTAGTTTGAACAAAAAATCCCAAAACCCAAGGAACCACTGAGAGCCTGTATTAAACAGAAATGTTCAAGGTAAGGTCTGCACTGTTTGAATCCATTTCAGAGTGAAGCAGGAGGGATTTTCTTGCCTTTTTATTTACAAAGATTTTGGAAAGTTATCCTTGCCCTTTGCCTGAGAAACCAAACAGATCTGGTAAAATCCATTATGATCCAATTGTAAAAGCATTTAAATTGTTCCACAGAATTTCTTTGGAGTGACTGTTTAAAAAATGTAAATAAAAATGTATTTAATGCTGCTGCAGTTATTGATACCCAGACCTTTCACATAACTGAGTTTGCAATGTTTTGGTCAAGTAACCTTTAAATAATGAGGAATCGGGCTGAGAGGACAAACAAAACAGATTTTTAAAAACGAAGGGAAAAAAATGTTAATATTTGGCTCAAAATGCTGAGTTATAAATTAAGAATATTGAAGCCAATCCTAATTCAGACATCTTTAATGGGAGTAAAAATTGTTACATCTTGAGGACTTGGATATTTTTATGAAGTTTTGTGGTCTCTGCTTCTAAATGAAGACCACTTTTATTCTATTTGTACTTTTCAGTGTGATCTTTTCATCTCAGTTAATGTCTGGCTCACTGCTGAATTGGTTTTTTTCCAGTCTTAGGAAGATAAAAATGAAGCAAGAAAAAAAACTGCGGCGAAAACGAGCGCGAGAAGAGGCCCGGAATTCTGCCAGAAAGAAAACTGAGGAAAACCAGGAGGGAAATGAACAATCCCAGGACAGTCAGCACAGGGGCATGTGGAAAGGTGGATTTTTCTTATTTTTCCATGGAAAGAGTGATCAGGAATGGGAGGTTTGGAATCCCCATCCCTGGAGTGTCCAAGGAAGGATGTGGCACTCAGAGCTCTGGGATGGGGACAAGGTGGGGATCAAAGTTTGGATTTGGTGATCATGGAGGGCTTTTCCAACCTCAGTGATCGTGGGATTCTGCAATCCTGAGTTATCTCAAAGCAGTGGAATCAGCATTCTGGAGATCCCAAGTTAAATCATAGCAGAATCCTTACACTGAACATAACCCCCTCTAAAAAAACTGCATTTTTACTTACGACAGCTTTCATTTCACTTCTGGTTTGATTGTCCAAACAACTGTGTGGTTTAATTCCTTGGAGAAAACCTTGCTTTTTCCGTGGCTGGTTCATGCAGAATCAGCCTGGAGAGGGGAAAGGCTCCAATTCCAAGTGAACCTATTTAAAAGGGATTTCAGGAAAAGCACGTTGGGATGCTGCTAGAGAAATAAAATACCCGGGATCTGCTGATCTGACTGATCCTGACTGATCTCCTGCCTGCAGGGACTTGAAAAGTACCTTTCAGATGATTGGGGAAAATAAAAATATTCCAGTCTGGGACTTTCTGGGCACTTAAAGCTTCAGCTTTTGCCTTGCTGGATGTTGGGCTGCTCCACATTCCAGAGCTGTGAGCTTCCCCTGCAGCTTCTCAGGGCACAGGAAAAGGGGGGATGTTGGAAAATTTGGGGGTTTTTGTCTGTATTAGCAACTTGGGATATAATAATTGATAATTTCCTAGGAGGATTCCCTGTTAAATACTCTGGGTGTATTTTTTTTAATCCCACACATGCCACAGTCGGGGTTCTCTGGATCCCTGTTCAGTGGCACATCCCGAAAATTTGGGAGATTCTGGCTTCCCTGTGGATTTGTAAAATCACCTTCACTTATTTCCTGTTTGTTCTGCTTTCAGTCTTTGCTCTCTCTTTTTCTCTGGCTCATCTTCAGTTGTGGTCCTTGGAGCCACTGCAAGTCACTGTGGCATCGTGACTGCTCATCCTAAAATCTGGGCAAAGTGTTTGTTTCTATAAACAAAAACTTAAATCAGTGTTGGATCACATTCATAATGCTCAGGCTGTGTGGGAAAAATACCTATAATTATTTAAATCCTGTAATTTTCAGCCTCGTGATAAAGCAAATCATTCAAGACACCACTCAATCCAAATTATCTGTACTTTGAAGTTGGATTTAATGGTGGTAGGGACATAAAACCGTGCTGGGTTTGTGTTTTTTTAATTCCCTATCTTTAATTTTCCAGGTTATGGCCAGGATTTGTGTGCTGGGGACCAGGTGCTGCAGCACATCCGTCGGAATTCTGAGCAGATCAAAGCTGCTGTCCCTGACGCTGCCAAGTTACTGAAGGAATTGCTCTTGTGGGGCGTGGTCAGTCAGGAGGATTTCACCTCGTATTCCACAAGTAACAGCACTTCCCAGGAAGTCCTGGAGCAGCTCATCAGCTCCTTAATCCAGGAAAAATCCCGGGTGCGGACCAGGGGGTTTCTGCATGTGCTGAGCCGGCTGGGAGAGGTGGATCCCAAAGTGCACAAGTGGCTGAAGCACCTGGATAACCTCGGTGGGTTCCTGTGCAGCAGCGCAGGGGAGGAGCAATTCCCTGTTTTCCACTTTCCTTAACTTTAAACGGCAGAAGAAAACTTTTCCTCCTTTTCCTTTCCCTCATTCTAGAGAGGGAGATCCAGCCTGGGTGACACGGGAGCTCTGCAGGGCTTTGGCCGTGCAGGAAGGAGAAAACTGAACAGATTTCGGTTTTTAATTGCCTTAAAATTCCAGAATGGGCTGCAGTGCTGAGATTTGGAAATGAATCTGGTTTTGGAGAGTAAATAATGGTGGGGGTTTGCCATTAGACTTGGAAATCATTTCATGTCGGTGCTCTGCGGTTTCCTCTTGGGTTTATACTTGGAGGAGAGCGGAATTTTGGGTTTGGGGTTCTTCATTCTGCTCTAGCACATCCATATCCTTCCAAGAATTCATAATAATACACAAATATTGTTATACAAATAATAATTGGTGAGAGTAGAATTTATCCCAACCCCATTTCTCTTTTTTTTTTTTGTTTGCATTTTCAAGGCACAAAAGCTTTGACATCCTCTGTATATTTAATTTCTAGACCAAACTCTTCCCCTTTTGAAGAGGAATATCCCATTTGAAGCGTTAAAAATTCAAACCTGGGATGAAACATTGGGATTTTTCTGTCTCTTTCAGGTCTGACAGCTACAGAAAACTTCCTCCTTCAATATGGCCAAGTTCTGCAAGAGCTCGACCTTTCTATTTTAACCCCGCTGTGGAACCAGAAATATGGCAGTAAATTTGATTATGTGGCAGCTCAGGGTGAAAAGCAAGAGATTTGGGATTATTTCCTCAAACCCCCCCTAGAGAAAACCCGATGTTTTATATGGCTCTTAGAAGAAAACAGAGCACATTTCCCAGGCCTCCATCAAGCTTTAGATGAATTCTTTGATAAAATGGGTGAGTAGGCAAAGGGAGCAAACATTGCCAACAAAAATTCCCTGAGTTTATTGCTCAGCTTGGAACAGAAAAGTTCTGCAGCTGCAGTTTGGGAGCTGCTGGGGTGGTGGATAAAGGATGATCACCATGATCCCTGTGATTTCACAGTTAGGTTGGAAATGAGGTAAAATATTGTTATTTCCATCAATCACCGTGACTTTTATTCTTCCAACAGATGACCCAACCATTATATTAAAGAAGCAGGGAAATGAAAATTTATCAGTAAGTGAACTTCATTTGTGTTTGGCCTCAGCTCAGAAAGAACTTCTTTGGTATGTTAGAAAAGGAAATCTTTTGCAGCCTCATCCTTCAATCAGAGATTTCATCTCTTTGTTTTAGCTCCCTTTTCTTAAATTATTTGATATTTGAATTACTTCATAATAATTATTGAAGTGTGCCTCATTCTGAATCACTTTTTGATTGGTGTCATCATTAAAATCCATCCCAACTGGCAGAAATGCATTCTGTATTTCAGTTAATTCTGTGTTTGAGGCACTCTCATTTAAAGTTCTTTCCTGCAGTTAAATTCACCTTTACAAATCCAGGGTTTACTTTTGATTCAGAATAAAGCTTTAGAGTTAATTAATGTATGTACTAATTAAATGCAGAATTTTTAAATGCACACGTTAATAAAATGCAGAATTTTAAATGCACACATTAATAAAATGCAAATTTTAATGTAAATGTTAATAAAATGCAGATTTTTTTATTTGCACATTAATGCAGATCTTTAATTTACACATTAATAAAATGCAGATTTTAAATGCTCACATTAATAAAATGCAGATTTTTAATGTACATGTTAATAAAATGAAGATTTTTTTAATGTACACGTTAATAACATGCAAATTTTTAAATGTACATATTAGTAAAATGCAGAATTTTAAGTGTACCTAATAATAAAATGCAGATTTTTTAATGTACATATTAGTAAAATGCAAATTTTAAATGTACACATAAATAAAATGCAGATTTTTAATGTACATGTTAATAAAATGAAGATTTTTTTAATGTGCACATTAATAAAGTGCAATTTTTTAAGTATACACGTCAATAAAATGCAGATTTTAAATTTACACATTAATAAAATGCAAATTTTTAATGCACACATTAATAAAATGCAGAATTTTAAGTGTACATATTAATAAAATGCAGATTTTTAATTTGCACAATAATAAAATGCAGATATTAAATGCACACATTAATAAAATGCAGACTTTAAATGCTCACATTAAAATGCAGATTTTTTTAATGTACACATTAATCAAATGCAGATTTTTAATGTACACATTAATAAAATGAAGATTTTTTAAAATGCATATTGCATTAATAAAATGCAATTTTTTTAATGTACATGTCAATAAAATGCAGATTTTAAATTTACACATTAATAAAATGCAGAATTTTAAATGCACACATTAATAAAATGCAGAATTTTTTGGGCTTTTTCATTTCATGAATTGGGAACATTTCTTAATGTACGTACTAGTAAAATGCAGAATTTTAAGTGCACATATTAATAAAATGCAGGTTTTTGCAATGCCCACATTATTAAAATGCAGAATTTTAATGTGCACATTATTAAAATGCAGAATTTTAAATGCACACATTAATAAAATGCAGAATTTTTTTGGCTTTTTCATTTCACGAATTGGGAAAACCCAAGAATGAAATGAAAACCATCACGATAAAACCACTTTTATGTCAGTGTTACAGCCTGAAATCACCTGGGAGTGATGCTTCTGTCCAGGTGGAATCACAGTGCTCTTGAAGAATTCATTCAGATTTTAATTCATTCAGAATTTTAGTTCCTTCATCTCCGTGCAGCTCGGAAAACTGAAGCAACGTTTGCCAATCCTGTGACTTCCTTTTGTTTTTCTGTTTCAGAATAATGAAATCAAAGTTAAAAACAAAAACAGGAAGAAGAATTTGAAAGATTCAAAGGTCAGTAACTTTTGAAGCTGCTGAAGCAGATGTTACCAAGCAGAGACCACGTTTTAGTACTAAAAACCCACCTCAAAATCCTAAAAATTGCTTTTTGTTTTTAGAATTTCTGGCATTCAGAGGGACAGGGGCCGTTTCCCTAAATACCTTGAGGAGACTCCTTGGTGAAGTAGCTTTTCCTGAAGTAAAACTAAGCTGTGAAGACTCCAATTCTATAATTTTGTTACAATTTATCAGGATAAAAACTATTTTTAAACTTCCTTGCGACTGAAGTTTGGCTCTGACTGGAGTCACCTTCCACTGGCCTAATTCTGAATTCTTGTTGTGGTCTCCGTTTGCCACGTGGGAGGATGTGAATTCAGTGCAGAAGTTCCATTTAATGCTCAGAAATGTTGTTAATTATTCATTATTTTAAAGGTTTTGTTGGAATATTATTCTGCCTGAATCTTACGCTGCCTTTTGGAGGATTTTGCTTTATTGAAAGCCTCAGGTCCAGCCTCATGCCCCCAACTTTTTATAATTTTTCTAGAATTTCAAGAGGAAACTTCCAATTTTTTTCCTCTCCTCATCAGCCAGGATTTCTTTTTTCTGAATGAAGTGCATTTATTTGTGTCTTTCTAAATTTTTAGATAATAAAAATGAAGACAACTGAAATGTCTGTAATGGTGTAGACAATAATCAATTTCACATTGATTAGGAATTAGAATATTATTGATATATTGATTAGTGGAATTAGGGATAACTCCTGCTTGTGGTAAAGTTGTTACAGCCTCAAATGGAAAAGAAAGTTTAATTAAATGTTGATGAAATTGGTAAAAAAAAGAGGGATTTGGTGCTGAATATCCCAGTTTCTTTTTCCTGAATAATTTCTGAAGAAGACATGAATAATTTTAAATTAAAAACTTTCTTGCTGTGGCTTAGCACTGATAATTTTACCTGGGAATTTTGCAGTTCGTAGTGAGCATGATGAATTTATAGAACAAAATTCAGTGTACATAACTTACTCCTGGTCTTTGCTGTGGATTCTTTTCCACAAGCTTTTTGTGAGGTAAAAACTAAAAGAAATCTGTTTTTCAATTAGTCTATTTTAGTATTATCCCGTGGAGTTAGTACAGCACCACGAGAAGAAGAGAAGATACTTATAGAAGAAAATAATTTGTGAGTATTTTATTCTGCTTTTATTGCCCAAACTCCAGAGTGCTGGAGAAGAATCCCTTAAAAACACCGAGGCTGGGTTAACTTTATTTTTTTTTCTGCTGATTTTTAAGGTACAGAGATTATACCAATGAACCATTTGTAATCCCAGAATATCTCCAGGAGCAGCTAGAGGAATTTGAAGCTCTCTATAATGTTTCAAATAGTAACAATTATCAAATGAATAATAATCCAGATCCAATCTGTGAGAATTTATATGAGTGAGTATAAATTTCTGGGTTCAGCAGCTTCAGGGGGTTTAATTTTACTTCATAATTTTAATAATTTTTTGGAGTGATTGGAATCCTGGTGGTCTGGTGTGTGTGGTGTGTCCAGGAAGGAGTGGATTGATGTTTGCGAAATGCAATTTCAGAATTACATCGAAAAACTTGGATTAATAATAACAATTCTCTTTTTTTTTTCTTTTTCCCAAGTTATTTCTCTCAAATCTTGGAAGAACACGGCCCTCTGGAAATTAATAATAAATTACTGGTTGGGGAATATGAAAATTTCCCTGAGGAAACTCGGAAGGTGGTGGAAGATGAAGGGGGCCTGGAACCCTTCCTGCTGAAATCCCTTCGTTTCATTAGGGTGGATAACCTGATCGGATTAAGGAAGCACTCAGTCCTTTTGGAAGGAAATCCAAGCAGAAATGAGACCGGAAATAAAAATTATCCAGCTGGGGAATTCCAAGGGAATTCTTCTCGGAGCAAGCTACAGTTGAATCCCTACGCTGAGGAATTCAAGCCGCTGTCGTACCCTTTGGAACCCCCTTTATCAGCACCTGCTGATTTAACAGATTATGAGACTCCACAGCATTTGCCCTGTTTTTTCCCTGCTTCCTGCACACTTGGGAGCCCTCTGGAGAACGAAGATGTTGATCCCATGGAAAAGGAGTCCCTGTTTTCGGGTGTTTTAGTAAAGGGCTTTGAGTACCAAGGCCCTGCTGTGTTTTTGCCTCAGAGCTCCTGGGGTTATCAACATGGAATATTGCCCGTGCCTGCTGCCCTGGCACAGCCTGGATATATTTCTGCTGATTTTGCAGCTCCTCGGGATAGTCAGGAATCAGCAGTTTCACATGGAGAATACATCCCTGGAGGTTTTGTGCCAGCTGAAATCCAGGAGTACAAAGGCCTTTGGGGTCACTCAGAGAACTCGGATAAGGAGGATTCTGCTTCTCCAAATGGTTCAGGTGAAGCTGAACAGGGTAAAAGGGATAAGAAGGAAATGGGAAGGAGGAATAAACCTGGGATGAAGAGCAATCCTCACACAAGGATGGTGGCTGTTCAGGTAAGGAATGGGAAGGGAACAATGGTGGAGGGATTTTAAGGCCACCAGGATGAGCAGAGGGATG
>VXAD01012874.1:2034044-2068423 GCA_013399195.1 Dicrurus megarhynchus | reverse complement strand
CAGCGCGGGGCGGGCGTTACCCGCCGTCCGTTACCCAACGGCCCCGGCCCGCACCGGCCCCGGCCCCACCATCCCGGTACCAATGGACGACACGGAACAGCAGCCGGTCCCGGAGCCGGCCGAGATGGCTTATTTCGGCCCCACTTCCCTCACCTACCTCCCCGTCCTCCAATGGTGGGTGCTGTCCCTTCGCCCGCTGCCGTGGCTGAGGATGGAGGTGGCGCGGCTGTCTCTGCTTTGCCGGGGGGCTCGCAGGATCTGCCTTGCCCCAGGGAGTGTAGGAGTCCTATTTTAACTCTTCTCACGGTTTCGGAGGGCAAGAGGCTGGTTCGCTGCAAAGGCCCCATCATCATGGTGATGCACAAACGATAACATGAAAGCACAGAAATTTTCCTGAAAGTCCGTCTCCTGCCGGACGTAAATCACAAGCTATATCACAAACCTTAGTGATATGGAGGTCGTTTGACATGAGGGAAACGGGATTTTGTCTCAGCCTGCTGACTGGCTGGGATCTGGCCCCTGTCAGCCATCTCCTTGGCGTGATGCTGCAGGGCAGCTGGCCAGGATGACCCTGGCTGGCCACTCGTGCCTGGTGGGCTCTTACAGCACCCGGGTGGCTGCAAGCAGGTGGCACACTGGCACTCGGGGTGATGCTGGGCGTTTGACATTCTCCTAGGTTATGTTTTCTTGAGCTGAAGGGAATGGTCGAACTCCTTAATGAGACACTTTCTGTAGTGGAGGAAGGTTGTCACCATTGTTTTCTTGGGCTTTGAGAAGACCATCTTCTGCCACATGACAGCCAAAGAGAAACCAGGGTAACTTTTCTTCTCTCCCCAAGCACAGATGTGTCCTGCTAGTAAACAATGTTGAAGCTTTGTGTGAAACAGTAACAACACGTACAAACTTTTAACTTGTCAGCAAGTAATCTTAAATAATTCTGTTCCCCCTGCCAGTCATACTTGAGCAGTGGGAGTTAGTCTGTGTTTTTACTGTGATATAGACACTACTGCTCCCATTTTAAAAGGACTGAAGGAAGAGATTCATAGAAGGTTATTCATCCAACAGGTTTGAGACACAGCATAAAACTGAATTATAAGCAATCTTTGAAAGGATGAACTAATGATTTTTTGTTCATCATGACAACCTTCTTTTCATGTTTTGAAAAATTTTAGATGGTCAGCTTCATTTCACAGTTGGTGCATTGCCAATAATGAACCAGATTTTGGTCCAGAAATAGTTTAACAGTAGACTTGCCAACCTGTATAATGGCCTGGCTGCTGAGGGTTCACAGGTGGCAAACCCAAAACACTTGGAGTCTATGCGAGGTCCTAAAATCAATCTGATAATAAACCCCACACAATATGTGGATACACAGTTGATAAATGGAGGAGGTCTTTCCCCCACTGCTTTTTCTTTAACCTCTACCTTTCCCCCTCAACCATGCTTTCCTTTTGATTTTGTTGTCTTTACTCACAGTTTTGTTTTGATGCATGCCATAAAAACTCAGGTTTTGAAAACCTTGGGGCTAATAGGCAAAAAGATGAGTGCTGTGCTCTTTTCTGTGTGGACTTTTTTCCTGATAGAAATATTTTTTTATTATGTGTCAGCATTAAGAAGGTGTTTGACTTACTATTTGAAAAAGACTGCCAGTTTAATGGACAAAAAATTCACAAAATGGAATTCCCAAATACTTTGTCACTAAGTAGTTAAATGCTGAGGAAAAAGTATTGGCAAAAACCAGCTACTGAAGCATGAATTAATTTCTAATGCACTTCCAAAGACTCTTGTGGTGTTATATTAAGGATGAATTTGAACTTAAGATTAATCTCCTCTGAGACTGCTAGATTGTGAAGGGTTTTGAGATGCTCTAGAAGAAAAAGCATTTCTGCCTGCTGGGAGGCAGAGCTCATCAGGACTTTCACGTAGAATAAATTTCATTTACCTTTTAGCCTGATGACAGGAAATACCCCATTAGGGCAGCAGATCCCCTGTCTTTGGGTGCAGGTTCCTGCTCAGGTCTAGCTGTGAAGCCTTTGCTGTTGGATGGTGGGGCTGCGGTTGGTGAAGAGCTGGCAGGGAGCCCAGCACAGCCTCTTGGGTTGTTGGGTGAGAAGAAGATCTTCAAGGAGGTACAAGTGAGGCATTTGGGGGTCTTTTGCTAGGGAGGAGGAAAGCTGGGGAAGCAGATAGCCTTCTTGAAAGGAAAAAGGGGAGGAGGCACAAGTAACAGGTGAGGTAGACATCATCAAGCTGTGCAGAGACCATCTTCTTGCTCAGTCTGTTCTAGCAAGCCAGTTTGCTGTAGGCCTTATCCACTGTTGTCATGGTTTGATGCACAACTGTCTACTGCCAGAGCTACTAAGATAAACAACTGGGATGCCTGAAATCAGGCTGCTAAAACAGAGGATGCTGATTTAAAATCCAACTGACTGATCTCAGCCGGTGAATGTGAAAATCTGCTTTCCCAACCAACTCGATTATCAGTAAAGATACAGTGAGTAATTGGCGCTGCACTAGCATTCAGCTGCTACATTAATTAAATATGCATAAATAATTTGGTAGAATGGAAACAGAGTCAAAGCAAGAAACTGCCGAGATACGAGCAGTGTGTCATGCTTTGAAAATTAATCTCTCTGCTCCTTTGCTTCAGCTTTGCTCCTGTATTTGTACTGCAGCCTATTACCTTCTGACATCAAAACCATTGGCATTATCTTATAATTAAAGATAATTTTTTTACTGGTGAAGGTAATATCTTAGGCTAATAAGTAACCAAGTTTACATCTTCCTCACCTTATTCACACTAGTAGTTGCATTTACTTGACGATGACCATTCTGATAAGTAGGATGAATCAGGGATTTGCTGAAAGGATGGATATTTAAACACCTAAGCCTGTTTCAGTCCTAGCAGTTCTGTTATATAGTAACTGTAAGTTAAAATTCTGTTCTCTTATTAAGCTTGTCCTAAAATCAGTGAGGTTATATGAAAAGTAGAATGTGGTCCTTTATAGTTTGTGCACTCTGTCCCAAAACACCATATTACATATTTTAGGTGGAAAAATGCTCATATTATTATTTTTGGTATAGTGAATACCTTTCTATTTAGAAGACCAAAGTTAGATCCTTTCATATAACAACACTTTGCATATGAGACATTCTAATACTGTGTGTATTGGTGTGAATGTTATAATGGTATTACTAAGTTGTGTTGTTTTAATTTAAAAATTATGAGAACTAGTTAATTTCTTAGCAGAATCTCACATGACCTCTCTTACATGTTGAAAACAAGGAAAATAGAGCTTTAAAAGTTAAAAACTAAACAGAGAGTATACATATATATATGTATATGAAAAAGTATATTGTTTCACAGGATACAGGTTAACACAAAGGAAGTAGCTCTTTTTGATTCTATGCTTCTGTAAAATCAGAGTGACTATTACAGAGTTCACTGTAAATCTGATGAACTATTAAAATCTAACAATTGTTTCTTCTAACTCTGACATAAACCAATGATTTTTGTTTTAAAGGCTAGCTGATAATTTCTATTTGTGTGGAGGATGCACTGTACCCTGTCGGCTACTGTATGAGCTGTATATTGAAACCTGCAATCCAGATTTCAAGATTCAAGTACACCCATCCACCTTTGGAAAGGTACAGAGTAGATAGGATATACAAGATAAGAAGTAGGGGTGCCTAAGCAGAAAGCCCCATCATCAACAATACACACTGCGTATCAAAAGAGATTAAATAACAGAGAAGAATGAATATGTAATGACTTACGCTTGCATGTTTTCTAATGTATTTCTGCTAAGCCCTCATGTAGATGCATTTATACCAGAGGAAAGAGTATTGTTTGGGATGGAGTTTATTTTCTTCAGAGAACTGGTGTATGATACACTAGCAAAGATTTCTTCTGCCAATATATTTTAGAAAGTTTTACCAGTTTTCTGTTTTCAACAGCAGAAAGTTAAACCACTCATTCCAAGGAGATGATTCTTCTGTCTTTAAAGATATCTTTGGTTGTTACATAATTTTATACTTTCCCTTTTAAGTATGCTTGGGATATTTTGCTCCAAAAACACCCTAAAAGGTTTTTACAGAATCATCCAAGCAGCACAAATGCAGATGTAAAACTGAATCTCCTTCTAACAGTTCCACTCTTCTATTACATAGAGGTTGATAAAACCCACAGAACACTAACCACTTAGAAATCCCAATTGCAACCAACACCCATAGCTATTCAACTTTTTTTTAAAAAATGAGGAAGATAGAAAGTCCTGTGATTATTTCTTGTTCAAGACTTTTTGTTCAGATCTTCCTACTTTTTATGGTTAACATTCTATTAATTCCCATAGTAAGAGCTATTAAGCATTGTTTTAACACAAACCCAAAATAATTTAAGTACAACTTGTACCTGAAGTAAATTTCATTTGTGTGGCTAACCCCATTCTAGGAATCATTTATTTCAATTCAGTTGAATCTAATTTTTTTTTACTGGGTAAGTTAAATCACTTTTGCTGAAAATTAAGATTTGAGTGAGTGATCTGGTGTGATTTATTACCATAGTTTAATGGATCATCACCCATCAGCTAAGACCGTGGGTAGAATTTGCCTGGCTCAGCATAGATATTGGCCATGAAGCTTGTCACCTTAAAAATCTCTAGGTAGCCAATGGAGAGAAATAAGTAGTTACAGATATTTCCTCACACTAAATGAGTCACCTCAGACAGCTCAGATGAAAGGGGCCTCAGAACTGCCATTTGTTTTTCCCCACTGACTACATAGTCTGCAGTGACAATCAGACTTCTCTGCCTTGCAGCCATGTAGGTGAGATTAATCCCATCCTGCCTGTACCCTTCCAGTGCTCCAGCACGACTGAGTTACCACCTGTAAGCTAAGCCTTCTTGTGGTTTACCTTAATGTGTTTTCCTTTTAAGCTGGGACAGGCACAGATGAAGCGTGAGTCAGGTCACATAGAAGAGCTGACGAGCCAGAGCTGCTGTAGGCTGGTGTTTGCAACTATTTGCTCACAGCCCTAACCAACCCAGTGCATTGCAGTGCATGTTAACACATCCCGAAGGAGCAAGCTGGGGTGCAGCTCCCCCGTGCCTTGAAATGGTCAGTCCTTCTGCAGCAGGAGAATGGACCATGTAGCAAGAACCTGAGGAGAGCAGGAACTGCAGCAACCCTGGTTTAAACTGAGTGCATGTGTAATCAGTTACCACAGCCTATAATGAGCTGAGCTATTAATAAGTTACCAAGCTATAGTAACCTGACTGTGCTCCATGCATGTGGACTGCAAGGGCTTTTGCAGTCCAACCCTATGTGGATCAAACTATGGTGATTGAAGACACTACTAATCTCATCCGCCCTATCCCTCTGCCCAAATACATCACTGTCTCTGTAGAAATGACAGTGGGAGGAGGATATGTCTTGTGCCACAAAAGCCCCAGTTTCACAGGCTGCCCTTTTAGAAAGATGGGATTATGCTGAACTATCAATTTGAGAAAGGGAGCAGCTGGGGTGGGTGCATGCAGAAACATGCAAGGAACAGGACCATCATTAAACTAGAGGAGCATGTGAATGAGTCCTTTTTCAGGCCTTTGGGCCAATGACACACACTTGTCACGGAGTCCAAGCCTTGTGCTGCTGAGTGGACACTCTCCTCACTCCTCACTAACGGGGTGTAAATCCTCTGTTCCTGCTATATTGGGAATATTAGAGTGTCCTGGGTTAGTCCTGGACCCAGGTGTCCTGAGTTAGTCTCTGTTTTCACAGGACAGCTCATGCAGAATAATCGTAGTGAAGTGGATTATTACCCTGACAGTATCTAATTACTCTGTAGAGCCCAACCTTGACAGATGCTGCATGACCTCAGTTCACACCACCACGGTGGTCAAAAGGTTGCTTTGCAGCTTGATGATTCAGGTCCTTTTAAGACAGATAAGTCAGGCCTTACCCTGTCAGTACACCTTCCAAGACTAAGTAGGTAGGTGAAGCCCCTTGTGTGACTAAGTCCTTCTTAAATGAATAAGGCTTGAAGGTCTGGCAGAGTATGGGACCATGAGGGCACCTTCAAGTTCCCCCAGCTGATTGATCCTGCCCTGGCTGCAGGGAGTCTCTTGGTGTCAGCACTGCTTTCCCATGCAGACTATAAAAAATTTTCTATCTGAGAGAGGTAATCCCTTACTTAGCCTTGGAGCTGCAAAAGCCTGATTGAGTTTAGTTCAACAGTTACCATTTGAGAGGTATGTAAGAACAGGTATTAGCCTGGAAATGATGAAAAGCAAACAAAGCGATTAAAGACAAAAAGTGTGGCAGATACGTTTTTGCATCTTAGAATGAATTTGCCAAGTATCTCCAATTTTCTGTTTATACAGCTTATTCAGTTAGTTTTCCCAGGCCTGGTGACAAGAAAGCGGACCACAGCAGGGAGTATCAGGTATTGGATTTGTGTCCTTTCTTTGAAGATGCTATTTATAACTATTCTAATAAAATTTTAAAGTGACTGACTTTTCAGCCCCAGCACTGTAATATGGCAGCTGAATTGTTGGTTGCGAGTCTGTAACACAACACAGGATCCAGAGTAATTCATGGTGTATCCAAGGACATTAAAATAGAGTTAATTCCTTGAAAACCACCACATCAGATCTGCTTTGGTAAGGCATGAATTCCAAATTGGACTGCTTTTTAAAAGACCTTAGTGCTCCAATTTGTACTGGCTATTAACAGCATGGTTTGCATGAAGCATCTGCCAGACATCACAACCTTGCTGAGAGCTCTTCAGACACTGCATTTCTAGGCCAGGAAAGACTGGATCTGGGATGCACAGGGTTGGCAGCCATGATTAATGTCTGTATTGTGCTTTTCATCCTTGGACACATCCGTGGAGTGACCCAGCACATACTGATGGTCAAGGGAAATGCTGTACAGTTTTAAACCACCTAAATCAGAAAACTTCAGGTCCTCCTCCTAAATGTCTTTTCTTTTCCCTTCCTTCTCTTCTAGAGAGTTTGATGTTTTTTCATATCCAAAGTTATACTCACACTCTGAACATCCAGACTAGGAAAAGAGATATTTTAAGGCCATTGTGACAGAGTAATTTTACAAGCATTTTGTGTAGCTGTCAAGTGTGGGCTTTGAGAACATGCCGTTACTTGTTCTGTGGCTTGTTTCCACTAGTCTGGACTTGCTATCAGCTTGAGCCAGGAAAACCCCTATTTTGGTAGTGCTTCACCTCAGACACTCTTAGGCTCCTCCTCATAGCAGACAGGACTTGGGATGGTGTTTGGTAGCCCCTAGCCAACATGCTCTCTCTTCCCATTGGCAGAAGGTTCTGCACTCCTGGCTGCAGGTGGCCCCAAACCACGGCACTGCTCCCCTGGTTCCTGGTGGCCCAGCCTGGGAGGAGCCATCTGGTAGCACCTTGGTAACAGAGATGGTGACTCTGTTCCTCACTGAGCTCAGATAAGTCTTAGAGAAGGTCTGGCAGTTGAGTTTTAGCTTGCCATGACACTGATGGGCCATCCAGTCACTGATGATACTGTAAATGGCTGAGGAACAGCTGCACTAAGTCCACAGACTCTGCTAAGAGTCCGGTTCCTGACTTCACTAACTGTCCTGTACAAATCTGAGGTATTCCATTCACTGGCTTAAGGTGTATTTCATTTAGAAGAGGGCATCATTCCAGGGCAAAAGCTGTTAACAAGAGTTTGTAAAAAGTTTGTGTAATTATTTTCTGTTGGGGAGAATACAACAGAATTAAAAAATAAATATAGCTTTTTCTACTTGATCTTTTCTTGGTTAGATAGAATGATTATCTGCTTTCAAAAGAGGATTATGAATTATTTGCTGACTTGTTGAAAAGCATATGGTTGCCAGTTCATCTCTTTTGTTTTTCTAGATATCATTATGATGGAATAGCTATCAAGAAGGAGTCTTCTTTTTACGCACGTTTTTGCTGTCTTCTGTATGAACAAAATTATCTCAGGTTTGTTTTTTAAAATGTTTTAACCAAAAAATGACACATGACAGTCTATATGTTTTCTGAAAATCTGTAAATCATCTGTTGAACACTGCCAGTAGCATTATATTTTTCTTCTCAATATAAGCTCTATGTAAGTGCCGTGCCATTAAGTGCTGTACCCTAGTAGACAAGCTACTCTTTGGAAACAGACCCTGCCTAATTGGACTTCCTAAAATTGGACATTTTAGCCACATAGATCTTAAGAGCAGGAACTCATGCTGAACCTAAAAGAAGAGCTTAATATATTGAGACTCTAAATGGGAGCTCAAAAAGCCGATATTGAAATGGCTTTGTGACATGCTATCACCTTCCTCATTAAACAGTAGGCTGAAGAAACGTATTAAAGTATAAATGACTGCGCTGTTTTGAAGAATCCTACACACAATCATGTTATCTGGGTTTTTTACTACTTGAAACAGTACTTCAGATATACTTCATGCACTCGGTATTAAAATATCAGATTTTAAAATCACCTCTTGTAAGAGAACATCAATAAGAAAATGTGTAAGACAAGTATAAATGGATTGCAAAACTTGAAAGCCTAAAAGCCTAAAATGAATGTAAGATACTATGGTAGATTAAAGTGTAGACAGGAGCATGTTGTGGGCAGGAGAGGAAGAGTTCTCATGGTTAAGCTCATGGTTCAGATAAAAAAACCACAGGCTTGAATTTCTTCCCAGAAAAAAAAAAAAAAAAGGAAGGGAAATGCTGCCATTCTGCAACAGTTTTACACTCCTTTACACCGAAGAAAAAAATTAGGTGCAGCCTATACCTTGGACTTTGAAGACCAGGCTTGTATCCTCATTCTCTTACAGTCTTCCACATTACTTCAGTGTGCCTATGGGTAAATTCTGTAATTTGGATTCCATTCTTTAATATGGAGATCTAGCATTATTGGCATGAATGCTAGGGGCATACAAGCCAGCCTATCAAGGACCCAGATATCTGGTGATGCTGAAACTGTTTCAGTGTCTGTGATATTTTATACAATATTTACTTAATTAAGTGCATGCTTTGGAAGAACATGGAAGAATTACACCCACAGGTTCGTTGCCTTCCTTCACAGGTTTTATGGCAGGTAGTGTTGCAGAAGTCCATGGACAGACAAGGATAAATGATGAGACAGGACAGAGGATCAGGTTCTGTAGATGATCGACTGGCAGTCTGTTGTTTTGAGACTAAACAAATTATTCATAGGAAATTTGAGGCTGCTTTCCCATGACACCCTTACTGAAGTGATATCCTTCACTTCCCCTGTACCCAGTATACCCAGAACAGGCCTGAGGTTTGACATCCACAATGAGCAAAGGTCTTGTCCACTGTTTAAGAAATATTGCAGGTCTCTGGTTAAGTCTCTGCTGGTCTTTCCTTTTCAGGGAAAAAAAGGTGTTTCCCTGCAGCATCACTTGAAAATAGCAATCTTGATGGGCATAAAAGAAAAGCTGATGGTTCTGGTCATATGAGAGATGAGAGAGAACAGAATGATTTGAATTGTTGCTCTTTTTTCCTCCCAGTGTAGAAACTTGAGGAAAAAACTTATAAAGTAGGAGGAACCAAAGAAGCAATGTTAGGTGAGTTTGGGGCAGGTGCAGAAAGGACTTCAGCCACTGCTGGGAGACAGATGCACCACATATGCCAGCATAGCTTCTGTCTTTGGCACTCCTCATGGAAATGAGCCCTCTCCTCAGATGGGCTGGGGAACACCCTGTATCTCATGCTTAACCATAGGGAAGCTGCTGTCCTGGCTGCAGGCCTCCCCCTTCTTCTCCACCAGCTGCCAGAGGTGCCTGCCCAGACACCTACTCCTAAAAAACTGTATTTAATTTGGGCAGGCCGAGGAATAGGATGTGCATTCCAGGGACTGGGCTGACATCAACCAGCCACCTACTGATCTTGATATTGTTTCTTGAGATAAATACCTGTCCATTGAGAGAGTTGGTGTTCTTCAGCCTGGAGAAGAGAAGGCTCCAGGGAGACCTTATAAGCACCTTCCAGTACCTAAAGGGGGCCAACAAGAGAGCTGGGGAAAGACTTTGTACAGGGGTGTATAGGGATAGGACAAGGGGCAATGACTTGAAACTGAAAGGGGGTAGGCTTAGATTGCATATTAGGAAGAAATTCTTTACAGTGAGGGTGGTGAGGCACTGAAACAGGTTGTCCAGAGAAGCTGTGGATGCCCATCCTTGGAAGTGTTCAAGGCCAGTTTGGATGGGGCTCTGAGCAACCTGGTCTAGTGGAAGGTGTCACTGTCCACAGCAGTGGGGTTGGACTGGATAACCCTTGAAGGTCCCTTAGAAACCAAACTATTCTATGATTCTGTAACTTTTCATATTAAAAAAAATTCAAAATATAAAGATCGTATTCAGAAAAAGATCATCTTTCTAGTTGCAGTAGAAAAGCCCTGTAACTACAAAATTATCTTGTCTGATGTTTCCTTCATTTAAGACAATTTTAAGAAGACACTAATCCGTTGAGTGAAGCCAGACAGCTGAAATTAGAGCTTCCATTCTAAATACAGCCACATGTCTCTGTCCCAAGCCAACATACAGGCCCACAACACCTGCCAGATGGGTGTCACAATTACTTCTTAGTATCTCATATAGCACAGCAGGAGAAAACAGAGAGAAAGCAGTAAAAAAGCACAAAACCGCCAGAGAAGCATGAGTAGCACAACTCTGAAAGAAATAATTAGGTCACATACTAAAAAAGCATCTGCTTCAACCAAGTAAGTGAGTTAGTTGCCATTTGCGTGGAGTTTTGTAAATTCGTTGCAATTAAGTCATGAAGGAAATACCTCATCTTTACTGTCCTATCAGTAGGGTTCAGTACTTTTTGAAATCACCATTAATTTTTCATGATCAAATAAAACTGATAAAACCAGCAATGGAAACCAGCAATGGAAAATTTTAGATTGTTTTTTACTTATAAAATTGAAATTTAGAAAAAGTAATTAAAACTTGAAGACTTTTTTTACCTGCAAGAAAAAATTTTGTTCTCATTCAGGTAATCATATGTATAAACACAGCAGGGTATTTGACCCATAACATCTCAGTTTTTGAGAGTGTATTCATGTGGAAATTTCCAATTCAGAGTGAAGATTTTTAATGTACCATTTCAGTGCAGTCCAGTGCCAGTCTCTTGTCCAGACCCCTCTAATGGGATATACTTCTCTGGCTTGGTGCCATTTCCCTCTGGCAGAGGCCGGGGGTATCCGTTTGGGTGGTGAAGGTGTCCTAAATAACTACTGCGCCCTCCCATGCCCGAATAAAGTCCAACATGCAGATGCTTTTTCTGTCACACCTCCCAGAGGGGAAAGTGGATCCCTGAGCCCAGCTGAGAGACCACAGCATCCATCCAGCCTGTGGGTTGGTGAAGAAAGGAATGGTTTCAAAAGTATGAACCTCTCCAATTCCTGAAAAGGATATTTCTTGACCATGATAGACAGCAACTGATGTGGTGCTGGTAGCGAGGAGCTAGGCTTCTGAAGGATCTGGCAGCTTAGGAGCTATGCTTGTTGATGTCACAGAAATGGCAGTAAGATTATAATGGTTTGCCTTTGAATACGAAGAAGGCGTTTGCAGTTTGATAGTTGGTGGGACCTCAGATGTGTCAGGGTTGGAACATATTCACCCAAGGAGTGATGAGGATGGTCTTACATTGCACCTGGGAATTGATTAATTTAGAAATCTTCAGTTCTTTGAAGTTATGTGTACCACAGCTCTGATGATGGTGTTTATGCAAATAGTGTAAATACATGCAGCTGTAGTCAATGAGGTCTCCAAATGTTTTACAGATGTGAGGGAATATGGTATTTACTGATTTGCTGATTTGCATTAAAATTTGCTGATTTACAGATTTACTGATTTGCATTAAAATAGAATGTGTTCCCTCGCACACAAGAATGGGAGCTTTGAGGATAAGCTCTCCCTAAAATGGTACCTGGTCTGGCTCAGAGTACTGCAGTGTTTAAAAAATATCATTGAATTTTGGTTCTATAAGAGTTGTTTTTTTGATTCTAGTAGTAGGCAATGTTTAGGCTCCTGACTGTCTAGTGAAGCAAACCTATTACTTCTTCATTTTAAAAAATTGATTTTGATTCTAGCAAATTAAATTTACTGATCTCTGTGTAATGTGACGGTCAACAGCATGCACATTCACCACCTTCCCTCCTTTCACTTTTCTTTTGTCTTTCCCATTTACATCTCTGTTATTCTTTATTTCATCCCCATTCTTGTATTTCCCATTTTAGCTTTAGTTCCCACCCCATAGCATCGCCCAAATTCTGCAAGAGAGATGGTGAAACTCCTTGTGATTTTGCTGTCACCCATTTTCCCTTTCTCCCACCCACCTCCTCTTTTGTGTGTTCTGTCTTTACCCAGGCACTGCTCTCCGGGGGAAGTGAGCGTCTCTGATGTGCAGCCAAGCACCAGGTGAGTGCCAGCCCCCTTTGCTAACAGTGGGAGCACATACAACTGTTGCTGTTCCGCAGGTATTTGCACTCAACCGTCAGTGAGCTCCTGGCAGGCTGCTGGGGCACAGAGGAGCCCATGCACACTCCCTGTCTCTCCTCGATGTCCGTGTGTCAGGGGAGCGGGGAGCCAGTCTGCCGAGGGAACCAACGCACTGGAGGCAAGCGATGCTGATACGTGTTGCCATAGTAGCAGCAGCAGAAGATACAGCTGGCCGCCTTCTCAGGGAGAGCAGGAGCTGGAGAATATTCATTAATTTTATTTCACAGGCTTTAGAAATCTGCAGAAAGGACCTATTTGAAAGAAGTGTTATAAAACATCTCTACTTACATGTGTTTGCCTTTGTGCAGTCACCACTTCTAAAAGGTTCGGGGGAAAGAGTCACCAGCACTACCAAACATACTCAGCATGAACCTTGTGCCCCTCCTTGGACAGCCAAATTGGTTGTTTCACTGGAGCACAGCCTTCATGGCACAGAGTAGGGCAGAGGGAAAGGTGGCAAGGGCCAGTCCTGTGGATGGCAGAGAGTGGAGAGGAGGCATTTTTCAGTGGCTGGAGTTTACAGGCAGATAAGTTGTTATATTTTGTCCTCTGTCCCTTCAGGACGTATGGTGGTACCCTGCTCTGTAACACATCACAGCAGTGAAACCTAGTAGCCAGGATTTGGTTGGATACCCTGCCACCCTTCAAAACAGCCAAGTCCAACAGGACCCCTGAGTTTGAAACGCCTTCCCAGACAGTGAGCAGGTGTCAGCAGCAGATGGAGGCTTGACTGGAGACATCCGATTTTTGCAGCACGTCCCTTTTACTAGCACCATTGCCTCTCCCTCTTATAGCATTAGCCTCAACAAAACAGGCAGGGAGAGAGCTAGGAGAAAGTACAGCAAGAAAGCAGCCTGTTGTGCCTGCTTTCAGCAACAAGCCAGTGGTCAAGCCTTTGCAGGTCCAGGTAAATTCTGACTGTGTGGAACACCATGGCCAACTTGCAAAATAAATGGGAAACAGTCAGAAACAAAGTGCCATCTAAACTGATGTACAGTGCAGAAAATGTATTAACTTTGAAACCTAAGCACGGGGATTATTACACTTTTTTTATTTTCATGTTTGCAATAGTTATTACCATTCCAAACAAACTGCAACTGCAAATACAAACCCATGGTTCTGGTGCAAGAAGTTCAAAGACATTGCACTGTTAAATGGTCAATTGTCATTAAAATGAATGTTTCAGTTTTATCTTAAAATTCAGAAATTGGTCTTTAGATTTGCTAGAAAATCATGGGATTACCAAATGACAGAAAAGAGGGTGGGGTTTGTTTCCCAAATGCAATGCTCCAACCTAGTGCAGTCTATCCAGTTTGAGCTCATTTTCTTACTAAATAGAGAACAAATCAGCAAGCTTTTGAATGTTTGTTTGGTTTTTTCTGTTATATATTTTATCACAGTAGAAGTTCCTGGAGTTCTGAAAATGCAGCTGATTACAAGAAGAATAGACAAAAAAAAGGAACAGTGAGTTTCATATACATTAGACATAACAAAATATCTATGTGTGTGTTTAATTATAACTGCTATCTAATATGTTCTGATGAAATACAGCTAGCCTGTCTTCTTCAAAATAATCTTGTGTAATCTCACTGCACGCTTACTTCCTCCACTCCTATTTCACCCATTAGCTAAATATTTTTGTTGTCTTAACGTCAGCTCAAATAATTTTGTCTGTACTGAGAGCAGAAATTGTGGCTGACAGATCAGGTTTTGAATATTAGGGGAGTCAGTGGGGCACAACCTTCCTTGCCTGAGGCCCACAGTAACAGACCCTCATGCTGTTGAGACAGTGCCTTTTCAACGTGCTCAGAGTTTATTGGCATGAGAAGTATTTAAATACTAGGATATGATTAAGAAAAAAGAGCACAATCCCTGCCCACTGAAAAGGGCAGATGCAAAACTAACCTGTGGCAGTTCTCCCCTCAGCGTGCTGTCATGGGATGGCCTGACACCAGGCTTGTTGCTGACACCTTGTCAGCCAGCAGAGCATGAGGAACAAACTTATGTGGACCAAAGTGAGGAAAAAAGGAGAGGCTGGATATCTGTCGTACTTCTAGCGAGTGCTCGGGTGCAGTAATGAGTGCCGTGACAATGACAGCCAATGGGAAATGTGCTGTCATCCCCACGGCACAGACAACGACCTGCAGCCTTATCCAGGGAGTTACAAGTGTGGCATGAGTGCTATAGAAAATATATATGGAAGATATGTATAGCATTAAATACTCACTGGTTTGGAAAAGAAACCCATGTACAGTTTAGGATTTAAATATTTAGGCAGCCCTGCTTGTTTCTTTCACCCACCCCTATTTTCTAAAAAAAGACAAGCATTTCTCTAAAGAAATATATCTTATTATAAAATCATGTCCTACAATTTCAAGAAAATACTTAATACCTTTAACCGAACTGACAAGATAATTGCAATCTTTTTTTTTTTTACTGCCCAAAATATATTCTTATGCATCAAGAGTAAGAATTTGCAGTATTATCCATCTGTCATTTACCTGAAGACTGAACAAGAGACATTTCATTACCTCTCTCCTGATTTCAACCAGTTCTTCTTTGGAGAGCAAGCACAAAGTGAATCGTACCCCTATGAACTGGTACGTTCAAAGTACGTGGCCATAAAACAAGTCAGCTCTTTTCCTGTGAGATCATTTTGTACCCTCTTTTTGGTAACAGATTGCACTGCTTGCCAATGACTACTACAACTATTGTCAAGTTATTTTACAAATGGTGAGAGAGACCAAGCTTGACAAGGTATGCCTTTTCCTTAATAACATTTATTCTGACACCAGCAAACAACTGTAAGGGTAAAATTGTGTCTGTGTAGCTTATTTACTTGATGGTGTGAGCTAAGGTAGATGATTTAGGGATGTAGTGGTGGAAAGAAGCATTCAGTCAAGTTATTTTAAAATTCTGAATTAACACAATATGCTCCAAGAATTTGAGTTTGTAAGCATATCCTGAGCCCTCCTGGCACATCAGTAAGTCTGAGCTGAGCACATAAAACATAGCCATGGACACATATCTTTAATTACATCCTCATATCCAGGGCACAATTCTTTGTTTCTTTCTTCTCTTGTACGCTGCCTGGTGAGGTTCAGCTTGTTGCCACTTCCCCAGAACGCTTCCACTTACACTGGAGCCCAGCCAGGATGGGCCCAGGCAAAGAGCCCATCTCCATGGTCATTCCTTTGCTTCTGTCCCTGTGTGTTGTCTTACTGAATTACACTTCACATTCCACAAGTGTAAAATCAGTGAAAATTCATGAAGGGCTTTGTGTGACAGGTGGAAGACTATATCATGTCATTCTGGACGTCTCTGCAGCCTGAAAGAATAGAACTGATGTGCTTGCCAGATGTGTGCCAGCTGTTAAAAAGCTATGATAGGTATCTATTCAAGGTACTGTACGCACATTTGCTTGTTGTAATTATGCCATTACATGTTTGTGTCATTTTGGTAATTCTAAGGAGAAGGGCCCTCTCTTTCTTGTTTGCTGTACAATGGGATTTTAGTTTATTCCTCAGCTCTATCTTTTGGCTTCTTCTGAGACAGCCAGTGTGGGTTTTGAAAGGAACCAGTGGAATTTGGGATAGCTTCCATTTTGCTCCTATACATTAATTTGAAAGTTCCTAATATCAATGGAGTGTGCTGTTATAAATGTAGTCAGTGGTTCTGGCATGAGATTATGTGACTGAAATTTCAACTGATAATGGTTTTCCAGATTATGAGAGTTACTTTTCCTTTGAGAACACTACTGCATTTCTCAGTGACCTTCCACATAGAAATACGCAGTTTTCTGATAAAAATAATTTGCTTCTTATTTTCAGCAGGTCATTAACTATTGTCTAGAAATTAATTCAGGAAGCAACATGTACTCTTAGGATCTTTTTCCTTCTGCTAGAAAAGGTAGCTTAGCTCTTGTTTAATTGGAAGAAAAAAATGGGCTTCTTTACACTTACATTTAAGCTATCAATATAATTTTATTTCATGCTGCTGTAAATATCTGTGGTACACCAGTCATGTGCAGCAGCACAAATTTGTATTCTAGGAAATGGAGAACATCCTACTTCCTGATTTCCTGGACGAGGTGCCTGCACAACACATAGACTCAATCAGATCATTCAGTGAAAATGTTAAATGTTGGATGCTTAATCCTTTGGGAGGTTTTCCATTACTGCTCCAAACATCCAAATCTAATGGTAGGTTTGAGTAAGAGAGATATTTTCAAAAATAATCTTTGGTTAAACTGCAGAGAAGATTGTATTAAAAAAACTCTTAAATTATTTTTTAAAAATTTTAGCTGATGTAATGTTGATAGTAGCAACAACTAGAGTTAGTTGGGATAAAGTTAAAAATAAATGGTCTTAGATAATGTGAGAACAAATTTAAGCCACAAGTATTCCCAATTCATGGTAAATTGAATTGTACTTAAATCTTCTTAGAGATCTGTCTCTTGCCATGATTGCTTTGGCTGTGTAGATGACCAGTAGTATGCAGCATGCCCTCTGAAACTCAGATATTATTCTCTCTTCCTCTCACAAGTGGCTTTATGCTGATAAATTAATTAATGGCTGTAGCACAGGCCAATATAAAAGGAAAAAAAGCCACAGTCGCATAGGGAAAATATGACCGACATTAGAGGACGATTGGAAAAAATCTGTACTCTACAAAACTGTGTGTGTTTGTAAATATGTACACACACAGGTGTATTTATGCCTTTAATGCTGAAGATTCTGACTGAAACCTCATGTTGCTCAGCTGTTCATCGACTGAAGACCAACTCTGCAGTGGTAAAACAGGGCTCCTGTGTAGCCAAATGATTTTATTAGGATTCATATGCTCAATACTGCAGACAGACTTAATTTTGGTGTTTCTTACATTTGAATGCTTGACAGAGCAAAGGTAGTAATGTATTTTTAACATGTATGTGCATAGAAGCGTATGCAATTAATCAGCTGTGACCCATGTATGTACATCCTGGTCTTTCTGGTTTGTACAAACATCATAGAAACAGAAATTTTCACTTGAAAATCGTTGTCTGTCTACAGAAGTTGCTTTATACTCAATTTTCCTGCAACTGAGAAACAGTTATTTATTTTATTCTGGAGAAGGGTATTCTTGGACCCTGCTTTTCATAATTACATGTAACACATTATAAACAGGAGAAAAGTACAACAAAAGAAAACAACTCCTATTACCAGCGCTGCAGAATTATAGACGCATAAAGGTGGAAATATAAACTGTCTAAACAAAATGCAGTAGGTTTAGATTTAATGTGGCTTTCATTCACCTGAAACCATACAAGTAAAAGAGCATTAGTCATAAATAGGAAGTATTAAATGTAAGAAAATATCTAAATAAAATATCTTTTTCCTCTACATCATGGATTAATAGATTCACAGTGAAGAAGTGGTGAGCTGGGCAGCTTCTCCTTGCAAGCTTTGACTGCAAGGATCCCCAGCCCATCCCATAATGCTGGCTCTGTGCCCCTGCTGTGCCCTCTGTTACCCTCCAAATCTCCCCTAGGGAACTACTTTCTAACTTAAAAGATCTGTCTTTGTTAATGTATTTTAGACTGTAAAATATTAATGATGTGAAACACCTGCCTCTTCTTCTTTAACAGAAGCTAAAGAGTTTGTGAAAAGGCTCAGGAGACAGACAGACCTTTGCAACATGGTCAAGGTATGTTCCAGAATTTGTGAAAGAAAAAGCGCTGGGAATCTCATTCCTGCCAGCAGTTTGCACTGTTTTTGAAATGCTCCATTGTAGGAGAAGAGCAGCAGCATGGATGTGCTTAGCTGTACACCGACCACGTCATGCTCACACTCCTACCCATCTCTTCCCACACTGTTAAGTAGGCTGAGGGGACATTTTCCTCCCTCTGGATTCTTCTGAAAGCCTCCCATATGTGGTTGATGGTACCCCATGGAGAGGAGAACACCGTAGTTGGAAGGGTCAGAGGACAGTTTCCAGTATCTTTGCCCATCCATGCCAAAGTCAGTCGAGGGCACGTGCTGGAGCATTCCTTTCATCATTGTCCTTGGATCCTTCGGAGTCCTTGGGTTTTGAGGTGGTCTGGGCTATAGCAGAAAAAGGAAGGTCACAAAGAGGAAAGAAAGGAAAAGAGAACAGGTGGTATATTCTATCCTTCAAACATGTACAAGATTTTCCCAACATGCCACCTGATTTGAATCGTTACTCAGATGGAAGAAGGGAAGCAGGGAGAAAACAAGGGAGGCAGGGAGGGAGGGAGGGAAGGACAGGAGGAACTGCAGCTTCTTGGATTACTAAACGTAGCTTTTATTTATGGGAAAACTTCATCACCAGCAGCATACAAAACACACCCCTCCTCTCACTTTAAAAAAAAGTTTAAAAAAAAAGAAAAAAAAAGCACAAACACGCATAACGGTGTCTAACCAGGAAAAAAAGTTGACTTCCATGAAGTGCTGAGTACTCACAGTTTCCATTTACTGCAGCAGCCCTTGGAGATACTAATATCTGAAAAGCTCAGCTTTATGTGCTTCTAAACAGGGCTTCTTATGTGTTGAAGAGCATGATCCAGCACGATCACGAGTGTCACCTATTCCCAGACATTTGCATTTTATTTGCATACTCAGACTTCAAATCATCCTTCTTGTGTTCAGTACATGATGTCAAAGGCCTGATTGTAGCTTTTTTGAGTCTTTCCTTCCAATTCTTAATGTGTGGAAAAGCTGCAGAAAGTCAAAATTGGATTTACACCCTCGAGATTTAGGGCAAGAGAATTGCAGCACTTGGGGGAAATTCTCTAGAAGAAGCCTCTGGGTGCTCTACATCCCTTTTAGACTGTTTAACCCACACAAATTGAACACAGCAGACCTGAGAATCAGGGTCGAATTTACGCTTATAGTTCTCACAAGTAAATGATGTTTGTACCTTCTCTAGAACCTCTTCAAAACACGAGGAAAAAGCAAAAGAGTTTCACTGTACTTGACATTTTGGGGTAGTGAGTTCCAAGGTTTAATTATTTGTTGTATTTTTGAAAAAATACTTTCTTCTATTATTTAAAAATTTCTACCCTTCATGTAATTCTTCCCACAAACCTCCATCACATCTTTCCTCCATTATTTCTCTCTGAAGGTGAAGTTTATCACATCTTCTCACACAGGAGTCATTTAATACTTCTAATCAACCTCCTCTCAGTTTTCTGTCTAAAATGCATTGGAAATTTCAACTAGAGACTGATGGTCAGAGCAGGCAAGAGTGCTCCTGATGAGAAGTGCTACAGAGGCACTGTGCAGCTGCAGCCTCTGAGCAGTGTAACCACATCATCCCTTGTAGAGTACTTCGCAATAATTCAGCCATCTGGTGAGAAAGTAGAAACAATTTTGGCAGGGTCAGCATTCAAAAGAAAAAAAAAAGTAACTTTCCCACCATGTGTAGATAAAGCAGGCTGACAGCTGCTACTACCTGGACATGCAGAAATAATTAGAGCATAAAAAGGTGCAAATTCCATGCAAGAAAAGAATGTGAATATGATGCTTGTCATTTCCTGCGGCTGATTCCTGCCTCTGGTAAGTTGTATTTGAGTGTTGAGACGGCTGGCTCTTCAGTCAGAGAATCATGTTTAGTATAGTGAAATCCAGGGGCTAAAGGGACCAGTCTAAAGTGTTGGGGCATGGAGTCTGGTACTAGCAGCCCACTGAAGATGCTGCCCCGGTAGTTCCCAGCCTTTGGGCCATGTATTCTTGTTGCAGGCTCTTTTTCTGTCACTGGAAACGCCAAATAAGAATGTCTTTGTCTTTAAATTAGATGAAGGAGATTGCCGAGTGAGAATTAGGTTTGGTTTGGTGTTTCAAGAAAGTTAGCAGAGTGATGAAAAATAGCTGTATTGGTAATTTTTGCAAAGAAATGGTTGGCTGCATTTGTTGCTGCTTGTGGGGTCATGTTAAGCACCTGGTGAATGGTATTTGTTAAAACATTTATGAATCCTGAAGTTTTTCGAAACTTTAGAAAACATATTTTTCCTCTGAAAAGCCCAACTGGACAAGGATTATTCACAGAAAAGCCTAAAATCCAAAAAAAGGCTTTAGGATCTTACTGATTTCAGTATGGAAATGAGAGACTAAATGTATTTGTTAACAAAATTTAATGGATTGAGATTTAGTTTCCTTGATTGTTCTCATAATTTCATCAAGAATCTTAAGGAATAATTTGTGATATTAGCAACTAACTAAAGAAAGTGAAGAGATGATGATAAATGTTAGTCTGAAAATTGTATGCAATATCTATGCGAGTAATACTTTTTGGGACAAATAAGAAGACAGATTCATTCACAAATGACTCATAAGCAGATAAATGGGATAAAATACCAACTAATATTGTTTTAACTAATACCATATTTCTAATGTTATTTTTACTCTCTCAAAGGTTTGAGCAACTTGAGAAAAGTTGCCTTTGAATTAAATTGCAACATGAATTAAGGACAGATAACACTTGGGGAAAGTCATCCCTGATACACCATTCCATACTTTAAACAAAATACCATTATTCACTGTAATTATAATAACTCTAGGCAAAGCCAATTGCCCAGGCAATTGCCCAGATAATTCAAGTATGTTAGCCTCGTCTGCTCCATCACAGACAACATAGAGTGTCATTGAAAAGAACGTCTTCCAGAACAAAACTCTCTTGAAGACAACTTCAGATTTATCTCCTTTGATCCTATACCCCCCCACACATCCAATTTGGAGACTGGTTATATGAAGTCTTGTACTGAATAAGGGAAGCTTTCCTTTTTCAATTCCCTTATTTGGCTGAGTTAAGGGCTTGAGAAAATGAAAGGCATTAACTGGTTTTTTATTCTCTACAGACAGTGAGGGCACTCTTGAACAACAACAGCACAGTCACTGTTCTGCGATCAGGCTTGCATGCCATCTTCAATGAGAAATCTCTGGATGTGACTAAAGACCTCTTTCAAGAGAAGTTTAGGAATCCGAAGAAGCGGCAGAAAAACATACAATTAAAATGTAATTAATTTTTGCTATTTATTGTCTTTTCTCTTAAGCACTTGCTTGTCATTGTTAAAGGTCCAGCATTTCCTCTTGTTTATTCATGACATCAGCCCTACTGGGAATTACTGTCTTCCTGTAACCTGAAGGGCTAGAAAAAAGCCAATAAAATTGAGAAAGGAGCATGAGATATTATCCTCCTAACTTTAAAGGTTAAGAATTAAAGGCTTTTGGTTCTGACTCTCTTAAGGCTTTTTGTGACAGCAGGAGTGGGGTTTGTGTTACTGAATTACGTATCTCCTAGGAGAAGGCTGACAAGGGATATTTTTTTATTGTTTCTTTTGACAGAAAAGATGTTTTTGATCATTGCATTTTCCTCTGTTATTAGTTGAAGCACACAATATCATTTTTTGTGGCCAGATTTTAAAATACTGTATGTTGAAATGGACAAGGCCTTTTAGCATTCGTGTCCTTTTGCTGTATTGTGGCCTGTGGGACCAATGTTGTGCTATAAACAACAAAATACACAGTTTGTATGCAGCCATGACATAATGAATTTGACAGCCTAATGAAAAGCAAGAGAAATATAATGGCAACTTCATTTTTAGATTAATGGTCCACCATTTAAAATATTAGTAAGAGATGGGCAAGTTGGACTAGGCTGTGCACAGAACTAATGGGGGGAACCGCAGCTCTTTGTTCCTGGTCCATCACCGACCCATGCACTGACAAAGGATTTGTCACAGACTTTCTGTGACTGCTTTCAGTAGGAGTAATAACTTACCTGCTTCACAGAACCATCAGGAGAACCATTTCAATAATATATATATACATACTAAACTCAAAACTCTGCATAGAACACTTTTTAAATTTTTCTGTTATTATATTATCAATGTTCTTAGTGTTTTCAAGGTGGATTTGTTGCATGCTCTGTTTTCATTGCTTTTCCAAACTGTCATTTATAATAAGCAAGGTTTCACAGAATTTATCCATATGCTTTCTTGAAGGAAGATGTCTCAATTAGAAGGATATCAATTCAGGGAGGTGCAATTTACCTTTTGGCATTGGGTGGTAGGTGCCAAGCTTTTGGGGGACCAATTGCACTGATATGTGGCAACATTATCCATATTTCTGTAGGTCTACAGAGTATTCTGCATTTTCTGTTACTGTTTTAAATTTTTTTCTCCCTTCAACAAACAGACCAAGGTTATTTTTTTTTCTCAACCACATAAAATCTCAGATAAGTAAAGTTAGCATTGCCTATAACCAAATTCCAGCTTTTTCATTGGAACTACTTTTTTTGTCACCTTTGCCATGATGATTAGGTCAGCCCAGTGATGCTGGAAATGGACATAAACATGAATTCTGACTGATTTCAAAGTAGGGTACTGTTCCTCACTAAAGAAATGGTATATTAATCAAAATGCTAGAAACAGATGTCTTAATCTATTTTAAGGTAAAGATAAAAGAAAAAAAAAAAGCTTGAAACTGCAGGAAAAAACCAAAAGGCAAACCAATCACTTCAAGTAATGATCTCCCTTCTGTATTTCACAGGTTTGAAAAACTTCATTTCTTCACTGACATCCTCTACAGATATTCGGGATCTCCTGAGCTGTTTGTCTTCAGATCTCCAGACTTTTGTTATTAAGGTATAAAATTAATCATTTCTGAATACACAGAGCAATCACATCACTTATCCTGCTACATGTTGACTGTCACTAGTCTGCAGGAGCTACATTGCACACTAGCAACCTGACCAGACTGCAGATTTGCATAAATACAATTTATGCATGCTGTGGAAAAAGGGAGAATTAATTGGCATACAAAAATTCCATCTGTGCAAACAGCTACAAGCATATTTCTCTGCGTATATCCACTCAAGTGGTTTCAGTATCTGCTCTCATTTCATAGACACATTATCATAGCCCTAATAAACCAAAATTCAGAAATAATATGTTGATATAAATGAAGAGAACACTTCATGGTTCCTTACATCCTCAATTCACCAAACTGTTGACTTTTAGCAAGTACCAAGAACTTCTAGTACAAAGTCTCTAGCTCTTGTGAAAGATTCAAGTATGACCATCCTCACATATGCACCTTTCAATAGGTTACTAGCTCTACTGCCCCTCTGCCTCCACTGATTCACAATTTGTGTCACCGTGTTGGTACTGCTGCATTTGGTTGGTTGCCATAACAATTAACTTGGGTTTGGGTGGTACTTAGAGTTTGGGGTTTTTTTTCTCTTTTCTGAAGAAGCAGAATAAACTCTATTTACTTGGCTTAATTATTTACTCTTATTTTTTTCTTTTTAAATGAAGAATAGTATTTTGCAATTCTCTGGTGCCTTCATCTCATATAACCCTCAGCTACCTCATGGGATGGTATAGAGGAGATAGAGTGTGACTTTTCCTGGGGGTCCACAGTTATAGGGCAAAAAGCAATAGACACAAGTTACAGCAAAGAAAATTTCCAATAGATACAATGAAAAAAAATTGCCATTAGAGCAATTATGCATAGGAAGAGGTTACCTGGAAAGGCTGTGGAATCTTTATCCAGGAGATAATCAGAACTTGGCTGGACAAGG
The DNA here is from genome assembly GCA_013399195.1 of Dicrurus megarhynchus. NCBI lineage: Eukaryota > Metazoa > Chordata > Aves > Passeriformes > Dicruridae > Dicrurus > Dicrurus megarhynchus. Next base: position 2,044,309 of record VXAD01012874.1, on the reverse strand, counting down.
CCTGAACTAAGCTGGCCATGCTTTGGACAAGAGATTGGAATAGGTGATATCCAAAGATCTCTTTCAATCTAAGATATTTTAGGACTCTAACAGAAAAAAGCTTGTTGCTTTTTTCACCTTTGTATGTGGTTTGTACAGGGAAATAGTCTGCCACACAATAAGGAATTCTTTTAATCAACTTTATCATAAACCAATTTTTTTCTTTATCTGCAGCCAAGCAAGAGTAAAGAGGCATTTAAAGAGCAGACATCAGATTTCATGTTGAAATGGAACCTCCTACTGAGCAATGTAGGCAAGATTCTGACCATCAACAGGACAGACAGTTTTGGTAAATAGGATCTTTGTGACTCTAATTTGATATGCCCCATTTTGACCTGAGATGGCAGAGGCAACAGATCCAAAAGTAGCTAAAGGGGCCAACGAGAGCTGGTGATGTAGTGACAGGACAACAAGGAATGGCTTTAAACTGACAGAGAGCAGGTATAGATTGGAAATTAGGAAGAAATTCTTTGCTATGAGGGTGGTGAGGCACTGGAACAGGTTGCCCAGAGAACCTGCAGATGCCCCATCTGTGGAAGCGTTCAAAGCCAGGTTGGATGGGGCTTTGAGCAACCTGTGAAAGGCGTATGGCAGGTGGTCTAGATGGTCTTTAAGGTCCCTTCCAACCCAAACCATTCTGCATTTCTGTGATTCTATGACTTTAACTGACATAAATTCATGCAACATTTAATAGAGGCATCCCTTCTTCCTACTCCTTTCCTTCTATCACCATTCTCCTGGTGATGTGGCTAGACAGGTCAGGGAAATTAAATTATTAGTTTTTGACCAAACCAGTTCTCTGAGCAAAACTCTAGGATGAGCAGGAGAGAGGAGAGTAGGAGAATGCAGCTGTAGATGGCAGGAAAGCCAGGACTCCCTCTTTTGGCAGAAGTTGTAGTTTGTCTGTGGGGAAACAGGGAACAGCAGCCTGAGGTGAAAGCTTCTGCTTTCCCTCCTACAAGAGCTGCACACCACAGCAGAATGGTTTGATGGAGATCTGGGGCCACATATATTCCAAACCATAAAATTCCAGACCTCTCAAGTGATAGCTCTGAGGCCTCCCGATTCTTTCTGTGTAATACAGCCAGAGCAGAGCCACTGAAATAACTAGTTGTCAAAAACTCAACTGACAACAGATCTGTCCTCTGACAACAGATACATGCTCCTTTTCCTTATGGCTTACACTGACCTAAGTGCTTGCCTAGCCAGCAGCACACCTGTTGAAGGTATTAAACTGACTGAAAAATAGTCACTTCTTTAGCTGGGTTAGTTTTCTTTCCATTCTAGGACTCTGAGCTGTCAAACATCAAATCCATCATACACCAGTGCAAGGCTGGAGAAGGGAAGGAACTGTGCAGTTATGTTCCCTCAAAGAAGCTTGAAGTGATACAAACATGTCTTAAATCAGTCCAATCTCTACCCTAGCTGCCTTTCTCTTCACTTGTAACACCTTTCAGAGGTGCCATTTCTGCAGAAATGTACTGTCTCCTGTGAGTTGCATCTAATCCCAAACTGTATGAAATGCCTTTCAGATTTTCAAAGGAGCACTTTCATATTTTGAACTTTTCTACTGGATGCAGCTTCATACAAATAGCCAAAGAAAACCTCATTATCTTCTTTGAAATGCCCCTTCAAAACCATACTTTCATATGCTTGCCATAAATACATAACAAAGGGGTATGTTGTCTTTTGTGTTCTTCAGTATCCTTACCCCATTAATGCCTGTGCTTGTGCATGTATGAACACATCTTTCTTCTGCATCAAGCTGCTACCTTTTGCCTTCTGTTTACATTGTAAACTGTCTGGAGCAGGATCAGAGTTTTGTTCTGTGTCTGCAGGGAACATAGCACGGCAGGGTCCCTTGTCCTGCGTTACAGTAATAGTAAAATAATCAGTCCTTTCTCTCTCTGTAGAGGAGTTCTGCACAAAACTCTCCAATGCTACATGCAATATTTTTGGCAATGAATAAATTGAGAATGCATTCCAAGAACTGCACTGGAAGCATAATGTTTATTGAAATCCCCCATGATGATGAAATCCTCTTCCCTCTTTCCACCTCAAGAAGAGTTTAATGAATTGCCTCCCTGTTCTGCAGTTGTGTTGATGGATGGGATACAACTGATGAAGCATGTCTCTTGGTCAGCTGAGACTTCATTAAACTAATTACAAATTAAATTTTCATCCAATTTCTGACATTTTTCCTACTATACTTCAATAACACTAAAATTCAATTTATTCTCAAATATGAGAGTTAAAAATATTTTTTAATATTTTGCTGTGATGCTTCAATAATTTGATCATTATTATCTTCTTTCTTTACTCTTAAGATGTTGGGTTATTTGATCTATCAATGTCCCTTTTTTTGCATGTTTCTATTCCTTTAGGATACTGAGTTTTAGCAGACAGGCTGAAGCATTTCTGTTAACAAGCCATCTGGTGTAAAAGTTCTGTACTCGGGATCATCGCTTTCCAGAAATTTCTTAAATCTCAGCATTTCTTCAAAATATGAACTATGTAGCATCCACACTGAGGAAACACAATTACGTAGGGAAATGCATGTCATGTTAATGCAGTGTTTCTGCCCCCAAAAACAAACCAATACCAGTAACCAAAATTAATCTGACTTGATCTCTTGCCTTCTAGCTTGCCACATCCAGCACACATAATATACTGGCATACTCACACCTCTGAATTTGGGACTGACTTTTACCCTTTTCCAGCCCAGCCTCCACCTGGGTGATGCCCAAGTGAGATTGGAGGAAGCCTGCAGTTACCCCTGCTGTAAGGCAGCAGGGAGCAAGTGTGCTACAGCAGTGAGGGCTAATGGGACCTCTACAGCTCCTTCAGCTCTGTCTCCTTTCCAGAAAATGTGCCTCTACGTATCTCCCTCACAGATTTTCATGTCAGCTCACACACCTCCGTTCCCTTACTGATCTACCTTCCAAGGCGTTCAGGGATGCATTGCCAAGCCGTGGGGACTGAGCAGTGAGATGTGCATTCCTCTTCTGCAAGCAAGTTGCTTCAACCTAGTCCCTGTTGAAAACTGTATTTCTCTGTATTATCCCAAGGGACAACTGGAGTGGTAGCTTTGGTTTCATGCTTACTCTTAGAGAATGTATTGAAAACATCTGTAAGACTGTTTAAAACACTCTTGGGCTACTACTAACAAATCTATATAGTTTCACCTCCATCTATAAAAATCCCTTTCCTTGTTCCACAGGTAAACAAGTACTTCCCCCTACTTTCCTGTAGTTTAAGATCCTCAAAAGGATGAACAGCAGAAGCAGCAGCTTCTCAGACACATATAACATCAAAAGAGAGTATCTTTCATTTTTAAAGCTCTGTAAACTGGGGTCGTTCCTATAAATTGTGATATCTCCTTGTTGGTGTACATATGAACTAGTTTGTGGGATGCAGAGGTTATAAATTGCTCGATAAATTCCTATGCAGATTTATGGTGTGGAAGAAGATCTACTTTTTACTGTAAGGGCTTTCAACCAAGGTATGATTCAAAAGTCAGTGAGTCTCTCTTGGCTTTTATCAGTTACGGCCGAAGCTGCAAGGTGGGCCATTTAATGTCATAGATACAACACATACAGGTATCTGTAGGACGTTTTGCTTGGGAAGAGATGGAATGGTTTACCTGTCTGAGGGGAAAATGGGGATAATATGCGGTTATTGATAAGCCTTGTAGTAGAAGTGAATGTGGGGGAAGAACTTGAACAGGAAAGTGAATGAACACAACTTTCCTCTCTAGTTAAATAAGGGAAAAAATTTCTTATGTTTGAAATTTGCACTGGTGCCTATTTTTCTGGGATATTTGGAAGTACATAATTTAGTAAGTACTGTCTGATGAGTGCTGGACCATTACTTTGTCTAGCCTATTACTACAATGAAGTCCTTAAAAAAAGAACACATCATAAAGATAAGCAAATGAAGAGGTTGTGAAAATTATCTTTGTTTTTCTTTAAACCTAGGATCCTGGCTTTTGTTGAATATGCTACTTGTTGATTTTGCGGCTCACATTTTCCAGTCCTATATAGAAGAGGAGAAGGAAGAGGGAAATTCCTTGGTTGCAAAGCAAAATGAGGTCCCTGTTCTGTGTGTTTATGATCCCAGCCATCTCTCAGCTTGTTTTGCAGAGGAAGAACCTCAAGCTAATGCTCAACAGACAGCTCTTGTGATGCAGAACCAGAATAACTTCGGATTAAGCAATGTTTTCCAGAGTTCTGAGTTGTTTGGTGAGCACAGCCACTGTCAGCAAGGTGAAATTAACATTAACTTAAAAGAAAATGATGGGAAAAAAAGTTATAAATTAGGACAAATTGGGAGATCTATGGCTGATTGGGGTTTTTTATGCATGTAAAGTACAAGTAACGAAATCCAATTTTGCATGGAGCTGTGTCCAATGTCACAGAAACCTCCAGCCTCAAAGCATCGTCCACATCCTGCCCCTACCCCACAATCCTATCAAGGGATTGTAATCCCAACATCACCCACCTCCCCAGCACCACAGGTTCCTGATTCTTTCCTTAGGTTTCCAGCAGATCTCTGGAGCTCCTTTTGATTCCTCAGGTGTTGTCTAAGGAAGAGCAGTGCTGTTCTGGTGGCCTGCAAGCAGGCCATGGGCGAGCTGACAAACAGACTGCATGTATTTATTGATCAAAAAGAGAGGGCACGGTGTGGTCTTTCCTCACTGTTGGAAGCACTGAGAGGTTCTCTTCCCTCCACTTATCCGTTACTTTTATCAACAGATATATCAGAAGTATCAGAAATATGAAATCCTTGAGACTTTTCTGCTCCACCAGATTTTCTTGCAGTCAGTCCACTGCTCTAAGATTACTAGCATAAGGTGTGACATACAGGTAGAAAACCAGATAGACTCTAAGTCTTCTAGAATACAAGGCTAAAATACAAGAACACATGGGAACATGTATCAAGCCTCTGTGGTTAATGCAAGTGATGAATTAGACACTCAGCTGTTTTCATATTTCTCTTCCATGCATTAAGAGCACTTGTCTTATATCTCAGAGAACATTGTGTTTTCCAGAAAACTGTGAAAGACAAATGTTAATGGCACCAAGACTCACAGAGAAAATTATATTTTTGAGGTGACACTACTATAGTTATTTTACTCCCAAGAGATATTCAGTTTCCATATACTAGCACAGGAGTGGATATTGACTGTTTTAAAAACATCTTTATTAGTTATACAGACGTTTAGGGGACTCTAATTTTTTTTAAAATGTAAGATATGCTAAGACTAGTTCAGCAAAGAAAATGGGAGGGGAGAAAGCAGGCACACAGGGGACAAACCAAGAATGATTTGTACATATGATGGCCATGTTTGACAGCTTTTGCTATTTTTCAAATGTAAAATAATGACCCATCCTGCCATACCACCTTTATGTCAAAACATAAACTGTGCTGGGTGCTGATAATTTGCAGGAGAGCTCTAAATCACTGATGGTCAGAAACGAGGAAATAAACCTCTAGAAATTTTATTCAATATCTGCCCATTTCCTGTGCTCTTCACTGTGCTGCCTTTTGTATGGCCTATGCCCATTGCAATGCTTTTGGCAGGGGTCATCAGACAAGGGTTTGGTCTGTGTAAGTGATGTGCTTATAAATGTGTCTATCACTTTTGCATTTTTTGTACCTGATCACAAGAACAGAGCAAGGCTGATTAGAATGAGGGATGAGGAATCATCCCTTTCAGAATAAGAGGAGAAGGGAGTGAAAGGAGGAGTATGAGGACTTAAGAGAAGGTGTGGATGAGGGAAGGACACAGTGAATGAGAAAGTGCAGAAGTTTAGAGATTAAAGAATCCAACAGATGATGGGTTCTACCAGTCTATGTGCAAGATTCTGACAACTGGGATGAAAAGGAGATTCTAGTAAGCACCTGTTATGTTGTGGTTCAAGTGCTTACAGTTTGTGATAGAGTTGAAAAACTTGAACGTGCAGCTCAAAAGGGCTTCAGGAGCTGTGAGAGAGTGAGTGAGCACTTCTGTCCCCTCATGTTCTTCAGATGGGTGGCAGCTCCCACCTCAACCATTGCAGATTCTTTCTTTTGTATATCAACACTGATGCCACAGGTTTCTGAAAAACACAGTTGCCACAAGCATCTCATCTGATCCACCACTTTGTTTGTATTGTCATCTCTGTAGATCCTCTGACAAGATTCCCACTGCATGAGGATTTTTGTTCTGTGACTCTTGACCACCAAAAATCATCATCATGCTTCCAAGGAACCATCTGTCCCTGCTCTTGACTAATCCCCCTTTGGCCACAGCCCCTTCTGTTGGGTATCTAAACCCTCGGCAGCCATAGCAGCACCCACCAGCCACACTGCTGTTTCCTGGACCACATTTCTGCTGCCTGACATATTGCTCAGGTTTATTTCATATTTTTTGCTTTTAATTCCTTCACCTCAGGCAGGCCTGGCAGCTTTCTGCAACCCAGTGCCTTTCATCAGTTCCCATTCTCCACTCCATCCATTGCCAGCACCACCCAACCTCCGTAGCTTTTTAATCTTGTCCCACAAGGCATTTCTATGCCTTCTCTACAGCCTGTTATGCTGTGGAAAAATAAAATCTGTTCATCACACCTCCACACTCAACTCATTGAAATTAGTGCTAACCACTCAGTCTTGCTATGAAACCCTGGAAAAATATGAGGGAGGACTGGTAACTGAAATCAGAAAAGAATCTCCCAACTTTACCCTGACAGCAGCAGCACCAATATGTGTGGCTTAGCAGATCTCTTCGTGATCTTTTAGTTGTCACCTTCATTCTTCCTCTTCCTTCCCCATCTGTTTCTGGTCTTCCATTCCGAGTTGATGCTGAATATAAATTAGACTTCTCAGCAGAGAGACCATTTTTTTCCATTTACTTTGAAGAGCGCAGTACATTTATGAATCTTATCTTTAAATACAGCTTAAATAGTTAGGACATAGAGTCAATAAATAGAGTTAATACTCTTGAAGACAGAATACATTCCAAATTGGTGACATCTCCTGAGGAAAACATTGGTTTTATATTAAAAAATGTAGAGGGCAAGGAGCGAGACAGTAGAAGATTTGTACACACTGGCTTAGCAGGGAAGTGTGGCAGGTAAAATGCTATAGAGCCAAACACACATAGTATGAACTCAGAATCAGTGAAACTGGTGGCAGTAACAGAGATGCTCTGAACAAGCTGTAATCTATAAAAGTGCAGCTCAGAGAGCATTGGCCAGATCTTTATTCCCTATCACAGAGCTTGCAGTTGCTTTCTCTCAGCATGAATAGCATTTTTTTAATCTAGAAAATCCCATTCTAAGCTTCTGCTTTTTGTTCACTTGTTACCAAATTAAAATCCTATTAAACTGCACACCTGCAGTGGGTTTATCTGCAGAGCACTGTGCTGTAGCTTTTAATCCAATTCCACACCTTCGTAACATACAATATACTGCAAATCAGGGCACGAAGAGACTGAGGGTATGCTATTCCTAGCTCTGTTGGCAGAGAGCAAATTAAACACTTTGATTTGTTAAAAACAGAGAAAAAATAGGACATAGTTAACTACTTGAGTTATAGGAATGGTAATTGTTCATCTGAGTGGTCTGTATAAACCAGCATACAGAGATCAAGTGAAATCATTAACTAAAATGATCAAAAAATGAGAGCAAAATCATGACCCTGATTGAATTCAGTGTCAAAACTTCTGCTGATTTTAAGAAAGCCAGAATTTCAGCATGAAAAACCTGTCCCCATCAGGAGAGAGACAGGCTGAAACTATTTGTTTTGAAAATGAAGAGAAGGGCTTACAGCTGACACACGGAGTCTGAGAAGAGTGAATGACATATTCAAAGTGGATATGCTCTTCTGTCAGACCTTTGCCATACTATGATGTACCCCAATGTGTGCTTCCTTTTGTTGGGTTTATTTGATGTAAAGTAAGGCTGGGTATCTATAAAATACCTCAGGTTCAGCAAGTAAGAATAGAGATGATTTTTTTGTTCAATGAAGGGAGAAACAAATGACTTAAAATTCCTACAGTCAAAACATTTTCATATTTCTTTTCTAATTTTCAGCACATCCAGGTAATCTAGGAAGAGAAAATTATTATATCATGTACTAAGTTGGATCTTCAAGTTGGAAAGGAAATATTTCTTATTCAAAAAGATGAACTGATATTTCTTTGCCTCCAATGAACAGCAAATCTTCAGAGAAAACCATCCTGACTATAGCATTCTATATGATATGCCATTCTTACTTTTTGATAAAACTTTAAGAAATACTGTTTTCATTCTCTTTAACTTAAGAATTTTTTTTGAAAATACTAAATGTAAAACTGGGCTAGCAATGCAGTTATTTTAAGCTGTCATGTGATTTGATTTAGATTGTTTGAATAAATCTTCAGAAGATAAAGGTGAACTACTTGTGGCTTGGTTTTACGTATTTCTTACATTTTCCTGTTTTCAGTAAAGCTGAAGACCTACCTGAGGTAATCATGGTAAATTTATCTGAAAGCTACAGAATAACTGAATGACTCTGTGTTAATGCTGCTTTGTGTCTAGGGTGTTTAATTTAAAATTTATATTTATTGAATATAAAACCTTGCACTAATTCCCATTTTAAGAAATTCCTACTTTTTTTCCCATTTCTGCAGCACACAAGAGTCAATATCTCACATATAATTCTATTAACTGAAACAAAATAGGCTGTATATAGCATTACTATTTTATTATGTTCAAAACTATGTTGTTTGAACTTGTTCTGTAAGTAAAGTACAAGCAAAGACATTTATAAAGAGAAACCCTGGCATAAATTCATATAAAACAGTAAATACAAACTATGAGATTTGTATCTTGCATGCATCAGATTGTGTGAGGAAATTCCCTGAAACACCAGGGAAATTGGGGGTTTAACTATTTTTGAAGAGCATGCCTGCAGTGAGTTGTCTGTGCCTGGTTGCTATTTCAAGAAGGGACAACTGCTTCAATATTTTAAGAAGGGACATATCCTGAATCAGAGAAAAGAACTTGTCAGGAGCTTGGGAAGCTTTCACTTATTTTGGGTTTGGAAATCTACATTGATCTTCCTCTTTCATCTCCATTCTTCTGCCTCAGCTGAAGCACTGAAGTGGGAATCAATTTTCAAAAGTGTGGTATTGCAGTAGATGTAGACAGGGCCCTGTGTTAAAGGAAAATGTAGTCAGGTTTTCAAATCTGCAGAGAAGATTAAGTGTTTGGTGCCAAAATTACATTTTCTTGGGAAGTATCTTGACAATCAGAAAAATTGATTTGGATCTTAAGGCCCATTATACCCATTTCCACTATTCTTCAGGTTTTTATGGTGAAAAAAAAAAAAAAAGGGAACAGGGAGTCTAGGAAAAAATATAAGCTAAAAATACTCAGTGTTCTCCAGTCCACTTTTATTTATAAGAGTTTAGATTCTAGATTAGCTATACCTGTTCTCATGGCACAATTAAGCAGAAGTTGTAGCAGTAGACTGATCTTGGAATCTCTTCTTCACAGCTATGAAAGAGATCTGCTAAATGTACCTGAGAACTTTCTGACAGGCAAAGGCTTCTGTGAGATTCATCCCTCCCTGTCTCCTACTGAACCTGTGTTCCTTAAATAATTTGCATGAATGCAATGAAAGTTTACAAGCATATGTTTTAAAGAATTACAACTTTGCATTGCCACATTGAAGGGGTCTACTGTCAAGAAAGGAACTGGATGCACACGTGCCTTTATTAAATTGGGCTATTGATATAAACTCATACACATGCAAATCTTTGCTAATTAAAACCTCACCTGGAAAACGTTTAATAGCAGCTCCATGTATTTGCATATCAAAACACACCCTTGCAATCACCAGACTAATGCTGCCTGCCACCTCGGACTTCGGGTCTTGCTGTGACTTGCCATCAGTGCCCAAACGAAGCTTTCCCTTCAACGCGAGTGTTCACATGGACACCCGCCCTCGTGGATTCTCTCCTTTTTAATAAACGGAGAGGTCGCCCCGCCTCTGCCCGGACAGCTCTATCTGCTTGGTTTTGTGGTGCGCGTAGAGAACTCAAAACGTGAGATCCCTGCTGGACCGCGCACCCGAGCCAGGGGCTCCATCAGTCTCCCGGGTCCCCCGCAAGCGACAGGCAAAGGCAGGGTTACCCCGGGGTGAGCCCGGCGCGGGCTGGGAGCAGCGAGGGGCCCCAGAGCTGCGCGCCCGGCGAGCCC
>VXAD01012874.1:1952620-2033887 GCA_013399195.1 Dicrurus megarhynchus | reverse complement strand
GGGCCGCCCGAGGAAAGGTACGGTGCCCGCGGTGCCCGCGGCGCCCCCGCCGCGCGTTACCCGCCGGACGAGCGCCAGCCCCCGCGGCCGCGCCGTCCCGCCGCCCGCAGCACCCGCGCCGCGCAGGGAGCAGCGCAAACTCTGCAAGAGAAACCGTGCTCGGAGCACAGGGAGGGAGGATGCACGCTAAAAACCGCACCAGAGAGACACCAAAAAAAGAGCAAAATCTCTTTTAGGCCAGAAGGCAGAGCTGCATCGCAGGGTTTGGAGAGGGGCTGTTTCAGGAGGGTGAGGAAGAGAAGGAGGGGAGCCGGCTGGGCTGCCACGAAATCTGCCCGTCCGTCCAGCCATACCAGCTAAAAGGATGATTTCTCTGTCAGGAACATTAAACAAATAGCTGGGCTGTACCGTAGAATATGGGTCGTTACTTTCTCTAGTTTTAAAATATTCCTTTTTTAAAGTGAAACGTTGGGATAAGACACAGCATCATGTACCACTCAGACAAAAGGAAAAAATAAATTAAAAAAAAAATTTAAAAATACATTCTTAATTTTCTGTTGAAAGTATTCACAGATTAATTAGCTTACAATTTTAAATTAAACAAATTTAGAAGCATGTAAGTCTTCAGAAAGCTTGGCCGAGTTAGTGGCAGTTTATGTCATTGTGAAATACGAAGTAACAGATTGAAAAAAGATATTATTAAATGAATGTGTACATAGACAGAAGAGGCCTGCAATTCTACATCAGCTTTTGGAAATCCTATTAAACCATGTGATCATAACTCTTTTGGTTTATGCTCTCACCAGAAACCCTCAGTGGAATTACACCCATAATATAGTCTGCAGTTATCTGCCTCCAGACAGAACACAGAAGTAATACAGAAAAGTCTGATTCGTAATAAAATTTGAAATTCGGGGAGTGGTGTTTGCTGCTTTGAATGCTGAACAATGCCGCCTGTAATCACAATTATTTTTGAGAATGCAGAGTAACATTAACCTTGCATGACAGACTGATTATTTTAAGCAATGGGAACATGTCCTGCAATATTACTGACAGCTTTTTTTTTCAATTGTAACTCTTAATAATAAACAAGTATTTTTATTTTCTAAGTTATGTAATATCATTAAAGCATTACTTCTAAGGAAAGCCAACAAAGACCATTTATAAGCACTGTAAGCATTAAAATTTTAAAGGCATATACACATTAAAAATCAGAAAGCATGCTACCCAGATAACAGTATCATCCAGGGTTTTCTTATTAACTATTCATGTTTAATTTGATTTTCTTGTAAAAGATTTAATGTACTGACAGATAATTTCATTGTTTAACATCTAACAGACCAGGAGATAAAATATCTGAAGACATGAAAAAAAGGATGAGGAATTAATTGAATATCTGTCATTGCTATTTAAAATGGGATGAAAAGCATAGTAGGAGTATACATTATTCTGAAGTATATTAATGAATGTCACTACTGGGCAAGGACATTTTTGCATGCATTATAACCACTGTGTGTACACAGGTCAGTGTGAGAAAACCTTTTTGAAAACTTGGCTCGTTAGTGTCCCTTCTCTACCATGGGAGAAGGTTTTACTTGGTAGTTGAGACACCCCCCTGATCTGATGTTCCTCCCCAGGAAGCTGAGCTGATGTCCAGTTTGACTTAAAACACAATTCTAGCTAAAATGCTTTCTTTTTTTGTTTTTCTGAACTGATGCAATCACATTTCAAGTCAAAACCAAAAGAGGAGGCAATATTAGAGTAAAAAGCAGGCTGAGTCAAGGCTAAATCAGGCTCTATATCTTTTGGGGTTTGAGGAAAGGTACCAGCAGTGGTTTAGAGTAAACATTTCCTGACATCGATGGCAGGAAAAGAAGATATTCATGCACTTAAACATTATTAATTTGGCAGTTCCTTTAAGCTTAGTGGAAGAGAAAATGTTCTCTATAGTGTCATGGACAGGACTAAAGAGAAGAAAGAGAGGAGAGATCTGTTTTCATAGAAGCATGATAGATCTAATTTAGAGGAGATAGATCTAATTTAGAAGAAATGCTGTCTCATGATGACAGCAGAAAGTGGGAGCAATGGGACCAGCTGTCCTCTCTGCTAGAGCCCTTGAGGGAATCCCCCACATGGTACACCATCTATATTGCAAAGATGTAACCAGTTGCTTATTCGGATTTTGCAGATCCAAGGTATGCCCTATGGGAACTGTTTACTTCTCAGCGATGGTCCCGTCAATAACAGCACTGGAATCCCTTTCTTTTATGTGACACCGAAGGATAACACTGTGACAGATCTTCTGAAGAATCCTATGGCTTCTCTGACCCTGCCAGAGGCAGATGGAAATTTCTGCAGGTAACAGTTTTATCTGCCTCCTACCAACTTCAGTGAGAACAGAGACCTCAGAACAAAATGCTGGGTCCCCACCTTCAATGTCCTGCATTTATTTTTGGCTCTCACAACCAGCTACATGCTCCTTCCTAAGTTGGTTTTTTTTTTTTTTTTGCAGTAAGTTGCCCTGGTAGAGCATAGTATAGAAAAGCAGAGGTGTCACTGAAGTATATTGTAGCATCAACAGCTGGAATGGCTTTCAGCTTGCGCATTAAGTACACAAATTTTAATCTCTTCTTGGAGGTGCCTACATAAAATCTAGGTGTTCAAGATCCTATAATAGTCTATAGTGATCTAGACAATAAAATCCATAGAGTTTCAGAGGGTATCCAATTCACAGTAAAGCAGGCATCTTTGCTCTGCTGAACAACTCTGGAGGCCCTGCTGAATGCCTTGACAAGGCTCCAGCTGTCTGGGTTCTGTAAGAGAATCTCAGGCTCTCAGTTCACAATTCATATGCTCAGGACTGCGACACTCAGTCTGATTTCCACCTCTTCAGAGAATATGATTGAATATTATATTTTTGCAAGTTTTTTACACCTTGTATATCACATTCAGTAAATGACCCCCAGATAAAAAAAGCCAGGCCTGAGGTTTACCAATCTATATCCAGTCCCAGGTTCTTCTCTCCAGAGACAGAAGTGAGTTGACTTCTTCTTAATCATATCATAGCATCTTAGAATCACAGAATAGTTTGTGTTGGAAGAAATCTTAAGGGTCGCCTAAGTCCAACCCCCATGCCATGGACAGGGACACCTTCCACTAGACCAGGCTGCTCAAAGCCACATCCAGCCTGGCCTTGAACACTTCCAGGAATGGAGCATCCACGGCTTCTCTGGACAACCTGTTCCAGGTTCTCACCACCCTCACAGCAAAGAATTTCTTCCTGACATCTAATCGAAACCTACTCTCTTTTAGTTCAAATCCATTATCCCATTGTCCTGTCACTAGATGCCCTTGTGAGAAGTCCCAGCTCTTTTGCAGGCTCCCTTTAGGTACTGGAAATCTGCTTATAAGGTCTCCCTGGAGCCTTCTTCAGGCTGAACAACCCCAACTGCTCAACCCTTTGTAGGACAGGTGCTCCAACCCTGTGATCATCTTCATGGCCTCCTCTGGACTCGCTCCAACAGGTCCATTTCATTCTTTGTGTATAATGAATAACTTCAGGTCCCCAAAGCTTTACATCTATGTAAAAAAATCTATGTATGTAACCTCAAAGATGATTCAATTTCCCCCTCCATTCCTGTCTCCTTGAAAAAGACATATCTCTACCATATGTTTGTTTACAGTCAATCATGTGGCAAACTTGGCTGGGTCAGCCTTGTGTGAAGTGTAATTTACAAAAGCCTCTTTACGTGACAAGGTACATGACACTGAAATTGTGTCAGACAGGACTCTGTTACCAAAGCAGGTCTTAGCTGATGTTCCAAGGAGAGAGAGAGAAAGAACTGGTAAGAACAGACTCCTTCAGAAAGAAATGGCATTAACAGGTTTTTATTCCAACTTAAGGTCCTCTTTGGAGAAGGAGATGTTTTATCTTAAGAGCAGATTTCCCCAGCTGAGGATTGCCTTGGGTATCATCCCACCTCTCAAGCCTGCTAACTGAGAAGAACCCTGGGAGAAGCAGGGAATGGCAAATATAAAACATTACTGTTACACTTGTCTGTATTTGTCGTCAGGATATATTGTTTTCTGGAGAGTTATATGGTGGAAAAAATGAAATGTTTCTTAGTCCTGAGCAGTACAAGTAATTTCAGGCTGACATCCTATTCCCAAGGAATGGAGATCATGGCTTCCTCTTGCAATGTCAAACACCTAACAGGAAACTTTTATCACCAACATTTCTTAAGGTAATTCAGTTTTGAATGCTTGAGGAGGTCAGTGAAGTAGTGAAGTTAACACTGGAATGGTTCTGCTTGTTGCTTAAATATTTTCATTAAATATTTTGGATTAATCATTTAGCAAATAAATACATCTGTTCTTTTGTTACAGACTTAATAGCATTTATTCCTGCTTTCTAAGCTTTTTCATTCACTCTAACAGTAAGCTTACTATCTAGACCAAGTGCTTAAAAATGTATTTCAAGTCCTATGTCCTACTACCCAATGCCCCATTTTCAGAGGCCCAAGACTCAGAGCAGCTTCCATTGATGATAAGTGGTAGTGTTGAGCACTTCTGAAAACCACACACCCACTTAGGCACTTAAGTGTGGCCTTTGATCCCTGACTTTAAACAGCCACTCTTGAAAGTCTTTGCCTTTTATGGCTTAGTAACATCACTGCCCGATTTACCTGTTTGGGAAGTGCCAATTCACCAACAAAAGATAAATGCTGCATGATTTATAGGAATATGAAATCCAAATACATCACAAATCTTTGAGGATATTTATTCAATGTCTTTTTATTACATCACTATTAATTTTCAAACCACTACCCTTTTGATCAGTATGCCAAATATTTGCTGCTGCTTGTTTTGCAGCCAGGCAACCTGGATTCTGTCACCTGACTCTAGTCCCCTCTGCAGCCTGAGACTATGCTCTCTGGTGAGAAGAGCTCTCTGGGCACCACCAAGAAGCTAAACCTGGATTTCCAAAACAGCTTAGGCCAAACTAATTACCATTTGCCACATCCCTCCTCTCCCTCCCTACCACCAGTTATGTGCTACCCTGCCCCCAATCAGTTCTAGGCTTTGCCTCAGCCTGAGCTGAAACATAAATCTGAATAAAATTATCCTGATAGCGAGAATAAGTTTTTCTGCCGATCCTTCTTCTTTTCATCCTGTGGCCAGTACTGCTCCTGGCCATGTAATCCCATCCCCTCCCTCCAAGATGACCATATGGTGGGCCTATTTTAGCTCAGTAACCCAGCAGAAACCTCTTCTTTTTTTTTATTCTGGATGAGAATTCTATTGGCTTAGTAACTCAAATCAGCTCCTCAAGAGCCAGAAAAGAACAAAAGAGAGGGGAAAGGAAAAGAGAAGATGGAGGAAAACAGGATATCCTCATTTTAGCATATAACCATACTCCAAGTATTGAGCTTACTACTGAATTGAGTACACAGATTCAGAATTTGATCAGAGCTTCATGCATTATTTATTTTGTTTTCACCTTCAGTTTCTTTTTCATTATTTCTGAAGTTCTCATTTGGAACAGATGTTGGTTGGCATTAGTGCAAAGGACAAGCAATACGGAGAATGAAAAGCTGGGTCTTTACTTGAGTTACAGTTTGGTTTTTTTTTGATGATATGAAAATGTGAGGAAGCTTTGAAGCTGTTCCACAGTAAGGAAGGGTATGGGCACTGGACTTTACCTTTCTTCTCTTCCCCTATAACCAGGGTCAGAAATTAACGTATGTTTTAAACTAGGAATCCACAAGTGATTTTTACATTTAAAAGTAGCAACATCTAAAACTGAAGCCCGGCACACCATCCAACTTTTACCCCACGGAAAGGGCCTCTGCGGGCAGCGCGACACCGAAGAAAACAACAAGGTTTCCTGCTGCCAGTGCTTGGGGTGACCTGTCCCCAGCTCCGGGGCACACTTGACCTGCTGAGATAGCCAGGCTGTGCCATGCAAACAGCACACAGCTTCCTCAGTGCAGAGCTTGATGTGGTGGCTCAAGTTTGGTACAGCAAAAGTCTTCTTCACTAGCGCTATATGAGAGGCAGGACCTTTCACTCTGTGAGACCTCAGGTCCTGCTAGTACTAAAATGGTACCTATGAGGTTTTCTTTGCAAAGGAAAGTGTCATTTTTGTCAGACGTTCTCTTCAAGTGCATCATTAATTGTTTTGGTTTCAAAATAATTATGCAAAATAGCTAAATGAATAATGTTCTACGTGAGAAAGTTCATGCCCTTGTGTGCTAGCAATGCATTTGTAGCTTGTTTTCATGTGGAACTTTATTAGAATTCCATTATTAACTTACTCGGAGTTGCAAGAATGAAAATAAATGTGAAAGCTGATCGGTGCCTGTAGCCAATGCTCCTGGGAGTATTTGGC
This sequence comes from Dicrurus megarhynchus, assembly GCA_013399195.1. NCBI lineage: Eukaryota > Metazoa > Chordata > Aves > Passeriformes > Dicruridae > Dicrurus > Dicrurus megarhynchus. The sequence continues at coordinate 2,027,496 of VXAD01012874.1, read as the reverse complement.
ACTCTCTTGAAAAATGCTTCTGACCTATTGCACGCAAAAGAAATCTCTGGCCTTTAGAAAGAAAACATAGCTGACATTTCAATGTCTTCTTGTACCTAATGAGTTTCAAGTGACTTGTGTACACCAATTTGATATTAAATTTATTTAGTAGCAAATTTCATTTGTTTTGTTTCAGAACAGACTCAAGTTCCAAACCTTGACAATAAATATTTTCCCTTTCAAGGATGTGAGGAATACAGACTGGCCTTTATGGTACTCCAGCCTCAATATTTAATCAGCTGGAGAGAAAATTTGAAAACCCTAAACTAATAAGAAAAATAACATTTAATATTGAAAGGAAGAGAGCTGTGACACATCTGACTAGGCACTAATTGCAAGACATTTTAGTATTGCAGCTATGGTCTGGATTCCTCATCTCTGACCTAGAGATTGCCTCCCCAGAGGGAGATGGCCTGCCCCTCTCTGAGAAGGCTCTGATGGCTGGGATAGAGACAGCATTTGTTAGCAACTACACAGCATTTCATCTGAAGGCTGATAAATAGATAATAGAGGCAAGAAAAATTAAATGGTTCAGGGCTATGAATAGACTAAGCTGGTATGTCTATGCCTCTGACAAACTGAAAAGATTGAGTCCCATTCTTGCAGCTTTCAGAGGGAGCAAAACCAAGCCCTATATTAAAGAATAGAGCAGCTATTGTTCTAAACACATTTCCCAACTCACAGGCTGCTCAGAGGATTCCTCTTTCCAAGTAAGCTCCTGAGTCTGCCTCATTACAGCTGCAGCCTGAAAAACAGGCAATTAATTTTAAACGTGTGTCGCCTCCTTGACATCAGGTTCAGCACATTCACAGGGACACACTGCAGCTTTCTTAGAGAAGGAGCGGTTACAAGGCTGCTGTGGACTGGTTTTCATACAAGGCAAAAGCAGCGAGCTTCGGGTCAGTCCACCTTTGGTTTTTTCCTGCTATTAGTTTGGAGAATGGTGTTTCAAATCCACACTGCCGTCTGTGAGTGATTTTCATGAATTCAGATTCCTCTTCTCATTTATGATCTCCATCAGGGGTGACTCTGTCAGAGCCATTTTACTCACCATGCTCATCTTGTGCTTGAGCTAGCAGATTGGCATGATCAGGCAGATGTCTTCAGTGGATATAAGCTGGCTCCGTAGGTTTCCTAAACTCTGCATGGAAAATGTTGACAGGAAGTGCTGAGCCACCCAGCCATGGGAAGAGAAGAGGAATTTTGTGGGTCTGGGTTCCTGCTGTGTGGTGGATTGGCGGCATGCACAAACATCCAGCTTCATTCCCTGGGCAATCCTGAGGGACAGCGAGCCTGCCATGGGTGGAAGACACAACCTTTGAGATGTCATGTGGCCACTCAACATATAACTACCACTGGGTTTGTAGAGTCACTGTTGTTAATACATGGGTTAATATAACAAAGAAATTTGGTACTGTACTTTCACACAAAGAGAAATTACCCATGCACAAGACAAAGGCTGAATTCAGACAGCCATCAGTTTTTGAGATCCTCCTCCTGATTCTGTGGCACAGACACATTTCTAGTTCTGGTATTTATATTGGCCCTTTTTAGTCATATGCAAATAATTATGTCAGCAGTTGTTCCTGAAAAATCTGTATTTAAAAAAATCATGAAGATACCAAATTAGAAAGTCAAACATGAAACCTACTATCATCATGACCCAATGCACACAATACTAAATTACTATTTTTTCCTGTATTCTTAAATAACCAACTTCCTAAAATCCCTTTCTAGTGAAATAGTGTTTCTCTGACTCTGTGTACAGAAATAGTTGATGCTGTGATTCTTTTTCTTCTCCATGAATTGTCTATGGTTAAACTATATAAAAGCTTCCTGTCTGAAACAGAGTTCAGCTGAAGAAATGCATTGCTATTGTCAATGGAGACAGGCAAACAGACTGGCTTCACGTAACACATTGTAATTAAAACATTTTAGGAAGGATTATCTTACAGAAAGAGTGAAATTATTTAAAACATTAAAACACATATACTATGAACATAGGCTCACTTAGATGAACAGCCACTGCATCAATACTCTTTAGCTCCCTTATTTGACTTCAGATTCAAAATAGAAGACCTCTTCCAAAAGCAAGGATGTTCTAACTATCTTTGCTGGCTCCCAAACACGACTGATAAAGAAATTCTTATCAAAATCAGAGCAGGGCAGAACTGCCTAGCCATGTCCGGTTGAAGGCCAGCAACAGCTTTTCAGATTATGAAATTGCTTTCAGTGGAGATTTTGTCTGACGTTCATGCCATGCAGATTAGCAGCACCAATACATTCTTTCTGCTTCAGAGACTCTGGTAGTTAGTGGTGAACAAATGAATGAGGAGAATTACTTACTTTTCAAAATTAATCACATTTACGAATCAAAATTATATGCACTTTACAGTAATTCTCTAAGAACAGAGCGTTCCCTCCCTTCCTTTCTGTAGATTTTAGGGCACAAAAATCCAATGATGCATTTTTTATACTAGGAGATAATTCTGCCTTTTCACCTTGTGCCCAGTTTGCGACTATGTGAAGAGGAGCCCTGTGCAGGGTGTGACAGAGTCACCTACCCTGCATCCATGGGAGGTGACAGGGATGAGCTGTGTCAGCAGCCAGTCCCCACCTCCTAATTACATGGGTTTTCACAACTGCTACCATTATAGGAGAGCTTAGAATGTGTGGAGGCAGTCATTGCCCTTATGCCACTCATGAGCTGTGTGCTTTCAAGTAGAAAAAAAAATGTAGGAAAACTGTTCTCTGGGGCTTTCTTCTTGGCTCTCTGTCTCTTCTTTTCTGCAATAGGAGAAAGCTCTTTCCCAACTTCTTTCCTCTTCAACTCTGAAGAAGTAGAGGGATAAGAGCAGTGGTTTCTCACACGGCAGTGAGAAATGTGTTCAGGGGAGATAGGAAGGATTTGTGTATCCCCCCAGGGAGGATGGAAGGTCTTGTTTCCTCAGGGGGTGGAGGAGAAGGATGTAAGCTCCTTTGTGGGAAAAGGAGGCTGGGGAAGAAGAAAAAGAAAGGGATTCCTCTGAATAGACCCCTGCTTCCACACCCAGACACTGGAGCAGTACTGAACCCTCCTGCCATTCTCCTTCCTTGGGAGTACCTGGCTTTCCTTCCCAAGAGCCATCCAAACTCTTAATTTGCTTTTACAATTGATCTGTGTCAGATCAGTGTCACCTCACCAATGGATTGCAGAAGCAGAGAATGAAGATAATTCTCAGGGATACTTTTGGACAAAAACCAGGAGACAGAGCATCATCAGTCAAAGCAGAGATCTCAACTGTGAAAGGGAATCCTAACCAAGTCCCAACATCATCACCTTATGTGCCAATATAACCACAGCAGCCTGAAGTATAGGTTCATAACACCTGGACTTGGACAGTGGCTGTATAAGAACCTTCTAATTAAACTCCAGGAGATGGCTAGTGTAGTAAACAATTTAATGAGTAGGTGGCACTCTTTACTCTGAACCACTCGAACCACGACCCAGAAATTGTGGAAGTCTTACATAGTAAAATAAGTGGGACATGTTCATTAGCAGTGTGCTTTGCAGCATTGCATCTCTGTTGGGAAATATGTTTCACTTGGATGCAGGCCTCTCCTTAAGCTCAGTAAAGTTGGCACCTTTGTTAGTGATGTCATCTCACACACTTGGAAGAAAACTGCCTGGACGGGGTCAAACTCTGCATACCTACTTTGCTCAGTGTAAGCAGAGGAACAGGAACAATCAATTCTTCTCTCTTTACAGATCAGATGAATAAGTAAGATGATCTCTCTTAATGCACTGTTTTCTTATAAAATGCGTAAACTGAATCTTCTCCATTTTAATCTGGCCTTCCTAATTTTCTGCAACAAAGTGTATGTATTTTAAATAAGCATGAAAAAAAAATAATGTGTTCCCTATTGCTTGGTCTTCTTTCACAGTCACCTGCTTTCTCTTCCCCTCAGTTCATATTTTACTGTAGCATTCGTGAGTCCTCTCCATGGAGACAGGGGACTTGATGCTGGTGAGAAAAAAACACCTGAGAAACCACCTTGGGTTTCCTGAAGAGAGCAACAGTGTCACCGTCTCTACCCCTGACTCTGCCTCCCCCTCACACCCAGTCAGCAGCACACAAATGTTACATAAAACCGCTCCTCTGCATCCACTTGTTCTTGTGCTGGCAAAGATGAAAGGAACTCAGGGACTGAGAGCTGAATATGTATTTATACAGAGGCAAGAAATGTCTAGTGAATGCATGACTAGATCTCTACAGATGCAAGCGAGGAATGTTTTAGTAAATATGTCTGTTAATCCCTGATATCCCTTTATTATCTTTAGTAAATAGGTTACATAAATCCCTGACTATATCACTTTAGTCCTAGGAAGAAAATCCTGCATTTGCATTAGTTGCACTGGCAACAACACTGAAGACTCAAGAACCATTCCCAACATTTAGAAATGGTAGCTGTAAATTTAGTGGGTTTTGATGGTTTAAGAAGTATAAAAGTAATCAAACACCATTAGAGAAATACTATGCCAAAAAAAAAAAGAGATGCAGAAACAGATTTACTTCAGAATATGAAGGGCTCCTTTGAAAAAAGAAAATACTAATGCTAATGTCAGATTAGAATACAAGGTTCCTATTCTGAAACAGAAAACCTATGATAAGAGGCAGCCCTGAAAGCAAAACCAGCAAAGTAATAACAGTGTGCTGAACCCAAATGCATCATTGTCCTGTTTAGCTCTTCCAAAACTTCACCTAACATAATCTCAACAAATAATTTGTTTGAGTCATTTCCCAGAAAAACAAACTGACCCTCCAGAATATTATTCCAATGTGCAAAATTCAGTTTGAATATTTTTTACTGGGAAGATAGTATTATGTGTGTCAATCAGTGTAGCACCCTCGCTCATGAGAATGTAAACAGAAAAAGGCAGGGGAAAAAAAACCCCATAAATAAAACTATTCAAACTATGGATGCACAGTGTGTGGGCTTTGTTGTCAGCCAAATATGTGGAGAGCAGCTTTTCATGTCAACTGGGGAAGAGTCACATCAGACACTAGTCCTATTAGGCAAAACTTTCTCAGCAAAGGCAGGCAGGGTTCACTGCTTAACCACAGCTACATCAGCTCTATTGCCTACTCAAAATCAAATAGTATGCTTTCACAATAAACATGTACTTGCACAAAAACACCAAATAATTGTAATCTGAGAAGGTCAGACCAAAACTTCTCACTGCTCCTGATCACATCCAAAATCTATCACCTTGATCTGCTCTGTGAAACACAGACATCTTTTAATAACAATCCCTTTCAAAATCCTCTCTGGAAGTAATTAACCACATATTGCCTAGGAGCTGTGTGCAAGAAAGACACTTGCAAATATTGATGCTTTTCCTGGCTCTTCGGTTGTTTTATGATACTGTTAGGCTGTGGAGGAAATTGTGTCATATATTCAGATGCACAGTTGTTTTAAAGCAGTTTTCTGAACTGAATTTCTGCTCACAAGAAGTCCCTTTCCTTCATCAATATATATGTTAAATATATATTGACTATATAAACATATGCAGAGGGCTTTGGGTACAGTATTAAGCATAAAAGATAACAATAGATCAGGAGATTGCTTCAAATGGGCTTTAACACTTCACCATCCAGGGTGGTGTTGAGAGAGTGTGAATGTGCACTGCCCTGGCTGCCGGACACGGAGACCCTCAGCTGACACCCTTTGCATGTGGGATTTGGCTCCTTTCTCTTCAGCTGTATTCACTGTATTTGCCTGTATTTATTCGTGTTTTGGTGGGTGAGCATCTCACTGGGCCATGGATGCTGGGCAGCCACACAACAGTCAAAGCCTACGAAAAAGAAATGGCAGGAGCTACAGGTGTCCCTGGGGTGTGGAGCTGTGTTCCTTAGGGAGGGAGCACTTTCGGGCCACTGTAACCCACACGTAAAATGAATCTTCAGCAGGCAGTAGGAGTCAGTGCTGAGAAGATCCGTGGTGTGCCAAGGTGATCATGCAGACAAGTTTGTACTCTGCATACACACTGATAGAAGTAAACCCAGTACCTGGGCAGGGAATGCAGATTTTTGGGTACTCAGAACACCACTCATGTTTTATTTTATAACTTAAAAATTGTACTAGAGAAAATTAGGCCATTATAAGTCGATGTGAACAGAAAGTTTGAGCCTGATCTTTGGCCTTGGCCCTTCCTCCATCAGTAAGCATGGGAGAGGAAAAAGAATACATTTGGAATTTGTGCAAAAGTTGTTAAACTGAACATCCCCTTCAGCTAATTGCTGCTCCAGACTGAACAGGACACTGAAAAAGTGTCCCTGAGATGACGTGACTGCACTTTGGAGGTCAGGCTGCAGAGAGTGGCAAGTGCTTACTGGATGTAGGCAAGTATCAATCAACCTCCTGTACTTCCTTAGGTATCTCTGTTCATGACCCTCTCTAGAAAAGCAGATACTTCATCTAGTGAGCTACATAGTCTCTCATAACCATCTGTGGAGAATCTGCAGGTGTTAAATTAGCTGCAGGAGGATGCCCATATGTTTCCCGCATACACTAGACACACATTGAGAAATATAACCAAAAATGAAGCCATTGCAGATTGCACAGTTAAGGCTAAAGGGCTCAAGCCAAGATCCTTAAGTAAAATTGTACACAGATGCGATGTAATTTACTGTGATTAAAACACAGTGAAGAAGAAATGTAGTTTTCATTTCCTAATGTAGTTTCTTGGGCTGACATGGGAAGACCCTGAGATGCTGAGCACTCTCAAACTGCTGGCAACAGGACTTGGGGCTGCTCAGCATTTGCCAGGATCAAGCCTTTGCAGTCATTTCATACACTATCTTTTTGCAAATGATCGATTTACTTATGATTTATATGCTCGTATTGTATATGTCAGAGTCAGCAATTGCCCTGCAGTTACTAATAGGAGTTATTTATTATTACTATATACAAAGACCCAAAAAGTAACAAGTACCTTCCCAGTCTTGGTCTGAAGGCAATTGGAGAATTTTTCTACTTGGTGCAAAGCAGTTGAAAAATGGGTAAAAAATGAACAAGGATTGATTTTTTAGGATAAGCACAATGAAAAGACCTTGTTTTACATTCAGATACACATATTCATACTCTTTTCTGTAGGCATAGGCACAGACTAACCATCTCACCAGTTCTTCTCAGAATCCTGAACACAGGTCTGTACATCTGTCTGGGAATACTGCCATTTTCACATTTTTTACAATCCAGCATATACTAATCCAATTTTTGTGAGCATAAATTAAGATTAAGCAACTATCCACAGCAGAGCTATGTGTCAGTCAAGTATTCTTTCCAGACCTCCCCCCTCCACCAAACAGCATAGCTGGGAGTAGAGAAGAGCCACAAGACTTGACAAACCTTTTTATATGTGAGCATGAGTTCACTTCTCCAAAAGCCCTTAAGAAAGAAAGAAACCTATTACTCATGAGCATTTTTCTCTGTGCACAGAAAAAATGTAATTGATCCAGAGGATCCAAGGTGCACCAGGCTGACTCTCACGGGACAGATGGTCACGGTGCCTCCAGAGGAAGTAGAATTTGCCAAGCAAGCAATGTTTTCCAGGTCTGTATCTAACAGGAACGTAGTAGAGTGCAACCCATGGGTTTGAGACAAATACACAAATGTGGCTGTTTGGTACAGAAAATCTGAGAAACAACAAGCCTGACCTTTACTTTGGGGCCACGAAGCATGTTGGCTTCTGTGTGGCTTGGAATGATAGACCTTTTAACTCTTGAGGAAATGAAATATGGAAATGCAGTTAGTTAGTGTTGGACTCTGGTAAGGCACATGGTTTATAATCTGGGGATTATGAAGATATGTCACGTGGTTCCAAGGAAAGATTCCATAATTCCATGTTGTATTTGTTATCTTTAATGATTCTACCCCACCTTACAACAGGTAGTGCTCTTCACCTACAGCCTCCTACTCAGAGACAGAGTAGAGGCCCACTGCCTTTGGGTTTACAGACATTTTCAGGGTGGAGCTTACAAGTTTAATTACCTCTCCTAAGTCCCAGCTGCTTCAAAGCCATAGTACTTACTGAACAGTCTCCTTTGAACAGATGCAAGCAAAACCCAGATGTGTAGCACACACACAGGGTGTGCCCCCATGCCCTTCAGTGGGTCTCTAGAATTACAGGCATGAAAAGCCTGAACCTTAGCTGGGGCACACACCTCCCACACAGGCTGCCAGGGATTGTCCTCCAGGCACACCTTGCCTGGTCAATCAAATACTGCTGGGAAACTGGGATGAGCTTGGATCCAAAACAGCCCAGAGGTGATATTCTTTCTCACCTAGAGGAAGGGGTCAGGGTGGGACTCTGTCAGTGTGTGCCATCGATAGCAAAAATGGGACCATGAACAGATGGGGCCATATTGATACACAAGCCTTTTTTACAAACTTCACGGGAATTAGATTTCCATGTGATCCAGAGTCCGACAGCGCCTCAGCAGAGGATGCTCTGCTGTCAGGGTGCAACAGCCAGAATGATAAAGTGAGGGCTGCTGGGGCACATCCAGTGCTAGCAGCATCTGACACCACTTACTAATGCCAGAGTCATAGGTGCTCAAAGGGACAACTCAGAAAATGGTAGGAAATACCATTTTCCCAATGAGAGGGAAACCAAGAGGTTGCCAAACCAAGCATCTCTGCTTCAGGGTCCTCTGCAGGAGTAGAGGTGCACTGAGCCAACCCTGTCCAGACTTACACCACTTCCTGCCCATGTTCCTGTGAACACTGTGACTTGAACTGTTGTATCCACTCTGTCCATTGCTGCTGAGCTTCCCACACATACACTTGCTGGGCACCAGACATCTGCACCCAGTCAGGGAGAATCTGTTTGACCTAGCTGTAAGGGAAGCCAAAGAAATGAGACATAAATACAGGATGAGAAGGCTGTAGGAAGTGACAGCTTGACAAGGCTATGCCCTACCTGCTACCCAGTTTTGTTAGCCCTCCCTCCGTACCACAATTGCTACCAAAGATGTACTGTTTTCAGAACACTGTTTCCTTTAAACAGATACAACCACAACCGTGACACAATCAAAGAGTCTTCTCTAACTATTTTTCACTTACTTAGAGACCAAACAACATCTGCCTTTATAGATGTTCTGCAGTGGGGGAAGGTGCTGATTGCTGTCTGCCTGTGTTGCAGTTCTCCCCACACTGGGCTGTGGAAGATTGTAAACCTTACAGCAAGCAAGGAAAGGCCAAAAAGATGAATGGTGGTGTTCTCATATCTCAGGTTTCACTCTGGCTGAGCACACTAGGCTGAAGAAAAAAGCAGAATATGCATATGCTCTGGCACATCTTCCAATTTTTTTTTCTTGTCTTTGTCCTTCCAGGCACCCAGTGGTAAGAAAGTGGCCTCGTAGCTATGAGTGGTTCTTCATGAAAATGAACATTGAACACATCTGGCTTCAAAGCTGGTATGGAGAAGTTTCTCCCATTGCAGTAGAAGAGTATTTAAAAGCAGTTCCAAGTAAAGGATGATTGAATGGGCTTTGAGATAGAAATCTCCTGAATTTTCCTTCCAAACACTTTTAAAATTTCATGGTAGATGGTTTCTTTACAGTGATATTTTTTTTCTTATCCCAAGAGGCTTCAAAATAGCCCCGTCTCACATGGAGCGGAGTGAAAATAAATCAACACAGACTTTCAAATTATAAAGGAGAGGTGGATACTAGCCCTACCCTGCAATGTACAGACTTGTCATTTCAAGCAGGCAATGCGTCATCTGAAATGCTGTTTTTAAAATGCTTTGTATGTGTTTGTTTTGACTTCTATTGCTGTGCCCCCACAGGGAAACTACACTATGTGCTAAATATAAGGTTCTGATTTGCAGAAAATGCAAATTGCCTACTCAGAAGCCTCTATGCATTGTGGAGGTATTACTGCTGCTTTGTTTCCCTTGATTTGTAAGTACTTTAAGAGAAACTTAATAGCTGAAAATTTAGGTATTTAAGTTTAAAACCAAACTATTTGCTAAAGCTGTCCTCATTTGCTAGCTTCTACTTTCTATGTGTGTTTTTCCCTAATTAGATAATTTGATATTTCACTTGGAAATTGAGTAAAACTTCTCTCTTTAGCAGAAAAAATGCAATCAGTTCAAACAACACAGCTCCAATATAACTTGTCTCTGACACAAAGCTGGTTAAACACATTAAGGGCCAAAATCAAATCAGCCCTACAAGGATTATCTCAGTACAAGTACAAACATTCTCATAAGAAGAATTTAGAGTAAATGTTCTCAGCTAGCCTGTTCCTGTTGAGGCAGGAAAAGTATTTTTAATAGCCTGTAGTCCCAATTTTTTTTGCCTCCCTGCTCCAGCCACTGCTTTATTTTTAACTGGCTTGTGCAACTGATTTTTTGTAAGCCCTCACTAACTCACTGGGGGTGGAGCCTGTTCCTTAATTCTGTTTCCTCACTAAGATTTAAAGGGCTTGTTCATGCGTCTATTTTTTAAAGAAGCCTAAAGATGGTAGGTATTTCAGGCCATGAAAAGCTACTTTTCCCAGTGTGGAAAGTGCAACGTTGCAAACACATTATGTATAGGCTTCTCACGTGGTAATACCAAAAGAGTTCAAAGGTATTTTAATTGCCATCAGCCCTTTCTCTAGATGTCCTCCTGTTAAACTTATTCTGCAGCTCTTAAGGGTATCACAGAAAGAAAGTTCCCATGGCTAACCAGCCAAGTCACCACACTATTTGAAAATTATATGGCTGCTCTCCCTGTTACATTAAGGAAGAGACACTTTGAGATGGGGTTTCTGTGCCTGTGGGGAAGGTCCTTCAGCATCCCTGGGAGTGCACCTGAGCTCTGGACATCAACCTGCACCACGTCTGGGCTGGGGAGGAGCCTGGGTGCCTGGGCGAGTGCCCTGAGCTTGTACAGGTTAATCCCTGGACAGAGCTCAGCGGCAGTTGCGTGAGCCATGCTCAGCTGGAAGCCAATTAAGTGTAGCTGAGCTTATTTTGGCTCAGGCATGGAGAGAGGGAGTCACTCCCAGAACAGCTGGGCACCATGCTGGTTTAACTACAAGGGGCCACTTAGCCCTAGGGTGAGTCCCGGGTCCCAGGCATCACTACTATTCCTGACATTCTCTAAGAAGCAAAGGCAGATGATGGGAGGAAACTTTGTTTAGACACTCACTAAGCTTTTTTTTATTCTTGTCTCATTGCCAGAGATTTTGTTAGCCGCGCAGATCTTTTGCAGAGGTAATTACACAAAAGGAGGAAGCGTCCTGCCTGAATCTATTTCCTTCTTTTATTTTTTTCTTGGCAGATGAGCTGCATTTTCACATTTGAGTTTGCCCCTGAATCTTGTATTGTGTAGTACTGAAGCAAGATGGCTCATCCTATACAGATTTATAGAATACAATCAAGTGAAATCCTCCTTGATTCATATAATTTTGCCATGGGGATCTTTGTCCAGTATGGATTTGATGACTTGGTCCATTAGGATTAATGGGACTTTTAAATCTGAGTTCAACAGGAAGAATATTAGACCTTGTAAGACAATTTCACACATGTAACATTTCTATGAACCTATAATTACATATTTCCTTATCCCAGTTCACTACTATTTCCAGAGAAACCTGAAACCCCTATTCCGTCCCTCACTCCTAAACACACACAGATTAAGCAAATCCAGAATACAGTCTTAATGTTTAAACAGCTGAAGAGAGGAAGAATTTTAGAAGTGCTACTGTTACTATACTCTCAATTTCATTCACATCCCCTGGCAACAGTGACATGATCCTATGTCCTATCCATTAACTTGTTAACTAGCCTTGAAGCAGTAAGGGATTGTGTCAACGAGGTTCAGAAGAGCTTTAATGGTTTAAGAAGTTAGTGTGTACTAAGACAGGTTTTGAATTTACAACACCCTACTTGTTATAGGCTGTCTCCCTGCACACACAGATTAATTGGAGTAGCTTCTGTATTGTAAAATGACACATTCATCAAGAAGCTTTTCTATATGGACCTGCCGTGAGGCTCTTGACAGAACCTCAAAACATGAAATGCTGGTGACATGTAAAGTGACAAAAGGGGCCTCATGAAGAAATGCTGTCTTACATCACCTGTTGTCATTTCATGCTTCCTTCACCCAAGGAACAGCTACCATGAGAGTCCTTGAAAGTCTGTAGAAATTCATCAAAAATATGACCTGGACATTTTAAAAGGAATTTTCCTGNAAAAAAAAAAAAAAGAGGTGATAGTAGTTTGCTTATTTGGGCTTTATATTATTATTTATAGGCTAATTTTTCTTTAAACAGAAAAATATCTCAAGTAATGTTGGTCATCACATGGTAAGTGATGTTTGTTGAAGCTTTTAACCCAAAGAGTTTTATCTGAAATACTATAATACAACCATAGTTCCTTAAGACTGTAGAGTCTGATCTTGCTTCAGTTCAAGTCAATAGCAAAAATCCCATTTATTTGTTGAGCTTTAATTATTGGATCAAACAGGCATTTTCGTAAAAGGTCTCAATAAGCTCTTATGTATTTATTAAGCATTTCAACTAGCTGATGTGTAATTTCCATGTGTTCTGTATTTTTGTTATTTCTGTAGCTTCCCAAAAAAAGTTTGTTGTGCAACATGTTTAAAATTTTAACTGTGGTCTTGTAATATTTAAAAGATTTATTTAGTCCCTTCTGTATACTTGCTGAAAAAAGGAAAATAAAGTTGAAAGGTTGGGTTCTCACTTTTTGCTAATTTGGGCAAAAGAAATGCATGTACAGAACTTAGGCACTGCTATTTTGAACTGCTGTTCTTATTTAACCAAAGAATGCTCTGTTTCTGATGAAATTTTCATCACTTCAGTGGTTGAAATGCAACCTGTCTCGTTTCTGGATGTGTATTGCAATTTGCAATGTATTTTGACTTCTAAAACTATTGAAAGTTGTTAACAAAATGGCCATGGAGAAGAAATGCAAATAAAACAAATTTCAAAGCAGAAACTGTATAAGGATAATCTTCAGTACATAATTTGCCAGAGCAACCAACCTTGTGCTAACAACCATTACAATTTCTGTCTGATCTGAACATCTGTTTTGGTTTCTTTGCCCTGACTTTTCCTGGACCAAGTTAATTTCTCTCAAAATATTTGTGGGAATTGAGACTCAGATCTGCCTTTTCTCTGAGGAGAAAAGTCTAGCCAAGCATCTTTTGTCATTCCTTTGTCTTCCCATTACTGTTCAAAATTTGCTTTCACTGTGGCAGTTAAATGTCACTTCTAAAGTTCGCTCTTCTTTTCTGCACATAGGAGCTGAGCACTCACCTCTTGGGTGTGTATTAATCGTGTTTTGGAAGTTTCCTCAGTGCTGTTTCTTCCCTTGCCAGCCTTGCTCTTACAAGTTCTTGTTACAGCTTGTTCTCTGCTGTCCACTTTCCTCTGCCGCATTTTCTTAAGCCAAGTCTGACAATTTACCTTTGCATCTTGCTTTCCTACACCATCTCCTTTCAACAAAATTCAAGCTCTCATACTAAAATTCCCACTTCATATCCAATAAAGATTAGAATAGAATAGAATAGAATAGAATAGAATAGAATAGAAGTAGAATAGAATAGGAGTAACAGCCTATGTTAGGATCGAATAACAGCCTGTGTTTCCTATTTACACTTTAAATCTTTGTCTTGCCACTGGTTGGACTGTATTTACTGGAAGAACTGTGACAGCAGTTCCCTAACCTGTACAAATCCCAGTCAACACCAGTTTCATATTTCCAGTCATCTGTATTTTTGAAAGAACATTTCCTGCAGCTGTTCTTTTCCTTTTTGCTTCCTGTTTTTACTTTTATCCCATTTCTGGAGTGATGTCTATTCTGATTACACCAAGTGTCTTTCATTTATTTACAAAAAAAACCCAACCCTAATTTAAACAGTTTTGGAATCACTGAAGTACTGTCACTTTCTTTAATCTGCTTTTTGCCAAATACTGAATTCCCACTTCTTCCAAATTGTCGCTTGTCATCCTTCAATAAAGCTCATTTTTTACCTGACTTTTCTCTGCACCACCACCACATGCCCTCTCCCATCTAACATTTTGCTAGATGCTCTTCTGTTTCCTTATCCTCTTTTCTCTATTTTTTTCATTAACTATAATTTTCCTATGTTCTTCCCGCAGCTCCCAAGTTATTCTCCACAGCCTCTTCCACATTACTTAGTCTGCTCAGTCTTGTCGGTCTTCTTGATTTTGCCACCTTAATCTTGTCACTGTGCTCAGTGCCTTTGGAGAGAGTCCTAAAACCACCAAATCTTATTCTGGGAGAATGCTAGAGAGTTGCTTTAAGGAATACTTTGGGTTTGGAGGTATTTATTTGTTTGTTTGTTTGTTGAAACACTGACTCTGGAACAGAAATGGGAATATATTGGCCTTGATGCTGACACAGAGTAGGGCAGTTCATCGAGCTCATGGCTTTTTCCAATGATATCTTTTGCACAAACTATTCCAGGCTCTGTGAGGCCCTGCCTGTGTCAGCAGCCACAACATATAATCACGATTAGGAAAGACATCAACAAAGTTTGACAATGTTGTTTGACAATATAGGTAACAGTGCAGGAACACACAACTGTTATCTTCTGAAGGAAAACAACCATTCAAAAAAGGCTGCTAGCTGGTGAAAACAAGTGATTCATTTTAAAAGCTGGGAAAAGGTACAGATGTGTTCTACGAAAAAATAGGGAAGACTCTGTGTTTATTTAAGAAGAGGTGTATGTCAAATACTTCTATTTCATGGAAAACAAGTCCATAGAATGATCATGTCTATTCAGTACCTTAATCTTGTACTTATATACTTTTTCCTCCAGACACAGTACAGACCCTGTCACCATTTGTCATCCTTCTGGAATGAGCTCCCCTCAGCACAACAGCACAGGCACCGTATCTGAACGTGTGTAGTTTCCTCTGCATGTCCGTGCACCATTCTGTTCCTTGCTGGCTTCGCTTGTGTCCTTGTTTCTCACAGTGGTGCTTCAGCCTCCCTCCACTCCTCAGGAAGCCATGCTTCACCTTCGAACGAGGGCGAGGTGTGCCCCGGAGGGTGCGGTAGTGACTCATTTAACTTGACGCGTGTGTCACTGCCGGGCCGGTGGACAGGACTCGGGCCGGCCCCCACGGCAGGGTCCGAGGCCAAGCGNGGGGCCGAGGCCAGGCGGCTCCCGAGGGGGGAGGGGGGTTGGCGGGGGAGGGCGGGTGCCAGGCAGGGGCAATGGGCGCTCCGTGCAGGAGGCGCTTCACGTCGATCCCCGTGGGCACCAGTTGTGTGCAGGGAGCCGGGCTGAGCTGTGCTCCTTAAACAGCCCCGACAGACCGGGGGCAATGGCATCCTGGCCTGTATTAGATATAGAGTGGCCAGCGGGACTAGGGAAGTAATTCTCCCCTTGTACTCGGCACTGGTGAGGCCACGCCTCGAGTGCTGTGTCCAGTTCTGGGCCCCTCAAGGATATTTAAGGATATTGAGGTGCTGGAATGGGTCCAGAGAAGGAGAATGGAGTTGGTGAAAGGTCTGGAGCACTATTCCTGTGAGAAGCAGGAAAGGGAGCTGAGGCTGTTTAGAATGGAGAAAAGGAGGCTCAGGGGAGACCTTACTAATCTCTACGACCACCTGAAAGGAGGCTGTAGCCAGGCAGGGCTCGGCCTCTTCTCCCAGCCAACCAGCAACAGGACAAGAGGACACAGCCTCAAGCTGCGCCAGGGTGGGTTTAGGTTGGATATTAGGAGGACTTTCTTAACAAAAAGGGTGGTAAGACATTGAAATGAGCTGCCCAGGGAGGGGGGTGGAATCCCTGTGCCTGGGGATGTTTAAGGAAAGACCAGACGTGGCACTGAGTGCCATCGTCTAGCTGACATGGGGGTGTTCGATCACAGGTTGGATTCGATGATCTCAGAGACCTTTTCCAACCTAATTGATTTTGCGACCCGGAGGCTACCGCAGCGCACAGGCGCCGACACCACCCCAAGCCCCGCACCGCGACTCACTCCGCCCCCACCTTCTGTCCCGGCCCCCCCTCTCCCGGCATGCCNCGGCGCTGGTGGCGCTGGGGGCGCCGCCGCCGCCGTGCGCGGGCGCCCGGGCGCTGGAGTGGTACACGGCGTGGGTGAGCACGGCCTACGTGGAGCCGCTCAGCAACCGCACGGTGCGCGGCAACACGGAGAGCGGCCGCTACGGGGACAGCTCCCCCAAGGAGAGCGCTCAGGGCCATGTGGGCATTCCTCGCGGCGCCTCGCCCCGCCACATGGAGGGCTGCGCCGCCGACACCGACTACGACGTGCCGCTGCCTCCCGGTGGCCGCGGGCCCGCCGAGGGCGACCCACCGACCTGGATCGCCCTGGTGGCCCGCGGCGGCTGCACCTTCAAGGACAAGGTCACCAACGCGGCGCGGAAGCGGGCGGCCGCTGTGGTCATCTACAACGAGGCCCGCTTCGGCAACAGCACCGTCTCCATGTCCCACCTGGGTGAGCTCTCCGCGCTCGCCGAGGGGTCGGGGGGATGCTTTCGGGGGGATCGCTTTGTCTAACGCCGGCCCGCATCGGTGATGCGGGTGTGCGCGGTGAGGAATAGGGATGTGGGGAGGCAGAAATCCCTGTAAAAACGGTACAGAGAGCCGGGATTTTGTTTTCTCTTCCTGTAAGCCACGTTAGGGAAAAGCCGGGACCGTCTTCTGTCTCCCAAGTTACGGTCCGGGCGTCAGGGAGGAAATGCGGCACAGCCATCGGGACCGGCAGCCGTGTGACAGACTGTGGTGGGAGGCTTGGATTTCCTTTAGGGATGCCTTTTTGCCCGGTACCCTCCGGCAGAATGGCTACAGCGGTCACAGGTAGGCCGCTTTCTGCAGGCCGTGGGTAAACGCACCAGGTATCCCGAAGATGCCTTCAGGTGCTTTTGAAGGTACAGCCGTAGCTATTTGAAGGTAGCTTTTGGTACAGGCTTTGTTATAGCTTCATCGTTCTCTCCTGCGCAGGTCTGTTAAGAGTGAGAGAGAGAGAGGTGTAAGCATCAGGTAATCCTTAAACGCTCGCAAATGCAGTAGGAAAACTGAATCCTGGAGAAGGATGTTGACTTGTCTCAGTGTGCTGCTGCTGATATGTAGCCTGCAGAAGGGTTCTGTGATTTTTGCCGAGATAGGAATCCAAATGTTCTGTCACCACAGTCCCCTCTTGGGCTATGACACGAAAGACTCGCTGAATTTTTATGGTTATGACAGCATTAAATGCTTAAATCAAAGAGGGGGGAAAATCCTCAAATCTAGGCAGTAAAATCTGTTTGCTTTTGTAGATTTTTGAGAAACTGGAAGGTCTTCAGAGAAGGATGTGAAGACAAGGCAAACTAAGTAAAAAATTCTGTAAATGTGTGCTTCACATGGTTTTGCTACTAGGAGTTTGTTACTGCCTGGGCTCTCATTCCTGGTTGTGAGGAAGGGAAGGACCAGGGACTTGGTTGAAGTAAAACCATAATGTGTTTCTAAAGGAAACAAACTTATTTTCTTAGTATAGTGAGCTGAAGATCTCAGCTAGGGAGCTATTGCTCTATCGCACATGTGATTTATCAATTGGAAAACACGTCTCCTCTTGGAATACCCAGTGGCACCAGTTGGGGAATTGGAATAATGATTATTGTTCATAGCCTGCTGCTCACTTGAGATCAGCCTGGCCCATCTCGTATTCTTAATTCACTGTCAAAGTGGAGGTGAGATCCTAGATAAAAAGAACGTTTGGTTTTGATCCTAGGTGGTGATTAAGATACTTTGTTGTGTAATACTGCTTTCGTCTTAAGCAGTTTCTTTTTTTTGTTTTCACTCTGTATTGGCCAATCACTACAATTTTTTTCCCCGCGTTCTTCTCCATTCCCTGTTGTAACCTCTCATAAGTATTATTTGTTCTTTTGTTGAATCTTTTTCTTCTTTTTTCATCTTGCTTATTTTATATATTTTTTTTAAATTTTCTCTTTTCTGCTATCATCTTTGTGCTACAGAAGACCTTCTTGGGCTTAGTACTCAGTTTTGGACTTCACTAGTATAGTTACATCTGCCAGTGGTGTAAAGAGAAGTGTTCTCTGACTGCTCGGAGTTTTTTTTTTTCTTGAACTGGCAGAATGTTGCTGACGAAAGTTCCACCTATGTAAAGAGTGTGATTTAGTATAGTTCATATATACAGTAATACATTCATATTTATACTGACTTCAGAAATGCTGGTTCGACCTTACGATTGTTTGAATGGGAGTATAATAATATATTGCAATATAGATGTAGTCATAAATGTTTGTTTCATGGTTGACACTTCCAGACATGTAAATGTTCAAACACTTTCAGTGCACTTTGGGAATAAAGGGAAGAGTCATTGTTAGTGTTTTAAATCTTAGGCTTTTTGAAGGGAGATGATAGGTCTGTGGAAGACTGACAAGGAAGAATGTAGAAGGTAAAGGTGTATTTTACAGGATCTACATTTTCATTTCTGTGAAGGGATTTGTGAACTGGCACATGAGGAACCAAGCTTTGCTTCTGAGAGGAATGCTGAGGATAAATGCTCTGGGAAATCTGCAGTGCAGTAACCAAGGAGTGGAGTTGGATGCATAAGTAAAACCTGCTTAATGCGTTTGCAATTAGTGGCATTGAAAATGATGTGAGATGGAACAATGCTTACGACTGGTAGCGATGCAGCCCAAATTATGTGAAGGTGATAGACAGCTTTTGTGGTCTCAGTGTCATCTTTTCATTCTCCTCCTGAAAAACCTTACTTTTGAATTTTTTGGGATGTGTGTGATACATGTAATACTATTTTTGTTGGTGGTCTTTTGGTGTTTTTAGACATGTTTCAGCTTGAGTAAAAAGAGAGGTTCTTGATTAGGTGAAGAAATGATTTGTTATAGCTGGTGTCAAAGCATTTGATAAAGGACAAATGTTCCAAATAATCTGTATTTTTCACCTTGTAAGCTTCATGAGTGCAGTGAGTAGGGATTTTAACTAAAGTTTTGTAACAAGAGAGTTGAGAATTTGAATGTCTAGCCTTGAAATCCTGTCCCTTCTTCGAAAAGAAACTTCTTCAGATGTTACTCTGCTGATATGTCACCTTTCAAGCCTTTGCTCTCTGTCCAAATTACATTGTTCAAAATGCTGGATGACTTCGCTCCTCGAGGAAAGTAATAGTGACATAATTTCACATGTGGCTGAGAAGATTTTTCCATTGGAAAACTCTCATTTTACCCAAATGCCTCGAGGAGTTGTACTTCATTTGCTGAATCTGAATGATGTAAATTCAGACTTTAGTTTTACAGACTTCACAGGCAGTTTTAACTGTTCATTTTTGGTGATGGTGGTGAACTTAATACAGAAGCTTCAAATTGCTTTCCAAAACCAAAATAGATACTGCATGTAAATGTTAGCTGGGAGTGGGTTGGAGAGGAATCTGAAGAGGCAAAGTGTGGAGTATTGTGGAGACCAGACTAAGGAGAGTCAAGAGGCTCAGTTCTGGTTGAGAAGTTAGGGGGAGGCAGAGGTATATTGCAATGGAAAGAAAACAGGGTCTTCTGCTTCTGTAGTTTTCCTGTGACACTTCATGCTGGGCACCCAGCCATCTCTGCATCCCCCCTCAAGCTGGATTTGGTGCTCCTGATCAGAGCATGTGTTACCTTATCGTAGACCATGGAATGAAATGTGGTTGTGCTTGACACGCAGGGATGGGAGGCACTCACTGGCTGTAATAGTTTGAGGTAGGTCTGGAGTAGGGCTTTAATTCATGGTTAGTGGATTTAAGGGAGGCTTGGGACTTAATTTGAGTGTATGACTTTGGCTACATAAGGAAAATGGTCTTTGATTTGCCAAAATACGTCAAACTAGTTCTTTCCTCCATTGTCATGTTTTTTTAATGCATCTGTATTGAGCAAAACAGATGCAAATTACTTTGTGCTCATGATTCTGTAAGTTCTTACTATCTCCAAAGCAGCAGTTAGAGTTATTTTGGCATGTAGTTCAACTCTTTGCTGCATTGCTTGCAGCACTACTCAGGATTTTCAAATGGTACATAATTTCTGTATTACTGCTGGTTTCTGGTACTGTAACTGCTGAAAGGACAGTGGCTTGCTTAAGTAAGACATGACTGTATGATGTTGAACTGGTAATATTGTTCCGAAGAAGCAGGAGTAACTGCTTATACCTGTGTTATAGATAAAAGTGCATATGTGTTGGAACTCTGGTGGAAAGAGTATGTGTACCAGTGGTTATACATCCTCCTTGAGGCAGGTGAAAATACAACATGCACCAGGGATTAGGTGAGATGAGGTTGGGGTAGCTGGTTGAGAGAAAGCTTGTAATGGGATTGTTAGCGTACTGCTAACAGCCATTTGTTTGGACCAGGCACTAAAAAGAATATTTGGTGTTAGTTGTGGCAATATCAATAGGGTGCCTATGTTTAAATAAACCAATGGACTGACCTTAAATATTTTTACTAAGATGGTTGAACTCTGGGAGTTTTCTGACATTTCTCAGGACGACAAAAACTAGACTGTGTCTGTGATCAGTTTCCAGATGACAGAAAACTATCTTCTTTATCTCTAAGCATGAATGGGAATAAATGTTGTAGTTTGGGGTGCCTGGAATCAAGATCTGTACCTGTCCTACTTTTTCCTCATCAGGAGAGTGCTGGTTTCCTTTTGCAAGAAAATACTGGCAGTGGTAGCAGTAAAACTGACTGCACTGGCTGGAAACATAATTTCATCTTCAGAGTTCCAAATTTGCCCTTTTTTGCAAGTATCCTAAGCATCTGCCAGCCATGATAATGTTAAAAAACACAGACCAAATTTTAAATGGACCCAATTTCACTGAAGCATCAATCAAACCTAGAAAAAAGATCAAGTTTACTCTAGCAGAGTAAAAATGTGATTATTTATTGTAAAATTAGTAGGTTATAGAAAGGCAAAGCCAGTAGAACATGCTTTCAGTAGATTCATGTATGTGACACTTGGAGTTTTCCTTATGAATGTGATTTGAGGTGGCTGAGTTGTATGGCAGTTGAAGAAGCTGATGGAATGACTCAACATCATTTCAGGCTTTGAATAATGAGTTTCAAAACAGAAGGCTAAAATTAGCAAGGAATGAGTTAAAACCCTTAGTCTTACAGGCTGCTCAGGGCAACTGCTTCTCTGAGACTGCTCTTGTTCCTTTTGTAATCATGGATTGCAATTATTCTTCTCTTCTCCCCCTTCTGTCTCGTGACAAACTGTGTTTAGTTGCATGTATTTTTAATGGCAGGTTCATCACCAAGTCTTTAAAACTGTTAAAATGCTTTTTATGTGTATTTATTTTAAAATGTATAGTATGCTTATGTTTATTCTAAAGTGGAAGGTGTTGAACTGTCTAGCAGCCATTGTGCAAAAGTAGCCTGATTTTCATTTCAAGGAAATAACTGTCTGATAGTTGGGCATTCTGGTGACAAAGCAGAGAAAGACAATACTTATTGTTGTGGGGGTTTTTAAATACTTCATCATTAGAAATAGTGCAGAGAATCTGATAGCAGGATTAAACTGATTCAAGGTTTCAGGGTTGAGGTGGAAATTTATTGATTGAAAAATCCAGGCTGCCTGTAATCTTGAAAGTTCCTTTTCTTCCTTAAGCTTGGATGGAACCACATAAATCTTTCCAACACATTTGTACCATTCCCGGGCCATGCTTAGGCACCCCTCCTTTTATTTGTAATTCTTACAATTGATTAAGGACACAGGACCTAATTTCCTGATTTAGGTATGGGGATAGCAGTTCTTAGCAATGTAAGACAAATTCCTGCATTCATATGTTTTTTTCTTGCTAACTCCCTGTGGAGTTGTGCAGGGTCAGAGAGCAGAGAGTGTTTCACACTCGTCTCTGAGATTCATGAGTCTCTCTGATAGTGCTTTTGTGCTGGTTCAGAGAGAAGAACAATGTTAATTAACCAGTTTGTAGTATGCTTGGGCTTGGGGTGAGCAGAACTAATTAGTGGAGCCAGGTTGGTTGTTGTCTGTCTGTCTTCAGCTTCACTGTTTTTTGTCTCCAAACACACCCACCAAGCAAGGCAACGTAATGGGGTGGGTGTTGCTGGTGAGCCAAGGGGAGGCACAAGTTGGTGTAACCCTATTAGGAAAATCTGCTCTTTTGCTGGGTCTAGATCTGGCAGACACAGATGTGATGGTTCGTAGAGGAGGTGATCAGAGGTGGGATTGTTGTGTTAAGGTGAAGTTGAGAAGGGAGGGTTATTCAGCTAATGCCTGGAACCTTTGGTTTTCATCCAGAGCAAATTATCTGTGCCTTATGGAGGAAGGAGTTCTACATACACAAGTGAACTTCTGCAAATTCCCCTAGGCTTGGTAGCAGAGTGGCCAGATTGAAAAGCTGTCACAGCCGGAATTGTCTCAACTAAAGGAATTTGGTTTAAATAGTTCAGGCAAATAACTCTTTGTCTTAGTAGGCAGGCAGAGGTGGGTGAGGCCAGAATGCAGCTTTGAATTTTGAAAGTCCCCATTTGATGTAATGTTATAAATAAGGAAGCCATTTCTTCTGACATAGCTTCTCCATAAGGAATCTAACACAGCCAGAAGGCTTTAAGCCTTTGGGGGAGGTCTTGTTGCAGGTAGGTAGTCTTGTGAATCTAAAAAAGGTAGCTGTAACATTACAGCTTTAGATTTTCAGCTAGGAAAATCCCTCTCTTTTTCTTCCTTTCTCTCTGAATCAAGAGTGGTTTCACTTTTTCTCAGAGGTAGGAGAGCAAAGTAAACTATAAAGCTGTGACTTACTGAGGGAGCAGCAGTGTTGGTACACACAAAGTAGGAACTATTCAAATAGAAATAGTATTCAACAGTGAAAATGTGACATTTTTAACAGGTACATTTGTTTGTAATTTATTTTATAATACTTGGGTTAGATATTTCTGAGAATACTGGAGATTCTTCCAGAAAAAAATTGAGTAAAAGACTGGTCACAGAGGTCTTTGGATTTTGCTAGTTGGTCTTACTGGTTTTGGTGGCAGTATGTTGCCTAAAGGTTTTGGGGTTTTTTTGTAATTAGGTTTCTTTCATATGGATTGAGTACTCTAGACTTCTAGTATATTAAAAAAATCCTTTGGTTCACTGCTCCCAAAACAGGCACAAACTATTTCTTGACAAGCCCTTGTCATGAAGTCTCATTACATTTTGAATACTTAGTATTAAAGAATCTTTAAGTATTTCAATGTCTAAAATAATTTATTATTAAATATCTGAATCTTTTTCTCTTTTGTGTATAAATCCAGTGTAATTTGGCTATGGATTCAGATTCAAACTAAATTGAAGTGTCTCTTTTTGTGATATTCACATACTATCTCCATCTGCAGCTAAAATTCCCACGCTGACAAAAGACCAGCTGTTCCTGAGTTGCAAGCTAGAACTTAAACTGCTTTGAGATGAGATGTGTATGACTCGTCTGGCTTTTTTGCATGGATCCGCATCTCACCTCACTGTGGAATGATGAACAGTATGGCCTTGGACAGTAAAGATGCATCTGTTGAACTTTATCTCATGTTTGAGAGTTTTTGAAAGTAAATAAGGATTCTTTACCAGTAAACTTTCTATCAATTCTGCTATGACTGAGGAAAAGCACTGGAGGCTTTCCTATAACTTTCCTTGCTGATCTTAACTGAAGAGGCCAAATTACCATCAAGCAAGAATGCCTACATTTTTACTGTGGCGACTGACTTTTTTCTTTTTTTATTCCCTCCAACAGGAACAGGAAATACAGTGGTGATAATGGTTGGCTATCCAAAAGGAATAGAGATATTGGAACCAGTACGAAGAGGGATTCCAGTAAGAATGAGTATTGTTGTTGGCACACGACACGTGCAAGAATACATTAGTGGTCAATCAGTTGTGTTTGTAGCCATCGCCTTCATCACCATGATGATTATATCGCTTGCTTGGCTCATATTTTACTATATACAACGTTTCCTGTATACAGGATCACAGTTTGGAAACCAGGTAAATGGAGCTAATGGCACTTAAGAGTATTTACCTCCTTCTTGTGGCAAATCAGTTGCCTAACTGATTGTTTATTGGAGCATTCTTGGAGATCTGTGCCTTCTTCCTATTTTGCTAACTGCGAATGCTGCTCGGCAATAGTCAGTGAGGCTAATAAGCACTATGCTAATTGGCATCACAAGTTTGACTAGTTATAATTATTAGATGCTCATATGAAGTAATGAGAAATACATTTAGCCAGTTGTCAACAACAGAGTAAGGGCAGCTTCTTATGTGATCTCTCACCTAACTGAACTTCCTTCCTTTTGACATTAAAAGTTATTTTCGTTCTTCAGTAATTTTCATTCTGAAAGTATTAACTTCCCTAACCAGATTTTTTTAATGGAAAGAGACCATGGTAAGTTTTTTTTTTCATTTTTTTGTAAAACCCACAAGTTCTTCAGGGTAGAATTTTTAGTGCTAACGATTTATGAAAACTACTTTTGACACTTGCAATTCTACAACTCCACTGTAGAGCTACTGAATTACAGCAGACTAGAAGGTGCATGTGTGGTGAGATTCAGCTGTCTTGGGCTACTCAAGGTACTGAGAACAGTGAGAGTACTGAGAAGGTTTGGAAGGAGTAATTTTGCTCCTTATTTGCCCTTCTCACATTTCTGTACTTAGATAGAAAAAAAAAAAGCCAGCTTTGCTTTTTTCCCCTGAGGAAGGTACTTCATTACAGAACAGTTTAGGCTGGAAGGGACCTCTGGACCCCTGCAATCAAGAGAGCAACTAACATGGAGTTGTTGAGGGTGTAAGTCCATCTGAGTTTTGAAAATACCTTAGAATGGCACTTACCTCTGCTCTTCAGCTATTGCAGAGAGATTAGATTTCTTCCATGATCATCATCAGCTCTACCATAGTTTTCTGCTAAATGAAAAATAAAGTTGTACTTGTTTATATTTGCAGGTTCTTTTTTTTTATCCTTAGTTCAGAAAAAAGTATTGTTTCAATCAGTGCTTAGCATGTGGACTTCTGCCTTCTGCTTGAAGATATAGATTCTAGCTTTGGGAGAGGAGGGAAGGGATTTTTGTTTGCTTTCAGAAGTCTGAACTCTGTTTAGAACTTAGAGGACTCTTCTAGGAAAAGATTTAATTTCTCTTTTCAATAACTGAGGATAACACACAGGACTTCTGTATTGGTTAAATTGCTGGTCTCCCTGAAGTTTTGGTTTCCTAGAGTCTTTTTTACTAAGCTTTAGATCTTAGAATTTATTTTCTGAGAATACTTTTGGGAAAACAAATTTTTTGAGAAGTATTTGTAGGAAAAGGGATGTGTTTCTGTGTTGTAACAGTTGTTTGGTGAAGAAAGTTGCTTCTTCCTGCCTTTTAGATAGTTCACATGGAGGAAAGTTCACATGTTTTATGAAGCGTCATATCCTATCATGTACTTTAGTTTTAAGGATGTGAATGTGATGTTTCTCAGAAACATGTGCCACTAACTCTTAATAGATTTTGCCATTGTCATTCAAATGCCAATAGATTCTGCCACTGCTGATCATCCAAATGCTTCTTAAATAAATGAAACTGTCTAGCATTAGAAGGTTGTGTTATTTTCTCAATTCTTTCTCTTCTAAAATGGCCACTGAAAATAAAAATGATGCAAAGTTGGAAAATGTTTTGAAGATATTAGTTGAGATGTATTATTAAGAGTCTTAAAAGAATTTTGGAAACAAAAAGCCACTTTCTAACCCAAATCTCATTTTGCTTGGCTTATATCCTCTGGTAAAATTAAAACTTGTGAGTTAAATATGTTATGCCTTAAAGCAAGCTGCTGTGTAACTACTAAACGAAGATGAAGATAGGTATCTTAAGATTTATTCTAATATCAGTTTAGCGGTAAAACTATAGAAGATCTCCTTGCTACTGAAGATGAAAACAGGACTGTGCAGAAAACCCTGAGAAGGTGGAATAGGCTTCTGCTGCTGGTTTTGTCCATTTCTGGGAGACCTTTCAGACTACTTATCTTTAACAGCATAAAAATTAAAAACCCACAATTTTCAGTACTTTATGTTTTTAAAATTATATATGTCATCATAATTATTACAGAGAAAAGCTGCCATTATGGGTTTGGGGTTTTTTATTCCTTTACAGTATTTCTTCAGTGACGGTTGCTGCTAGACAGGTCAGCATCTGTCAACTGGGAGTGTTTAGTTTCTCAGTTTCTTGCAGTAGCTAGCACTTTGTCTTGGAATACAGTACTACTTTCTTTTCTTGCTTCCCCTCTAAGCATAATTATACTGTATAGAAGTCCAGTATGGTGCATCATGTCTGTAAAGCCTTTCTTGTCATCTCCTTTGCATAATGTGTCCTTTCAGTGCAAAGCTTTGTCCAATGTAGGAGACAGTGTTTAACTGGGGGGAAGTATTAATAGCTACAAGCAGCCTTTTGACCTGGTGGCCAGCTGTAGGCTGCCTGGCAGGATTCCACCTTCTCCCAGGCTGCTGCAAAACGTACGGTGTGCTTGCTCATGGGCCTGCCTAACTGGAAGGTCTGGTTATATGGCTGTTGTTAGAGCTCTGCTTGCCTCTAAAGCCTACACGGGTTTCGGCTTTCCTGTGTGGGAAGGCCCTTAAGGCCGGCAGTCAGGATGCGGGACCACGGCTGCCGTGGGCTCTGCTCCCCTCCGCACCGCCCGGGCTCCTCGTGCGAGCACGGTGCTTGCACAGCGCGTGTGCCGCTGGGCCTCGGGAGCGCACAGCTTACTGAACATCTGCTGGCTGGAAGTATTTTATGAACTAATGCATTGCCCAGAGATCCTTTTTTTTTTTTAGATGCATTCAGAAGACTTAGCAATCCATGTGGAAAGTATTTAAAAACTTTGAAATGTAATTCCTGAAATCAATGACTATACTGATACTTAAAATCTTATTTCAAGGGACATAGGAAAGAAACCAAGAGAGCCATCAGCCAGCTTCAGCTGCATACAGTGAAACGTGGAGAAAAGGTAATTCAGTGTCTCTGATTATTTCTGTAAGTTTTAAAAATGGTTGTAAAGCCTTCAAAGAATTGAAACTAAAATTCCCTCCATTTTAGGCTTATTTTGGGGCCTTTGTTTAAAAGGCAGAATTTAAAATTGAAGAGCCAAATTTGAACTACTTATGAAATAAGGCTGCTTTGTTGCAAATAATATCTGGTTGTACAGAATGTATAGGAGGCTGTAAAGATGAGGAAACATTGTTATCTTTTCAACACTCGAAAACATCAACAAGTGGATTGCAAAATACTTCCGCACAGTTCTTACAGCTGATGTAATGTTCTGTTTTCTTAAAAGAACATTCATCATCTTATTGATCAGAAGACCTTAAAAATATAAAAAGCTTTGAAAAATAAAACACTTGTTTCATCTTTCAACATACAATACATTAAGGAGCTGTGTAGGCTTAACCTGAAGCATAAATTTTTTAAAGGACATTTCTATGTTATGAATTAAAGCTAATATAAAATTAAACCAGCTTTCAGGAAGTTGGCTTTGACAGCATACGGCCTCAACTCAGCTGTATTAGAATAACTGAAGTAGAAAAAGCCAACATTTTGAAAGAAAATATTTTAGTTGGAGTTTCGGGAGTGCTGATCCTAGATGCAAAATTAGCTTCTGACTAGACTTCTGCTGCTACATAGGTATTTTTTTTCCCTCACCTCTTGTCTTACTTGATGAGATTTTATTTAAGGACTGATTTACTCAGAGATGGAAAACAAGATTATTTTTAAATGAATTTTTAAATCTATGAATAAAGTTAAAGTGAGAAAAGATACTGATATGTACAAACTTTAAAAGCTGTGGTCCAGCAGAAGCTGTTTAGCTCAGATCATGTGCCTCAGATAATTTGTCCTTCATTTGGTAAATTGGTTTTGAAACTTAAAAAATCTGGAAGTGTCTTTGAGCTTACTTGCCTTTTCCTTCTATGCTTTCAGCATGCTTAAATGTTGTTTTACAAGTATTTCTTACTTTTAATTAGATAACTTTTTGATGGAGTTTCGCATATATTTCAATCTGTGAACAGAGGGATATTCATACTTCAATTCATACAGTGGTGACATCAGAGATCAAGAAAGGCAGAATTGAACCCAAACTTGTGTAAAGAACTATCAGAGCATAATGTCAGCATAAAGTGATGTAGAAGGGTCATGATGAAACCTATGTTAAAAACCACACGGAATATGTTAACGGCTTTTACAATTGATGTTCAGTAAAATCCTCCAAATAGGATTTGTATGGTGTGATTTTTGCAGTATACCAGGGAGTTCCTTCCAATAAATAGACCCTTGACCAAAGTAAATAAAATGGGAGACTTTGTTGTTATACAGTGTGCTGGTTATTCCTATGAATTCCATGTTCGTTAAGAAGAGTAGAATGAGATAAGGTTAAAATCTCTCTATTAAAATAGAGTTTTTCTGTGTGGTAAATCACATCTCTTTAATGTGATTTGAATCAACCTGTTGTTAGCAAATATACGTAACTTGCTGGTGCAGAGGTATTTTCATGAGCTAATATAAATTTGTCTGGAAATTTGTCCTGTTTACTCTGTAAATGTACATTTTTTCTTTAAATATTTCCTTTCAGCCATTTAGAAAAAGTGTATTTGTTTTGTTGTGACACAGTACAGTCTTTCGTTATCCCCACTTGAGGTTGGGATATTTAACTAAAAATAGGTCATATATTAAAAGTGTATTTGCTATCATGTAGATTTTTCCTGAGAAGCTTACGGGATTATTGTAGAATGGACGCTCATTTGAGGATGTGCTACATATGGTGTGCTTGGGTTTTGCCTCCAGTACAGAATAAAAAATAACTTGTTATAGAATAAGCACTTGTCTTAACTTTGCTTACATAAAGAAACAGTCTTAATTGTGATTAACTTGGGAATTTAAGGCATTAATTGTGTAAATTGGTAGCATGCAAAGGAGGGAAATACTGGCCTTGAACTTGAAAGTTTGCTTGCAGAACTAATTAGTTTGAATGTTTGTGGTATTGAAACTGAAGTGCTTCAGTAAGTTGTAAACCAAAAATACTAATTTTGTGGGGATGAAAGGAAATGAGTTTTCCCACTGTCTGTTTTTCTAATTACTTAGATTTTATACAGCCTAATTAATGTTGAATTATTTTTCTTGTATTTGGAACTGTCCATCATATTTACACTGCAATTCTAAGCATGGCTTCAAGAAGACAGTAAGACTTGTTAGGAAAGATATTTAACACGTAGGTAAGAATAGAAGTGGGGAAATGATGTTCTGTCTAGTGTGAACTTGGAGAAAATTTGTAAACCCAAATTGCATACTTGCATTCTCTTCTGGCTGTGAAGGAATATCTTTTGGGATGTGGTAGAAAACAAAAAAAAGGTGAAGAAGACGTTTGCAGTATTCAACCCCAAAAATCTCTTCCTGCTCTTGGGAGTGTTTGGGACCATTCATTCAGAATTAGATTGTGCACTTTGATTAGTAGTGACCTCTTTTAAAATGTGTTCATCTTATAGCTACTTTCAACTGAAATATTCCTGTGCTCCCGTGACCAAAGCCAATGTGTGAGACTTAATGAATTACTTAGGGTGCCATGTATAGCTATTTAAATTAGCAAATCTGGGTTTGGCAGCTTTTAGTATTTGGCAACTTGATCAAATCACCTCTTGACAGAATCTTGAATTAAATGAGGTAGATATTTTTATTTACTGTACCATTTCATATATTTTGCATTCTTTGAAGCTAGCTATTACACAAAGCTTGTTCTGTAATGAAATATGAATGTAATACACTTAAATATGTTGTCATATTTAGGGTTTAGATGTTGATGTGGAAAACTGTGCTGTGTGCATTGAGAACTACAAACTGAAAGACACTGTCCGAATTCTGCCATGCAAGTAAGTTGCCATAATTATTCTTTATTCTTTAGCATGTTTTTCTGAAAAAATGGGATTAATTTCATATAAATTCTTCTGAACCTCTGGTGGCAGAGCTGAAGCTGCCATTTGTGTGGCCTCTTAAATGTTGATGGGCACTGTGAGACCACGTAGCACTTCATATGTGTGTGGGGGCAAGGGAGCAATTGGGAAACCTGTAGGAGTGAAGTAGAGCTTGCTTAAATTAGAACTGTGCCCTACTGAACTGGTAACTGCATGGCGTCTTTGTGGTTAGTAGCATCTCCTACTGCAGAAAGCTGGCGTGAAGCAACAGCTTTCCAGAACCGTGTCTGTACTAGTAAATTAAGCAGCAGCTAATTGTCAAGATGATAAAGGAAAGGATTATTTTTAATGGGTTAACTTACACACTGTTTGAGGGAGGGGTGTGTGGCTTTCATGGTAAGTTCTAAAGAGCATTTCTTTTCTTTAGGCACATCTTCCATAGAACATGCATTGATCCTTGGCTTTTGGACCACCGAACTTGTCCAATGTGTAAACTAGATGTTATCAAAGCTCTGGGATACTGGGTATGTTGCACACTACTTTAATCTTCAAAGTAGAAGTAGAGTCTAGGAGGCAAAACTTCATGTAACTGTTCAGCATGAGAACGGCTGTTACTTGACGAGACTCAAGAAGCTGGGCAAAGATGCAAAGAGTAATTGACTGAGAACCAGAAAAATAAGGGAATTTTATGGGTAAGAACTTAAATAGTGTATCAAGCAGCTTATGAATCTTCTTTGATAACCAATTTTTTCTATCTCCAGCTGATGATATTAAGGAATTTGAAACAGAGGTGAGACAGTTTGCCTAGGCTGCAAAAATATAACGGAATTAAATAAATCTAGAACATGTATTTGATGTTGTTGAGAACTGTGATTCAAGGGAAGAAATTACAGTATTTCTACATAGAATGTTTGTGTACTTCCACATATGCACCATGACTTATCCCTGTAAATGAGCCGGTACTTAAAACCTTCCTAAAGACATTCACCAGAAATTGGTTAAGTAGAGAAAATGATGTGCTCTCATTTCTTTCTGACAGCACCAGAAAAGAGAGATGAAGACACATGCGGTAGGTTACTCAGTCACTGTTGATAAAAAATGCTATAGGCAAGAATGTACCTCTCTTATCTCCTACTGATCTACAGAGATCTCTAGAAAATAGGGGTGGTTTTTTTTGGTTTCAGGGACTTTCCTTTCATAGACTAGATCTGTATTTTTGACTACCTTTTCTCTTGCTTCATTGCAGAGACTTTCCAGATCTGTGGAAGAGGGTTATGAATTACTGTTTTGTTTTGTCAAAGGGGACACTACTCTTGCTGTGTAATAC
Source organism: Dicrurus megarhynchus (assembly GCA_013399195.1). Taxonomy (NCBI): domain Eukaryota; kingdom Metazoa; phylum Chordata; class Aves; order Passeriformes; family Dicruridae; genus Dicrurus; species Dicrurus megarhynchus. The sequence goes on along the minus strand of VXAD01012874.1, from coordinate 1,996,182 downwards.
ATATATATACACCAGATTTTGGTGCTTCTTTGTATTAAGTCAGACTTTATCCAAGACCTGCAATCTTTTTGTCATGTGGAATAGCTATTGCTACTTTAATATTGTTACATTAGCAGCTTGGTTTCTGCTCACATTCAGTTCTTGGGGTTGATGGATCTTGTGTTATATGTGGAAGGACTTACCCTTTTGGATACAGGCTGGAAACTGAAATACTGGAACCTTCAGAATAATTATATTCCCTGAATTTGTGCTGTTGCAGAGGATACTTGATACTAAGCCCAACCAGGAGGAGTAATAACTCCTCTGTTTGTTGGCCAAAATGACTTTTGGAAAGAAGATTGAATGGGATTATATTAAATAGAGAAACCCAGTTCATTTTTCTAATGAAATGAGGCAAATGTGTCGTGTGTGCATCAATCATTCAAGTTTCACTGAAGCAAATAATGGGAAATCATTCAGGAATTTTTTTTCTAGCTTAGTTTTCAGTTTGATCCAGGTTGCCCAATCTAGTCTGTGGAGTGATTGCCTGAATTTTTTTCCTGATGTGAAGAAAAGAAGTGCAAAGAGCAAGGCAGCTTCTCTTGGCAGTGCAGTCTGAGTGACATTCCTGCAGAGATGAATATGCAGCCTTATTTTAGAAATTAACTAAACCTTCTGCAGAGAGGCTCAAGGCTCAGTTCAGTTGTGGACAACAAATACTTCAGATGCTTTTACATTTTTAAAGGCTTGAAAGTAGAAAAAAAGCAAAAAAGTCTTATTACATGGCTTTTGTAAAGAGCAGACCAGTGGTCTAGTTCTTATGCTATTTTTTATGAGAGAAAGAACTGCAGTTCAGCATGTCTGACTGATTTCATAGAGTATTACTGAATTTTGTAGTTAGAGTGCTTAACTGTTTAAGTTTTGGAAACCAAAATCATCCATGACTCCCCCAGCCCACAAACATTAAGATAATTGTAGCATGTCTACAGCTCATTAAAATTCAGTACATTTTAAATTATGCTGATTTAATGCTACAGAAAGAATCAGCCTAGAGTTTCTTAAGATTTAAGATGGGCCTTTGCTAGTTGTTTGAGGAAGGGAGAAATACTTGCTAGGAAGAAAAAAGAATAGCTGCTGAAACTGCAATATATTTGCTTATGTATAAATAACATCAGTATATCTATGCTAATGAAGGTAATCTATTTAATTGTAGAAACAGAACTGTATGTATAGGACTTTGATCCATTCTGAAAATTAATTCAGAATTGTATAGGTCATGCTATACAATAGGTGAAATAAATCCCTTTGCCTGTGATGCAGATGTTCCATTCCTGCAAAGTGGCAAGGCAGTGTGTTAGTGTTTCTGGAACAGACTTAAAGTCAGGCTGGCGATAGAGGAGGAGACCATTTGGTTCTGATGTAAACGTTTGCCCGCAGTAGTAAAAAAACAGTCTTGGCCGACTACTGTCACAAAAAAATGGGACTTGGAGGCTTCTGCAAACTCAAAGGATCCGTAGGTTTCCTCAGTGGAGACTTTGTATGTGCTGAGCCTGCTCCTAACCTGCAGCAGTACTGTTGCTACAGTGTTGAAATAATCCCTCCAAAAATATGACTGGGTGGACTGCTGCTGTTGCTGCTCTTGGCTTTTGGGTGGCTTTGGACAAATGGCTTTTCTTTTGGTTGGCTTGCTTTCTTTGCAGTTAGACAATAACCTTGAAAGTGAACAATATCAACTCTATTCCCAGGAGTGCATATGTAATAGCTAAAAAAATGGTCTTTTTTTCCAGTAAGGTGAGGTGACAAAAGGTAACATGGAGGAATGTTGATGTCTGATGGTAGACAGCAGTGACGGTTAAATATGTTTAATTTTGAAGGGGGACCCTGAAGATGTACTTGAAGTTCCAATACCTGAATCCATCAGTGGCAGCGTTTCAGTCGGAAGTCTGAGTATTGCTTTGCAAGATGATGACAGAAACGAAGTGAGCGAGTTGTCAGCTTCCTCCACTAATGAATCGGTATTGCAGTGTACCAGCTTAAAAGAGGACGCGGGGGAAACCACAGCATTGCTTGGTAAGTAATTCAGTGTTTCGCTGGACAAACCTTAGCCCTAGACATTGCATTAGGAGAAGCCCTTCTCTAACAGGTGTGAGCAGTTAGTACTGCAGTGCAGACCGGACTGAGTGGTGTCACTTACTACTGGTCTTCAAAAAATACAAGCAGATTTTCAAAGAACTCTGTCAAGCTGGAAAATACTGGACTTGGGGGAAGAATGATGTAAACAGTGTCTTAAGAGAATTACTCAGAGAATGTTGAGAACCTTAGGTATATATGAGCATGAAATTTGTTGCCAGAGTTTGGATTAATATAACAGATAAAGCATATTAAAAGGGTAAAACAACAAACAATTTTTCTTTTAATTCCTGATTTCTAGATGTGGATGCCAGTAATAACAGGCATGGAGAACATCTATCTAATGGAAATTCCCACTGAACTGCTTCATGGAAGATATCTTGAATAGACTGTTGAAGAACTATTATTTTTTATTTAATTAGTATGGACTTTTGTCTAGTGAACAGAAAAAATAACAATGTAAATTATTTTACCTTTCAAACTTTTCTAGCTGGTGTTCCAAAAGGGCTAATAACTAAGAATTTTGTACACAGGAGGATTTTATAAAATCTCCTCTGGATGTCTCATCCTAAAAAAAAAAAATGCAATAACCCTTTTTCTGTAAGCATTGTTGCAATGTCATTGTGTTCCAGAGGGCTGTAACAAAGATGAAGACTAGGCAGTGAAAATAATGTAGAATGTGTAATGGTTAAATATTTTGGATGCACTATGTACATTCAGTATGTACACATGTAGAACACTTACAAGCTACGACTATTAAAATGTTCTCAAAGTTCTGATCTGTTGTAATTGGAGATGAATATTCTTAGAAAACACATTAACCTTGAAGGAATCAAATACCTTAATGGATATGTTGTGTATCCTTTTCTTGTGATGGAAAAATTGCTGGTTGCAACTTTCTTTACATGTAACAAATACTTATTCAATCTTGTAATGTGTTCTACTCGGAGTGGATGCTGAGAAAAGGAAACCTTCTCCATCTTGCTAGCTTTTTATACTGAATTTGGCAGTAGTAGGTTGTGCTAGGTGGTCTTCACGTGCTGAGCATGTAGACTTATTTAGTATATGCACACTGGTTACCTCTTTCAATCTTAAACTCAGTAGAACAGAGGTAAAGGGCTAATTATGGCTAAAATATATTTATTAGTCTATTTATAAGAATTTACGTAATTTCTTGCTCCTGTTCCCATCCTGACCCACTTTATGTACAAATTGAAGCCATTTCTTAAGAAATACAAAGTTTGGGTTTGTTTTGCTTTTTCTTTTCCTTTGCATAGAGATGCTGGAATTCTCTTGGATATTCCACATTAGGAGTTTTGACTAGGTTTGCCATTAGCTTTTATTCGTTTCTTTTAGATTAGCAGTATTGTGCCTTATAGTAAAACACTTAAGAAATCTGAAGCATCTGAGAGTAAATATAAACCCTGGCATCTCCCATTATGACCTCTTATTCAAGTATTTATATACTGTAAGTGGTATAAGGAATTACTAAACTGTTTTGTAAAGAAATATGTGTATTTAAAACACTACTTAAGAGTGTTAAGTGAATTGTTTAGGATTTTAGCATTGTCATGTTATAAATAATATGCTACATTCCTCAATTTTCTTTTGTAAAGCTGTTGCTACAGGTTGCTTAAAACAGTGTCTTTCACTAGACATTTGTTTTAGAGTGCATTTTGTTTTTAATATGTATATTTGGAATGTTTTTAAGAAAATATGCAATTCTTTTTCTAACTTATATTGAGCTTCAATAGAAGCAATAACTTTTTTTAATTTTAAAATGAATGTTCCAGAAATGACAGAGGTTTCAGCTGGGGAAATATAATCTGAACTTCTACTTTGCAGAGCAGATGTTTCACCCTAAATTTCCTTCAAAAAATTCCTGTTAATGCCTACTTTAAAAAAAAAAATCTGCCTCTTCCCCGTAGGAGTATAACTTTTAGGTTTACTGGAAAACTGTCAGGTTGTAGTTCTGATGTCACCAGCAGGTGCAAGCTTTTGTGATGCCTTTATCTTACAAGAAGCACATGAGAATGGAATTTGACTGACCAACCATCTTAGAAACTGAACAAATAAAAAAACAACCCACGACGAAACCAAACAATATGTAGGGACACTTATGTCTCCAAAAGAAGCTTATCAACATTTCCAGAACTGCCTTTTTAACTATCTCTTCAATATTAAAAACTAAGTCTTCTCCCTCTTCTTTAACACAAAACTGAACATTGATGTAGTAAATGTTGAGAGGGTTTAAACTCTAGCTCAAGGAGGAACCAAAAGAGAAGTTACCAAGAGAAGTGTTGTCAGTCTGTGGATTGTGTCTTGCTGATACCTACAGCACAGTATTCATTCTGGAGAGGAGAATTGTGGTAAGTACTTGAGCTTTTATGTAATACCTATAAAAACCAAAAGCTTTTCTTAAGAATTAAATCTGAGATCTGGCAGAAAGCTGGAAGAAAAGCTAAGGAACCTACAAACTGAAAAGTGTGCTTATAAAATCTGGTGTGTACTGACTTAGGAAAATAGCTAAGTATGAAGACTTCTGAGGTCTGTTTCTCAGGCTGGCACTGCACCTGTTTCATTTCAGTCATTCACAAAAATAGTTACAGTTGTTTCAGTCAAATAGGTTTGCACATAGTTGATCTTTGATATAGTTAGGTCTTGCAAGGCCAGCTGTGCTGCTGAGGAGTGATGACAATAAAAGGCCGAATTGCAGTGCCTCCAGCAAGCAGTTTGCTCTCCTTGGAAGCACAATGACAAAAATTACCCGAAGCGAATCACTAGTCTGACCTCAGTCAAAAAGCTGACATGCATTAGTAAAAAGAGAGGTAGGATGAAAAGTACAGGGCAGGAAAAAGACAATCTAGGGAGCTTAAAAAGTAACAAGAGAGGCTTAGAAACAAGAAGCATATGACCTGCTGTTCCAGCTCGTCCATTACATTGAGTAAATGGGCGTAGGCTGCTGTAGGTAAATACAAGTGCACGGACTTTGCTGATACGGATCCCCACTAATTTGGATCAAACTGCTATTGCTAGTTTCTAGCACTTTACCTACCACAAGCTTGTATGAAGATCAGAACTAATGAATGTTTTTTTCACCCCTTCCATGCATGCTTTTTGTAGGCTAGGTGCCTCCTGACTCCCTTCCCTTCCATTTGGGGAAGCTATAATCTGCCTCTTCTGCTTCAGCCATGTCCTGCCTGGTGTGGGAGCTGCAGCTGTGTGTGTTGTGGGTTCCTGCTGCCTCCTCCTGCCCTTGTCTCTTTTCCTAGCTGCCCATTTTTCATAAAACATGTAGGAACCTGTTTGGGACACCTCCGTCCCTTTGTTAGATTTTGCTGTAATCAGGCAGTGTTTCTTATTAGAGGCATTCATGTGGTATCATTATACAAAAAGCTAAATCGCAGAGCGCACATGAAGTCTAAAGCCCCTCAGTGGTGATGCTGAATACATCACTTGGGAAAAATCCCTAGCAGGACTAGGGGATGCTGGTTTTTGTGGAGTAAGTTTTATTGGCGTTGTGTTAATTGGTATGACTTTGCTACTGCTGCTGTCTCTATTAGGGAGAAATTCTGTGAAGCTAAGTGATTTTTAATTTTTTTTTTAAAAGGAGCTATGAACATGTCAAAATGAACTGCTGTTTTAAAGGAAAAACTGGAGGCCCGCTCTTTGTTCAGAAATTTTTGTTTATTAATAATAGCCTACAAATGACAAACTGGAAGAAACTTGATGGCTTTCAGACTTGATAGCAAGCAAAAATGAACCATAGACATTTCAGATCTAAAAGCATGTTAATAGTTTAATTACTTGCAGTACCAATTTAACTAGAAAGTCTGGATTTTCTTTTACTGATGACTGCTAGACCAGATTCTTCTTTGGCTCCAAGCAATGCTTGGAGGAGATTCTTGGCATGCACTAGAGAAGTTTGATAGGATAGCAGTAACTCCTTTCCCCTGCCCCTCACCCCCCACATTGCATGTGAACATAGTCCAAGTAGCCTATTGCCACTAATTAGAGGTAGATTTTGGAGGTCTACAGAAGGAGTTGTAGGATAATTTACCTACAATGAAAATCCTTTAATGCATGCTGACTTAATAAACTGCATACCAGTATATTCCTGCCAGAGCTGGCCTGTTGGGAATTTTGGTCCTGTTCACGTAACTGGCACAGAGAAACACCATTGCAACACCTTTGTCAAGTGTGCAAAGCTGTTTTTTAATTACCTATTGATTTGGGAATGGTCAGTCAGGTTTTCTGCCCATCCTGCAAAGTTCCTCTTAAACCAGCCAGTTGTGCAGAGTCCAGCAAGACTGTCCCCTTGGGTAAGTTGAAGACATGGAATTTTGTAATAGGGCCATGGTGAATTACAGTTCCTGAAATAGAATATGTATCTTTTTTTAACTGGAATGCCTGCAAAAAATTTTAACATGTCTTTGAGACTAGTCTTTACTGGATATGTTCTTTTCTCTCACAGGTGATATGTGAAGATTTGAGAATTAGAATTCATTAAACATGCACAAATCAAGCTGAAGGCTTTTGGTTTTGTTCAGTATGGGTCCTGATCTCTCCTCAGATATCCTGCTGTATTGCAAAACTTGATTTGAGAAAGTTTTAAAAGTAGAATGCCTTTATAATTGCATGTATTTGTGTGAAGAGTGCATTGCCTGAGACTGTCCATTATACTTCCACTGGACCTGAAGCTACTTTTCACCGTCTGAAACATGGTAATGTTACTGCATTTTTACATGAGCGCATCCGTAATTCAAAAGAGCAACATAATTTTCCATCATTTTGTTAGTCTGAAGCTTAAGTCCAAAACTTTGAAGCCACTTACTTCTACTATAAACATATACCTACAGAAAACTATTTGAATTTGCTAGTCTGTCAAAAACTATTCACAACTGTCTTTTATTGTAACTTTGAACTAATTTGGTTGCATTGTTTGGATTAAGCACTTGTGTCTTTTCCATTGTGTATGTACAGTTGTAAGAATGTCAAGTTATGCATTGTTGTTGTAACTTAATGGCTAAAAGCTCAAATTCCATAATAAATTATACAGACCTTTTAAAAAGCAACCTCTGAGAAGCTGAAGGGTTTTGTTTTCTGTAGTACACTTAGGAATTGCATCTGAGAGACTCAGCACTAGCACAACCACAAGTTAAAACTTCATGCTGGGTAGCTAAGGGGAATTCCTTTCAGCATGTGGTGCTTTCCCCATGTCACCAGTACCTGGGTGGGCTGGGTTAACTGTGGCTGGCTGCTTAGTGAGGAGGAGGAAAATCAGATGGAAGACCTTGTGGGTCAAGATAAGAAACAGTTGCCAATTACCATCACAGGCAAAACAGATGTGACTTCATGAAGATTACTTTTAAATGGCAGTAAATTAGTTTTAGAATAGGATAGTGAAATAGAAGACTAAAACTACCCTTCTGTAAGCTGACTCTTCTCCCTTCCGTGGTGGCAGGATATGGGGAAGGCTGGCATGAGCCTGTAACAGGTGCTCTCTGCTGTTCCCTCCTCACCCTTCTGCCCTGCTCCATCCTGAGCTCCTTCCACGGAGATGCAGTTCTTAAAGAACTGCTTCAGTGTGGATTCTCTCCATGAGGATTGACCACTCCAAGGTTAGCACTGGAACAGGGCAGCCTTGGCCTCTTCTCACAAAGGCCACCCTGCACTTGCCCAATACCACACCCTTGCCATGTAAACCCAATACAAATTCGGGAAAGCATGGCTTATCTTTCCTCCTAGCAAGCAAACAATACAGAAGCACACAGCAAACAAATATGAGCGTTTCGGTCAATGCACAGGGCTCTGAAATTAATGTATCACAGACATACCTATGATAAAATCATACAACTTCTTGGTAAGTTTTATAGTTCTGTGACAAATCCAAGGATTAGGGATTTATGTATATCAGTACAACTCGAGCAAATACAGTGAAGATGCAGAACAGCTCGACTTTTGCTGTAGTATCATAGTAGCAAAGTTGGTGGGGGAGGCTTTAATTGTTTTTAAATCTGTAAATCATAAAGTAGATAGTGATGCCTCTAACCAGTGGAAATCACTTTTATATTGGAGCCTGTTACTTCATCATAGTCCTGCAGCTTACATTCCAAACACTAGTCTAAAATGTATGTATGTTTTAAAGAGGGGTACTACTACACAGACGATAGTCAAGTTGGGCTCCAACTTTAGTAGATAGAAAACATTAAGATATGATTTTAGAGCACAAGCTGGGTTAACTGTTGCCACTAAAAATGCCTGATAGCAAATGTATTGGGTTTGGAAGCAGTGTCTAGAATTGGAACAGACCTTAAATAAGTGTTACTTTAGTTGACCTGATAAATTCTAACTGGAAAGCTACACCAGTCTTAACTCCTAATGACTCCAGAACACTTCTCACAGGACTTTTTACTGAAAGATTATGATTGATGGGATTTTCAATCCAAGCAATTTCACAGCTTAAATTACTCAAAAAGAAAAAGCCAAAAGACCGTCTTGACTTTGCATTATTGATCTTGTACTTCCTAAAAATTTGAGAAGCAGATGCAGTTTTAAAACAGCTTTCATTTAGCAAGTAGCATTAAATTAGAACTTGTTAACTTCCCAAGTTATTTTCCTTTACAGTCTCAGGGCTTAAATATAACAGCAGCTACTCTATTATCAGCTTAAAATTATAGTTTAGCAGACTCCATCTCCAGTTTCCCCAATACCTGGCATCTAACATGAAAGCTACTCTGCCTCTGTGCACTAGCAGGAAGAAGTTATTTAACTTCGGAAGCTACATAGCAACTGCCCATGCAAATTTGGAAGTGAGAAGAGATTGGAATTTTTATTTTTATGGAAGAAATGTGACCCTCTTTCCTCAGTGAAACATTCTTACAAGCATGAAATAGGTGTGGTATTTCAACTGCTGCTGGCATGATTCTGAAAATACTCAGTGATCGTGATAGGAGAGAATATTGCTCTGAGCCTACAGCACCCAGCTTCATTTTGGCCACGTAAAGATAAGCCTTTAGCTATTTCTAGACATCAAGACAGACTTTCCCTTACTCACCAAAACCAGAATACATTGTTAGGAGTTTTATCTAGCTCCTAGAAGGTCTTACACAGTGAACAAAAGGCAAAACAGGGAACGAACTTACCTTGATACAAGTTGACTTTAGTTATATACAAACAATTTTGGACCCAAAGACAATGAGTGCCAGATTAATACTTAAATTCGCTGTGAATGCTAAGTATCATTTATATTCTCTCTGGAACTAGAGCCTGAATTTCAGGACATGCATACAACATACAAAGTTCAACCATAGTGAAAAATACTGTAAGGCCTAACACATTTCACAAACAAGTGTATCAGAAAAAGCCTTATTTATTGTTCAAATGCATAAAATGCTATTTATAATGTAATTAACATAATACATAATTAATTCAGGGATTTAAGTTTAAAATGTACAATTAATTGGTATAGAACACTAGCAAGAGGGTTTTTTTGCCACTGACAGTCACTTTATTTTGATGTTTTCGTTTCTGATGGATTTTCCCCAGTGTCCAGTGTCTTCAGCAATCTGAAAAGGCCAGCTGCTTCTCGTATCCGACTGAACTCAATGCAGAATGCTTGCACTTCTATAAACAAGTCCTGTACATTAATAATTTTGTTTCTGATTAAAGACTGAAGAAAGACACAAACAAGACGGACCAGGCGGTTCTGAAACATAAGAGAGATGGTTTAATAATCCAAATAAATGTTTGCAACCACATCAGTTAAAGGACTGTTAGCCCTCAGGAGCAGTTTCTTGTTCCCAAGCTTTGTACATGCTGCCCCTTCTCTTCCATTTCCCATACTACTACTGTATTTTAAAAATCGACTGCTTTATAGTTCTTGTACTGCTGGATGCAGGAGCCTTCTCAAGATTAATCCCATGCACAAATGAAGTACCAGGTCTACCTATGCACTGTACTTAATTTATAATGGCATCTCTGAATAAATGCAGAGAGAAGAGAAGAGGGAGAGGAGAGGGAGAGGAGAGGAAGAGGAAGAGGGCTGAAGGTGATGTCAAGATTTGGGTCTTGCTTAGGCTTATTTTCTACAATAACACCATAAAGAAAATTGAACAAGTTTCACATCTCAAAGTTTCCTTCCCCATACCATCAAGGAACTCCAGATAGGAAGTGACATTAACAAAACTGATTCCGAACTTCCTCCATGGAATGTGCTCTGTTGCTGAATTAGCAGATGACCCTTCTGCTCTGTATTGGAAAGACAGTTTCAGGGACACCTAATCCAAGAACTCATGGCTCATTTCCTGCCTGATCCAGTGAAAAGACAGGATCTTGGAAGTGTTCCTCTTTCTTAAGAGCTACTTAGGCAACACCTTGAAGAGCACAATGGGAATTGGAAGTGAAAGTTAGGAACTGGCACTTAAAATTTGTCATACATAGATCCAGTCACCAACCATCTGCTTTACACAGAGCACGTTCTTCCCCAAGGACAAAACCAGGTCTTTATCATTAAAGTGCTCTCATACTTCACATTGTGAGAAAGAGTTGAACCCAAACCTTTCTCTAAAAGCAATTATGCATGTGAATGATGTTTATCAGACAGAACTGAGGGATGTGACAGATTAAGTGTCCAAAGCATTTCAGATTATTTGACACTGAAAATAAGATATCAGCTATTTTTCCAGGAACTGAGCTTACTACTGCAAAATTTGCTACTTAGAGAATTTAGAAAGTGAAGAACTTATTTCCTTCACTGCTATCAAAAAGCATCACATGCTTTCTCTGCAACACAAATTAGTTACACGAGTAGTTTTAATAATCCGGGAACATGAAACTCAGCAAAAAAACAAATGCAAGATACCGGCTGACTCCCAGTGTCTGAGGATCATTTCCAATAGTAATTTTTCAAACAAAACATCTTGTGTTTCAGCTGCTGTAAAGGCCACATACACATTAAAAAATGTTAGATCTCAAGCTGTGCATGCTGCTTAGTGATCAGCGTATGTTCCTTGACCCTCAGAGCTCTTTTTTGTCCCCTGTGTGCCTGAAGCACAGCTGCTACGTGCTCTCAGCAGCCCCTCTGAGCACAGTGTCCCACTCTGGGCATATTCTCAGCTGCAGCCCAGGTCTGCTGCTATTTTCCTACTCTGCTACCAAATGTAATAGGCACAGCTACTCAGCAGGTCACAGATCAAGTCACCCATGTGTCTGGCAGAATCCCAAAGCAGAAAAACATCAGCAGCCACCAAAAGATAACACATGGTCAGTCATCATCTGAAAGGGATTGATAACAAGACGGAGGGATTGCCGCTATCTAAAACCACACTGCAACCCTATCCTGTGCAATGCACGTAACTTTCATTTCTGTATCTTAAGGATAGAATAGAGCTGGAGAAAGCACTAGAGGACACCAAGAAAGCTTAAAGGGAAAGGAACAGTTGTCTTGTTGCAAGAGACTAAAGAGGTTGCAGTCCTTCAGTATCAAGAGGAAAAAGCTATGGCAGGACTTGGGATTCACAAAGCCTTGGAGAAATTGAACATGGAACTGTTTGTCATCAATGATGTACTCGAGAAGACAAGTTCTACTGGGCACCCGGTGAAACCAGCAGATCAGTTTAGGAGAGAAGGAAGTACCTCACACAGCATGTAGACAACCCTGAATGCTAAAGGTGTGTAAACCTTCTCAGGTTTCCCCTGACCCTCCTCAGTCAGGGATCCTTGGAGTGGCTACAACTTCCTCAGTACCAGCACACCAAGTATGACAGGCTTGGGAAGCAGAGAGTGTGGTGTTAGGAAGACAAAAGCTTTTTAGGTCTTTGAGGAGATCTGCAAGCTGTTATTGGTCATGACTGAAGAATGAGACTTCCCTGTGAGTTTTGTAACATCTCCTCAGAGGTCTGGAAGTGGCAGGCACACTTGTATAGAAGAGAAACTTGAAGCTTAAAACTAAGCAGAATGCAAACTAATACTGGGGGTAAAGAAAATGCTCACTGAGTGACAGATAACCCTTTTGCTTGTAAGAACCCAGTCACATAAAACAAGTTTTGCCAGGAAGAAGTTAATGATGTCTACAGAAAAACAGGGAACAGTGATTACCTGTGAAGTCTTACAAAAAAGTCAAAAACTGTCTATTAAACTCCATAAAGAACTGCATAGTGTGTTAGGGAAAAAAAAAGTGCCTTTGAAATAATGAAGCAGTAAAACAGAGTAACTTAATGCTATCAGCCTTATTAAAATCATAGCACATATTTCACAGAGCAATATATGGGATACCTTTTCCTAACCAATTTATTGAAGCACTCACCTGCATATATTTGTCTTTAATCTGTTCACAGGTAGAGATACAATTGGAGATATAAAGATGAATAAATTCAGGTGGGAGATCAACTGCAGTAGTAAGCCTGTTCAAATAAAACATATTCAGTGGTTCATGAAGCCATAAATCTAGTGTTTCTGTAGCAAAACAAATCATATCAGTTAGATCTGTGATACGAGTTTATTCCCAGTTCTGTCATACAAAACTGATTTTTGACAGCTTCCAGACATATTTCTAGTCATTTAAATTTCTTAATTAAGAGTAAAACTTTTTTTAAATGCTGACAGTACAGAAGCTAAGTTAGACTGGTTTCTAGTATATCTGACATTTGAGTTGTCATTGTTTCTTAACTAAAAGAGCAAAACAGCTCTCTTAAGATAACAACATGCACTAAAATGGGGAACTGCAACAAGGTTGCAATAGATTCTGACCAAAGTAACTCAAATCAGTCCCATCTCCCGTAGTGAAAGGCGGACAATAGGGAAAAAGGTGCATGTTTTAGTTTCAAGTGCAGTTTCAATTTTTTGTCTTATTTCCCTTAAAAATCAGTGTCTCCCTGTTGGCACCGACAGTCACTTTGCAGTTTGATAAAAGTTCTTCCTGTGGTAGCTATGCAGTGGGAGAACCAGCATGCCTGACTGGTGGTGTAGCTCTGGTGGACGTAGGTAACAGCTCTCCTCTTGCCACTGTTTCTCCATGTTGCAATCAGTACCCCCACTTCAAGGCAGGAACTGCTCTCAGTCTGCACCAGTAGGGAGGGATTTATTTCACAAATGCTTCTTTAACCAAAAGATATTTACGGTACAATTCAACTCTGCTTCAAAGGGACTGCTGATTGAGGCTTATTTAGTAGTTCATGTTCAATAATTGCCAAGAAATGGAAGAAAGTAAGTGGGAGAGATGTATTTCTGTAAATTTGCGGGAATTAGGTGTCTGAGAAGTATTCTCATTTAAGATGCTAGCATTCTGTTAAGAAAATGGGTTGTACCTATCTGCAGAAATTATTCTCAGTGAAAACAGGACATGAATGTACAGCAGGGCAGCTGTTTAACAACAGCACCTTTTGTTCACTTAAGCTGCATCAAGAATGCAAGTTGCAATTAAGCAGATTAGCCATGTGGCATTAACTGTGGAGGATTCTCACAATAACTGCCCTTTGTCCCACTGCAGTCTTCTATCTCCCACACAGGCATGCCTCAAGAAGGATCAAAATGAACATTTCCAGATGTCCTCATAAAACAAAACTGCTCCCTCAGTTGAAAGAAAAGACAGAGGCTAGGGATGAGGCTGATTTTTAGTTATGTGAAAAGCACATGAATTCATCAGCAACTGGATTGTGACCCGTTAGGGAAGGTGACAGTCACTACAGTTCAAAACCAAACACATTCAGTAACTAGTCATTTTACAAGTCAGGAACTAAACTTGCAGCTTCCTGGGACATGGGACATCTACTTGCTCGTGAAATTTATAAATTAACCAGGAACCTGAGGTCTGAAGAAAACATTTAAATATTTTACAGATTGCAGGGACAGACTCCCTTAAGTGGAACAATTTTAAATACTGTTTTGAGCTGAATGTATCAAACAATTTGATAAAATTATTTTCTAGTAGTTATCAACTCCAGCTGAAGTTATGCACAACAGGACATGTATTTGCCTATTCTTTTCAAAGTAGTAAAGTGTTTCTAATATTAGAGAGTAACACAGTGTTTTCTAAAGAAAATAAACTTCTCCATTCTTGGAGCAGGGACTGAAAGATTAAATAGCAAAGCACCTGTGTAAGAAATGTGCTTTTTACCACACCTAATATGATATGCTATAAATAATTAGTAAAAAATTATATTAATTTTAAAAAATCTGTAAAATTATTAAAAATTAATATAAAATGTAATATATACCTCCACCATCACATCTTTTGCTGGGGAAACTGGGAGTTTTTTCCTGTTACAATTTTTCTACTGCTAATAGGAAGCTGTTAACATTACAGTAATATTTTAAAATAGCAAGGCTGTAAAAAGGAACTTTGCAGTGTTCTCTCAATTTAGCACTGAAGATGTTTGAGAGGTTCAATTCTTTAATACCAACCCACAACTAACTCTATAAACTTAGTCTGGACTAAAACAGGCATCACCAATAAGGATCTACAGGAAAAGCAAAGCAAAGCCTTTATGAAAGAAACAGACTTAGTCCAGTAGTCATAGAAAGCAACAAATCCACAGTACACTCTTCCTCTGCAGGACTAACCAAAACACACTGAAAGTTATTATTAAAACAGTATTAAAAAAACCCAAAACAACATAAACAGCATAAAGAAATTGAAAAGGGAATGACAGCTTGACACTCTTTTCTTTTACTGTAACGTGACAAGCTATTTCTTCTATTCCTGTTATTTCTGGTAGTGTTTGGAATGCGTCTAAATGCCCTATGGCCAGCCTCACAGTTACTTAATAACTTATGTTCACTTATTTATTTTACATACTCAACAAAGCCTTATTAGATTTGAGATCATACTCACCGATTTACAACTTCCATTGAATGTAAGGACATGTCCATGTTGACCAAGACAGAAAAATACTCTGTTATTTGACTAGACTGCATTAGTTTCAGCAACACTTCTATAGCTACTAAAGGATTGTTTTCAACCAGGTCTGGCAATTTGGCAGGAGTGAGACCAATATGGTAAACAAGCTTAGGGTCCTTTTCCAGTTCTCCAAGGAGCTGTGAAGAAGAAAAAAAAAATCCTCAGTTGATTTTTCCTCAACTATTCCTGTTACTGCTTGAAAAAACTGCTATAATACATCTAAAATCCAGGAGAACAATAGCCCTTTAGATTTAGGCTTCTCTATTGAAAAGCACTGGAGGTCTGCTTTAAAATTTTTACGTACAGGCAACTGTGTCCATAAAACCTTTAATAATACATTTAGGAGTCTTTAATCAGTGGGTGGCAAAGAAGGGAGGAAAAAAAAATCCACATGAAAAGTTTCAGCCTCCTTTAGTTTCCTGTCCAGTAGAAGGAAATCTCAATTTCATTTGTCAAAAAGAGTACTGCAAATAAAGGTTATTTTATAGTGCCAGCATAATGATTATGAAAAAACCCACTGAAATCAGGGGTAATACTATCAAATTGAGGGGAAAAAAATTAATTGTTGGTATTTCTGAAATAATTATTTATCAAAAGCTTTCACAGAAGCACAAGCAACTTAGTTATACAAAGATTTTTCCATGCAGAAAAATGTCAGTGCCACTCACTGATCAACTGTAACTATATCCAGTCAATGGTATGAACATTATCTTTCTTATTCAGACAAACCCAAGTCAAAATTCTGGGGTTTTTACAATTTAAAAGTTTCCTGAATCCAAACACAGATCAATTAAAGTGCTCAAAGTTTTCTAAAATACAGGAGTTTATAGCTTCTTAGAGAATCATTTTAGACAGGAAAGTGCATCATACTTACCTGTGTTTGCTGTGGGGAAGTCAAAGGACTTTTAAAAGCTTTTGCCATGATTCTTTTTATCTCAACTCCAGTGCTGTTCTTAACACACATTGACTTATCCCACTGAATTGTGTGATCTGGTTCGATTGGATTTAGCCATGCCAATTCATCCTCACATATATGGAGCGGAGGTGGTGGTCGAATAAACTCTGGTCGAAAGTGACCTAAAATGGCAACAATGTGAAATGTTTTCTTAAGCTTCGGGTAGTCAGTTCTGTATCAGTAAAAAAAGAAGACCCCTCCCCAAAAGCCCCTATTTCTTTAAGCTATTGTAACACTGACAACAGCATTACAATCCTGTAATTACAATCCCAGAAAAACATTTATTTCTGATTTTTAGTGATACTGTTACATCTGCCTGTTTTTCCTCTTGATTCAGATCACTGTGTTACTGATCCTCTGGTCTTTTTCCCTTCCACAGTAACCGCTTCCCTGGGAGGTGTTACCAGCCAATGCAGATCTCAGTGCAGGACCTAGTATCTGTTATTCAACAGATGACACAGGGAAGACTCCAGATTTCTAAAAGCCTGGAAATGTGAACACCATAGAATCTGATCTAGAGACAGCCTGATGCAGTTTTGCACTTTCATTCACCTTGATTTCCATTTCATGCTTTGAAAATACTTCTGGATTCCATTAGATTTTATCTGAAGTATAATAACACAGCATGTCGTGAGTTACAGAAACAAAGATGTGAATGCACATACTTTCTATAGGAGGCTTTGGTCCACTCACTAATGCCTCAGTGATCTGGGAAGCAACAGAGCTGTCAAAACCGGAGTTGGAAGAATCTGGGTCAGGATCGCTGAGAATGCTGGGGAAGCTGGCCTTGCTCTGTGTTGGCAACTCAGACTGACGTTCTGAAAGAAGAATATTAAACCATAAAATTGGAACAGAGATGCCTGGAATACTAAAAGTAGTGAGAAACAAGCAGCTTTAGAAAATAACTAGCTTAAAAAAACCCCCCAGATAATATCAACATGAAATTTAGTACAGTCGGGCAGTCAGCAGTCTGAGTGCCAGCTGACAGGCAAGGGACAGAGGGTATGCAGCAAGGATAAAGAAGAAATAGAATTTAATCTGAAACTTAATCTTGGCCTTAGAAAAGGCACGTAACCATTGTAATCTGCAACTAAAAGCAGCACTTTAGTAGGTTCCCATGCTACTCCTGAAAGAGTTCACGGTGCTGTATCTAGTTTTGTAATCACTGCTCAGAGAAGGAAAGTGAAAGATCTACATGGATTCATTTACAGACAATAATGGTCATACTAGACCTGAAGTCAGCTATTCAAATTTACCCAACACATTTCTGTGGCATTGCCTGAGCTCCTTGTGCATTCACTGTCAAGCCAGAATCAGTGCATTAGTGGAAAACAATGGAGTTTTAACTGTTACGTGATTCTACAAACATCATCATTAAAGCAAACCTGAAAGGAGCTAAAATTGTCCCTTTAGAGGCCAAATTACAGGACATAAACAAGTTACAGAAAAATAAGGTTAGTGTATACACAGCTGAAGACTTGAAAAAACTGGCCAAAAAGAAAATATGGCCCTCAGTGCTGGCATTTTCCAATTTTTATGTGCCCTTCTGTCAAGAACCTATTGCTCTTCTGTATCTGAAGACTTAATGGCTGATCTTCTATGTTCTCTGTACTATTTTGAGAGATCCTGTTTTCCATTGCTTTGGCAAAGAAAACTCCAAAGGACAAAAAGCAGGAAAATCCCCACTACAGAATACCACTTGACATTCCTCTCCCCACCCTGTTAACACAGAACACTAAGCAGCAGACGAAGCCTTAAGCAATCTGAAGTCCAAAATTGCTGGTACCACACAAGAAATCCCTTGAAAAAGTTCCAGATGAAACTAAACACCACTCCATTTCCTGGCTAATTGAGTGAGTGCTGTCATATTTTGTGTACCCTAACACTTCTAAGCAAAGTGTGCTTGCTCCTTTTTGTGCAATCATGTTCACCTTTCCCAGCTGCCCACACACATGAATTATTTCATATGACTCCAAACAAATCTGCAAGAGATGCCAAAACTGTGAGTTACAAAAGGATCATGAAAACAAAGTTGTTAATTTTTTTGGTTTTCTGTCCTGCTTTATCCAGCTGTTTCAGATAATGCAAACATTTGCATATATGCTTACTGAAGCAGCACAGCAGGGTACAGTTTTCTATTGAAGGCAACAACTAGCATACTTTTCAGTTACTTTAAAAAAAAACATTTTAAATGCAAAGTCCAAATGAGCTGGTTTATAAAACGTATCTTTTACTTATGCAAGTGTTTCAAACTTCATCTCATAGTACTTTCATTTAGCCCCTGAACAGAAGGGATGATTTAACAAATGAAGTACAGGAGTGGGGGAGAGGCATTGTGTGTCCTTTTTCTATCTTTTCATTTATAGTCTAGATCTTAAATCCATCAGTCAGTAAGTCACAGATTTGTTTGTAACGTCATAATCTGAAATTATTAGTGATGTTAGGTTAGGTAAGTGATATTGCAATTCACTGATTTCAGAAGCCTGCCTGAGCCCTTAGTTATATACATCAGAGCTCAGAAGTTCAACCTCACTGCTTCAAGAATTAGGGCTGAATCAACAACTTCAGGTAAGCAGAAGTAAGAATTAGAACACAGTGATTTAACAGAAACTAATATAGCATCTTGAACTAAGACATTTAAATTTTACAAGACTAAACTGAAAACAAATCCTTAGGTTCCTTTATGAAGCTTTTTTTTTTTCAAGGTAAAAAGAAACTTTGAGTCTTAAAGAAAGCTCTACAATGTATTAAAAGCTTTACTTTAATAAAGATCAATTACTCCCAGATCAAATAATGGTTAGCAGACAAACAGTTAGGAGCACTTTGCCAGGAGACCCATCCCTGCAACTAGGAGAAAATTACTTTTTTGATAAGGTAGCACATCAGATGAACAAAAACATATTGCAGGGCAGTACCAGAGTTTGAATTAACTCTCAGACCAAAGGAAATAAACTGTCACAGTGACCTCAAATTCAGAGGACGAGTATTTTTATTTCCTTTACAAAAAAAGGATTGGGAGAGATAAACTGATAGAAAAAAATGAAATGCTTTCTAAATTATTTCATTTGAATTTGCAGGTATGTGCTAAAGAAGTCAAAATCATCCTGCTCTGAACAGCTCCGAATTCCTCTCAAGGACCAAACTTTTGAAGAGCTACCAAGTGCTACAGCTGTTACGTTCTGTACATCATGGGG
Source organism: Dicrurus megarhynchus (assembly GCA_013399195.1). Taxonomy (NCBI): domain Eukaryota; kingdom Metazoa; phylum Chordata; class Aves; order Passeriformes; family Dicruridae; genus Dicrurus; species Dicrurus megarhynchus. The sequence goes on along the minus strand of VXAD01012874.1, from coordinate 1,977,026 downwards.
AAAGGGTGTAAACACAACACCACAAACATTGCATCTTAGTGTCATCATCCTGCACCAGCTTCATCCTGCATATTGAATCACTAGGAGAAATATACTGAAGACTAGTGAAAAAATCATAGACTTTCCAAAACACAACAAACAGACAGAAGAAGCACCATGATTTTAAAACAAGTAGATTTATCTTCTAAGAAAGTGATTAGAAAGCAGACAGTTATTCTGGGGACCTACAGAAAGAAGTCTGAGAAAGACAGCACAGAGTTTTCTCAGATGCAGCTGGTTTTGTTACATAACTTCTACAACTGCTCGTAAGCAACTGTGCACTTTTACTGGATTATGTAAACAGTGATATAAATCTTATAAAAGCATCATTAACGACTTTGTGTTCTACTTTCAGCCATCATTGTCTTCTATTTTAAAATAAAGTATGTAGCCTAGAGTACCCATTCACCCAACCACAGTTTTGAGGCTGCCCAGAGAAGCTGTGGATCCCCATCCCTGGAAGTGTCCAAGTCCAGGCTGGATGGGGCTTTGAGCAACCTGGTCTAGTAGAAGGTGTCCATGCCCGTGGTGGGTGAAGGTGGAAGGAGATGATTTTTATGGTCCTTTCCAACCCAAAGCATTCTGTGATTGAATGATTTCATTTTTAATAAGAACAAACTATTCAGAAGGCAAACACAGTACCAAGGGGAAAACAAAAAAAACTCTAGGCTTCTTTAGGCATGACATATGTCTTGCACCAAAAACCACAAGTTACCTGAAGCTTCACAAAACCTGAATTTGCTAAGGTATTCCACAAAATACAGACAGGATGAACACAAGAACCAGAAAGGTTTGTCTCGCCCACCATGGTATGTTAGGGTGTTCAATTTGCATTTTCAAACGATCCCACAGCCTGGAAATAGCAGCTAAGGAGGACCCCAGAAGACATTTGTAGACTGTGAACAAGGGACAGCTTTACCAGTCAATGTCAGAGTCCACAGCAAAAAATAACAATACCAAGAAACAACTGCAGGACAAGGTCTAAATGGTGCCTGACCTCAGAGCAATAAATCACATTGTACAGATATAGAACTGGGATGGTCAGTTTTCAAGCAAGCAGGTGTACTGGCACATACGTAGGGAAAAAGGAATTTTTTTGTGTTTAAATTGGTTCCTTGTTTCCAACAATATATAATATTTCACATTAGCTCCAGATGTGACATGAACAAACATGTTCTTCCTCCTGTTCTCCTGTCAAAGGATAAGCATCACACTGCTTTTCAATCTAGTAAAACTGGATCACTTTCCAACTCCTGAGCTAACACTGCGAGGTCTGACTTTGCAATAAGCTGAAGATATAATTGTAACAGTCAATTTTCCAGGTACAACTGAAGTACTGGTATGTAATAGTAGTGGGGCAGTTATGCTTGTTCTCTCATAAGAGAAATACTGCAAAGGGTAAAAAGGGATTAAAATACAGAAAAAAAACACAAAAATAACTAAAACAAAGCAAACAAACAAAAAACCCACCAAAACCATCCCCCCCACAAAAACCCACTCCTAAAAAAACCCCATAAAGCTTTAGATGAAAATCTTCCTATCCTTGCAAAATATTCTTGTGCTTAAGGCAATGACAAATATGCTTAAAAAACTACTTGTTAAGAAGGAGAAAAGAGTTAGGATGTAATCTCTGCCTGAAGTTTCTCTAAGTGCTTGAACATAGGCTTGACGATCCTAAAGCATAATTCAAACTTTTTCATATTCAGTTGAAATGAAACACTCAGTACCTCAGTGTTTCTCAGGTAACTCACAGTCACGTTCCAAGGAGAGCTTCCATTCCTAAGAGGACCCCAGGGACAAACCTTCCGTACCTGCTAACGCCAGCTGCAGCCCGCTGATATCCACTGACTGGGCCATGTTCCCCACATCCATTGCAGCGATCTGCCGAGGAGTCTTCTTGAACAGCTCTCTAGGAGGGGCCAACATCAGCTGGGAAAGGAAGAATTTTTCTGGAGGAGTTATGGGAGGTAAGAAGCCTGTGGAGACACAGTGAAAAACAACCCCTGGTTTTTAATATAGGAGCATTAACAGTTTCCGTGCTCTTCATGTAGAACAAGCAAAACTAAGACACAAACTGATCTATTATTTATGGCAAGGTAGGTGCAACTAGAGAGTCTGTGTGACCACATACAAAACTGTTTTAATGCAAAATACAGCACTACATGGTCGGTACTACACATCATGACATGCAACAGCTGATGCTAAGTCACTCATGGTGGTTCATTCACACACTTTCCACTCCAGACAACCAATGAGCTATTAAGTATGACCTGACATTGCAATTCACTGAATCAGAGAATGGCCTAGGTTGGAAGGATCTTAAAGACCATCTAGCTCCAAACCCCTGCCATGGGCAGGGACGCCTGCCCCCAGACTAGGTTGCTCGGAGCTCTATCCAGCCTGGCCTCGAACACTTGCAGGGATGGAGCATCCACAGCTTCTCTGGGCAACCTGTTCCAGTGCTCCAGCCCTCTAACCAACTTGGTGGCCCTTCTCTGGGCTCTCTCCAACAGGCTATTTTTTTTAGAAACTGATTTACTCAACACTGGTAGTGTCATATTTTCTGAAGAGGAAAAAAGTGTTTCACTCTCACGTATTTCTAAGAGGTTTGTTTCACAGCTTTAAGGCTGTCAGAAGCCTCCTATCATCTCCAACTTTTTGTGACAGCTTTCTCCCAAAAAATTCAGTGTTATTACAGAATCAGTTAGGTTGGAAAAGACCTCCGAGATCATCGACTCTGACCTGTGATTGAACACCACTTTGTCAACTACACCAGGGCACTGAGTGCCACATCCAGTCTTTCCTTAAACACCTCCAGGGACAGTGACTGCACCACCTCCCTGGACAGCCTATTCCGATGTCTAATCACCCTTTTTGTCAAGAAATCCCTCATGTCCAACCTAAACCTCTCCTCGTGCAGCTTTACACTATGTCCTCTTGTCCTGTCGCTGGTTGCCTGGGAGAAGAGGCCGACCCCCACCCGGCTACAGCCTCCTTCCAGGTGGTTGTAGAGAGTGATAAGGTCCCCCCGAGCCTCCTCTTCTCCAGGCTAAACAGCCCCAGCCCCCGCAGGCAGCTGTAGAGAACTACAAGGTCCAAGCAAGCGGCCTGGCTGACACCAAGCCCAGAGACGCTGCCCCATCGCTTTCTTCAGGAGGGCTCCTCTGCCGGCCCGCTTGCCCCCGCTCCCCGCCGCGCCGGGACACACCTGAGAGCGGGGTGCGCTCCGCCTCGTCGCCGCCGCGCTCGGGCGCGGGGTTGAGGAGGTGGGCGAAGACGGCGGCGAAGGGGTTGGCGGCGAGGGGCTCGGTGCGGTACATCTCCCAGAGCAGGTAGAGCGCGGTGAGGCGCTGCGCGGGGCTGGGCAGCAGGTCGGGCTGCTGCAGCAGCAGGACGAGCACGGAGCCCAGCCGGAAGTGCTCGGCCTTCCCGAAGTAGTGGTGGAAGGCGCTGGAGAGCCCCTCGAAGGTGCTGCCGCCCGCCTCCTCCGACACGATGCTCAGCAGGCTCGACAGCTCCTTCGGCGACAGGCTCATCCTGCCGCCCGCCGCCGCCTCGCCCGCCTCCGCTCCNCGCCGGGAGCCAGCCCTGCCCGCGCCGGGGCTGCTGCCGGCCTGCAGCGGGGCCCACCGCTGCCTCCCGCTCCCTGCACGGGTGTCCGTCCAGAGGTTTCCTCCCGGCCGAGGAACACCTCGTGGCCGTGTCGTTTAACGGCGGAGCAGTTACACCGTGGATTGGGTCCATTGAAGGGTCCTAACTGATTCTGTGATTCTGAAGGGCTGATGTTCATCCATTTCTTCCGTGGTCCAGTTCAGTTGAGAATATCTGCTTTGCTGGTGGGGCTCTCAGCAGAGCTGGGGGGTAGTGAGCAGCTGTAAAGTGTATCTGGGAGTCAGGGATGGAAGCACATCCCTATTAAGTGTGATGATCTGTTTCACTGGCTTATCCTGTGGAAGTACATCTGACGGCACAGCAAGTCACTGGCTTAACCTGAAGAAGTGCTGAGGGCATGGCCTGGAGGAAGGGCTTTCTGTGGAATGTGCAGAGAGAAGAAGGGCTTAGGAAGTCCTGAGAGAAGGCGCTGATTCTTCTAGTAGTAGTACTTCTCCCAAGTCACCCAGCCCTAAAGATCTTGGCTTTCCAGATAGCCATACCAGCGTAAGAGATGGGATTCAGTTTCTAAAATAATATAAATTGAAGGCTTGTGTTCTGCATATAGACCAAGTAATGTAGGTGTTCTGTATTTCACATTTCTGATGGGAAAGAAACCCAGATCCCAGAGGTGTGAAGGATTCACGTACATATAGAGCTGTTACAAAAATGATGGGTTTGTGAAAAAAACAAAGTCTACAGCTAGGTGAGGCAAGATCTGAAAGCCTTGTTGATAGAGCAGTTACTCATCAGCAGACTGGATCACAGTGAGAAGTCTGCTTGCAACACGCTGCTAGAACAGTAAAGCAGAAGGAAGAGGATGCCAGTGAGCTTCTTGACATGCCCAGTGTATTCAAGGAAACAGGATTATTTGGAAGTTTAGGCCAGTTTAGAGTTTGCTAACAACTGGAGCAAGGACTTTAATTGTAAGATTTAGGAAGATTAAAGGATTGCGAATAGCTGAGGAAGTAAACTATGTATGTGTGTGGTAGAGCTAGATGGAGAACTTGGGAAAGCACAGGCCTCAGACCAACCATCAGGTTTTCTGTTTCTGGTGTGCTGACAAAAGTTGCATTTGTTCATTTTTGGGATGAAGTTTATGGTTAGAAATGATTGTGTCTAAAATTGTGCCTTAAATTGAGGGGTGGCTTGCTGGGTGGTTTAGCACCCAAACAAACCTTTGATGCTTCTGTCCAGGTGGTCTTTTTTGTACCTGCTCCTAATAACAAACTCTGCTGAAGACAGCAGGGCAAAAAGAAGAAACATGTTGCTTTTTCTTTTCCTATGGATTTCAGAAACATAATCTACTCTTTGATTTTGTTCTTACTGGAATAATGGATGCAGAACTGCAGAAATGGGCTTCAGAGAAATAAAAAGTTTCCCTGATGACTGAGATAGCAAAAAAACTGTGTGACTCAGATGTGCTCACTAATGCAGCCATATGAAAGCATTCTATCCAAATTAAAAGGTTTCTGGTCAGAACAGGAAAGCTAACAGTTTGGAAGACAGAATACTTAATAAGAAGTGGGATGGGCACAAGCATCAGTTGACAAAGGGAATTTTGAAGTCACAATGATTATAAAACTGATTACCATTTCAGGGTAGGAAAAACCTTAATCTAAAAAAAAGATGGGGGTAAAATGCTCTTGGGACATGAAGTGTAGTAAGCAAAAGAGTGTTTCTGTGGATGCACAGGACACTATGTGTACACATGAGTGTGTTGGACATTCTTGGGCTCAAAACTTGTGTAATGTAGAAGCGAGAGTGTGTGGCAGACTCAAATATAATGAGTTCTTGGCTGGATCTGAAATGGATTGCATTACACTCGGGGAGGAAGGTCAGGACCCCAGCTACCTTGGTGGGCCGGGGGATCGGATTCTGCAGGAGATGTGCCACTGCAGCACAGTCTCATGATATAAAAGAAAGAGTTCCGTTTTCTCTCTTTGCAGAACAACTCCTCTGGGAGCAGGCTGAGCATATTCCATTTCTTTTAGGTGGCCTATGGAATAGCTATTAAATGGTCAATACAAGCATAAAATACACCCTTCAGTTTTTATGTTTAAGGAAGAACCTCAGTAAAAATCATGCTTTGAGTTCCTAAAGAGGGATGAAGAGATCTGGGCTATACTTAAATTTCTGACTCTTAGCCCCCTTGTGTAACTCTGTCTTGTTGGCTCAAAAACACTAATACATATTAGCACAGACACAGAGATTCCAGACTAAAAGTGACACAGGCAATCTAGTTTGTCAGGTTACCCTTTGCAAATACAAATAAACCTTTACAAAATGATTTGGCTGTTAGAATGCAATTGGTTTAGTATTTTAAAAAAATCAGCCTTTGATGAATTGTAATTGTTAACTGGAAAATTAGATCCACAACCAAAGGAGAACAGTCAGATTTGATTTCCTGAGCTAAATTGCAAGGCTGTGCAATTTAACTGTAGGAGCTGTCTTTCCTTCTTAAAATTGATTATATTATTGTTTGCTATTGTGTTTTAGATGACGCATAAGAAACGCAAACTGCATTGCAGGTACTACAAAAAAAAACCCAAATGAAGGATAGATAGAAAAATACAACTTTTGGAAGGAGCATTAAAAGTATTAAAGAGCTGTCCAGCCAGTATTTTAGTTTCTTCTAGCAAAGAGGCTGAATACTCAGGAAACAACTCCCAACAGCCTATCTTTTATCCCCACAGTTCATTTAGGAAGGACACAGTAGGAAGGAATTAAATCACACCTTAAAGTCAAAGGGTGAATTAAAGCGCTTCCAGATTGTTCTGTTTATTCTCATGAGAATTCTCTCTTGTTCACAAATTCCTTTCCACAGTAGTTTAAGTGACCCATCCTGTCTACAGTGCATTTTAAATAGCAGCATATCAGACAAAGGAAGGAGAAGATGCATTTGTATACATCTCTTCATGCGTATTTTTCTAGCAACATTTGAATGTTTTTCTTCCTAGTTCATCTCTTCAATTCAAAATACAAGACAGGACCACCAATATAGAAACAAATTTTGTTATTCCTGGAGTAATCAACAATATTGGCATGCTAACAATGCCTAAAAGTCTTCCTGAGTAACTGTATGAGAACACATCTTCACTTGTTAGTCAGCTCTCAAAGCTGCCAAGGCATCTTGGATACAGCTTGAAAAGCACTTAAGAAACACCAAAAATATCATTGCATGAATGGCTTCATAAGTGCTGAATACTGAGTGGCTTAAAAATAAACATGTTCATTGCTGAATTCTTTAACTACTCTGAGTTTTAGTAATGTGTTTGCATTTTAAACCACACATGATCACACCTGTAAATTAACATTAATCCACTGTCGATTCCTTGAGTGTTAGACACTCCCAGAAGAGAGAGAGCTTTGGCCCAATTAAAGTTAATGGTGAAACTCCAACAGGAACATACTGGCACATAAAAGCAGCATACAGTATGGCTATTTGCATATGTGTCTTTGGATAGACCCTTTTTCTGACAAAGAAACCCTTTCCTGATCACTCAGAAACACTTTTTCCTCCTATTTCCTCAAAACTCTTTGAAGCAAAATAATATTCTCGTTTGTCCTTTTTTTCTTGCTCTTTTTTCAGACAGGATTTTTTAAAAAATCAATTTTTAATTTTAAAATATCTGAGCATATGTTCTGTGTGGAAACATTCAGTCTGTGCATTGCTCAGGAACTCTTCACTGTGAACTTTAATTTGAGCACTCAGCGTTTTTAATTTGAGCTATGCAATTGCACATCTGACTCAAATGGAACTATTTCCGTTCCCTGGCTCCATGGCTTGATTTATGCCTTATGGTTCTGTTTTCATCCAAAATCAATTTCAGTAGAATCTTTACCTATGCAGATAAAATTGCAGGAGGAAGTGCTTTATGTTTAAGCTACAAATTTGAAATCCACTTTCTGAACGAATATCCAATAATTCTGAGCTGATTAGAAAGCTCTTATCCAGGAAGTGGGAGATTCAGGTTCTCTTCATCTCCCTACAGGGTTTTTAACTCCAGTCCAGACTATGGCTATTAGGAGAAGAGGGGAGTGTTTATCTCCTTTGGCTGAAGTTACTTTGCTTTGTTTACAGACATTAAAGATTCACCACAAGAGGAAGGGAGAAAAAGCAGGATCTGATGGATTTAATGAGAGTGTGACGTTCAGGACAGGGGGTGGTCTGTGTTCTAGTCCTGCTCCAGGAACAAGGCAAATGTGCACAATAGCAATCAGGTGTAAAAGCATAAAAACACATGTGTGAAGGGACTAGAAATCTGTTGTTTCTCCTGCCCACCTAAATTCCCAGCCATTGGGAGAGTCACTTCTTCCCCTTCTTTCCCTTTTTAATCAAAATTCAGAAATTAGTAAGGAATCTCTCTTAGTCTCATATGCATACTTTCATATGGTAATATGCTTTCAGTGGCACAGCTTCACACATTTGTCTGTATCCTGAGTTCTGTGTCATTTGTTTCCCCATGTTCACGTATGTTTCTAACACCCAGGGAGCTCTTCGCAGGGCTTTCTATCCAGTGCCTACAAAAGTTTCTCTTGTGTCTGACTTCATTTCCTTTTAAGTATCTTGCATGTCCTCTTGCATGTCTTGTTATTCATCCCATCTCCTGGTTTATGCTGAAAGCTTTTAAATACGTTTTAATGATGTATAACAGCAATATAATGAGCCTAATAGCATGCTATTGATTTTCATTTGAAACACTGACATTTAAACATTTCAATAGCCTTTTAACAGTGTATATATTTAATGTGATTCAAAGACAAGGCAAATGCAACACAATATGTCTCTACTAAAAAAATTCACTGTCTGTTTCCTGACCCTCCTTCCCCCTCTCCTGCAATCTTCATTGAAATCATCCACATTGAAAGTATATAGTGTTCAGTGTTTTAAAGCAAGGGAGCCATAATCCTTGGTACAAGAAGATAAAAGGGAAAACCACAAAATTGCAGTATCCAGACACAGTTTTGCTTATCTGCTCTGATCACAATGAAGATATTAATTATCCACATCCAGTGAGTGCTGCCAGAGAATGCAATGCGTTAGCTCTGGAGCGAACTGCCCAAAGATGCCCTCTAGACAGTTCTCACGCTAACTTCATGAACTAAGAAACACAAAAATGTCATCAGGAAATATACACATCACCATAAGATGAGATAGCAGCTCTCTTTTGATGAATAACTCAGTAGTTACATCCTATGAAGAGTTTTGTTTCCAGGAGAGGTTTCTGAGAAGTCAATGAGCAAGATGTGAAGCAGCCATACACTGTCCTGACCAGCCTGTGTGCGTGGCTACTTGGACATAAAACTAACAGCAGCATTGCCAGGCTGTACTAGCTATATATTTTCCTAGTGTTGTAAGTAAATGCCTTCATTTTCCAGTACTGTGACATGTTTTTTTCAGAGAGTGTTTATCAAAAATGAATACAGGTCAAGTTTATATCATTACATCTTACCCTTCTGTCTTTTCACAGCATTATTTATATTCTTTGCACATCAATAATCTGGACAGCAACATAAATGTGCATGACACTATCAAGATATTAGGAAATACAGTTTCTGCCCTATGGGTTGATTGAACGTAAGGTAATACATAAAGAAAAAAGAAAAGCAAAGGACCAGGGAAATAAGGAAGGCCTATGCTTTTGTGAGGTCTTCAGTTAGCTTGCTTTCCCAATGTATGGCTTTTGGTTTGTAGCCACATCAAATAAGAAGATCATCTGACAAGTCATGACTCAGACCTCACTGCAATTGCATATAATTAGACAGGGGTTTTGCTATCGAGCTTAAAAAAAAATCAGCTGCTTTTCTTATCATTTTGTTCAGATGTTTTTTCAATCCTGTGGTTTTCTTTCAAGAAGATGATGCAATTAAGGTCAGGAGCAAAATTTCTGAGAATATATAAGTGATTTTGAAGTCTGAGATCCTTTTTGATTTATTAGTAGTTCCCAGAATGCATGTTAGACTGAAATTATGATACACAATTTTCAGAGATTATCTAAGAAATTCAAAACTGTTTATGAAATAAGGTACCTAAGACAGGCATATGCATGTTTTGTTGTTAAAATGTAAGTTAGTTCTATTTCTGCCCATACCAGAGACTCTTCTAACTAGAAACAGAAATGGGCAAGACCATCTTAGTGTACCTTGAATAGGTGGTGATAGTAATAAGTAACTCTGCTGAAAGCAGTAGAGTGGGGCATGGATATTAGACCAGTCAGAGAAGAAATCTCTTATAATATAGTTGAAAACAGAAGAAATTACTGTTATCTTTTCATTTAAGATAGGTCACATGAACAGTTTCCAGAAGAACCTAATTCTCTTGGGTAATGGTGGAGGGATTGTAGAATGATGACCACAGACATCTCATTTTTGACCTCTTAAGTTAGGAGATCAATCCCATCCCATGGAGAAGCAAGATCAAGTTTGACACCAAACTGAGGTTAACTCCTGGTCAGAGCCCCAGTCATACCTGCAGCAAGATACTTGTTCCTTTTCTAATCTTCCACAAGTGTGCTGCATCCCTTTCCCAGACTGTACTGGTCTTTCATATTTTAAACTTAAATTCTTCAGGATGAGGGCTGCCTCTAGTGACAGTACAGCGATTTCTGGGACTGTGAAGTAACCCCGTAATGGAAATTCTGGCATGTCTCTGGAAGAAGGGGCTTCTGTGCACAGGCAGTTGAAGCAAAAACTAACGGGTAGTGCAAAACCAAAGGGGTTGTACAATACAACTGCTGCTTTCTGCCCACCCGCCGTGGGGGAAGTCCCCTGTGGCTCCTGCTGTTGGCACTTGTGTCTCGCAACAATCAGAGGTTTCTAGAGGATGTGGAACTACTTTGTTCCCTGTCTATTAAGCATGACTATAAAAGCCCAAGTCCCCAGTGCTGCCAGTTCAGTGAAACTGAAAGGTAGTAAATTCAAATCTCATAAACAAAAAGCATTTTATATACAGCATGCATATAAAGAACTTACTGCTACAGACTGTCACAGAGGCCATGGTTGTAAGGAGGTCTGACATTTTCAAAGATAACAAAATATCTAGAGTAAATTCAGGAAGGGAGAAATTTAGAAGGCACGTAAGTGTTTCTTCATCTTAGACAATCTCTTATGATGGATGAAACCTTTTTGGGGATTGTTTTCTCTGTTGTAACCTGTCCTGCTCACCATCAGACAGGAATTTCTAGACCATAAATCTGAACAAATACAGCAATTTCCGTGTTGCTCACTTACACCTGAGAGAGTCTGCTGGCCACAAAGTGCACCAAGGGTTTGATGTAAAGCACATCATCCATCACTGATGCAGTAAAACTGCACTCATTCTATGGGGCTGTGAAAAATTGCCCAACAGGCAGTTGTTTTGCAGGGCATTGATGTGTACTCTTGGGTAATGTGGCATTGGTGTACGAGGCCTTGTATTCATTGCTCTGGTCTCACATGCCTAAAAGAATCCCAGATTGTGCAATTCATGCACCTCCTGCTCTTCCTTTTAATTCTTTGCTCAAAATCCAGTGCAAACTTCCTCTCTCATCCTGACTATTTATAAGTATACATAGAAACAAATGTTTTGTAAAGATGTAAGAGACATTCTTCTTTATTCCCAGGGGCAAATAAAACCTTTTATTTTTAGCCCAGTTTCCTAAGGAAATGAGACTGATGCAATCACATTGTCTATTTGTCTGTCTATCAAATTGGCCCCCTTCCCCCCTTCCCTCCCCCCATCAACTTCTCACCATTAATTTCTCCCAGCCAGATCTGAAAGAAAGGCAAAATCCTTTCGAAAGTGTTAAATGCACACAAGTTTTATGAAAATCAGTAGGTGGGGCAGAGGAGAGATCTTATCAATTTCCTCATGGGAGAAGTCAGTTCTGGCTGAATTCAGTGGGTGGGCAGCAATGGGCTTTCCCCTTGCGCATAGCTCTAACACCCCACGATGCCAGTTGTCCCCTGAAGGTGGAAGAATAAGAGTCACTGGGGTGGGAGTTCAGAGATGCTTCTGGAGATGCTCTCCTGGGTACTTGGCAATATTTCAGGAGGTGGGAAAGAGACATGGTGGCAAAGGGGAAGGGAAGAAATGGGGTTGTGGGATATGTGTGATGCAGAGGGCACTTTAGGGTTTTCTTTATACCCCAAAGGAGCTGAAGGTTAAAGTCATATTCTGGGGAGCTTCTCAAGGAACATGGTAGAAAACAAATGCAAAGCCAGTGCTAGAAAAGAGGACATGAAAGGCAGTTTTGGTTTTCAGACAGCTTCTCCAGCTTAGTCTGACATCTACTAATGCCTTCCTAGTATCTTTACTGTGATGTTTGAGGTTTTTTTAATGGAAAAATTGGTAAGATCATTTAAGAGACCAAGCTTCCATAAGTTCCTTCCTATTCACTAATATGCTGGTTAGCAGATAACATTTAAACAAAGAGATAAGGTCTCCTGTCATAGGTCTGGGAAGCAGCTTTTTCTGTTAGGGAATTCCAACAAGTCAATACTCTCAAAATGCATTTTAAAACAGTACTGGTAACATGCCTTTACTTCAGTTGTCCTGCCCTTCCTTACCTACTTGTTTGCCAAATTCTTTCAAGCTTAAATCTGAAGTACCTGAGTCTGGAGTACTGAGTACTACTGCCTTGCAAGGGATTCAGAACAGGTTAATGGATAAAGATGAGATAAAGATAAAAAAGCAGTGACCCTATCCTGATGAGCAATGTAAATAAGAAAATTCTCTTCTCCACTTTCCAATTCACAAAAAAAAAATTAATTACAGCCTTCTTAGATAAGATGACAAAGCAAGAATCTGTTGGAGCAGGGAGCGACGGGGGAAAGAGAGGGGATAAAGGTTCCTTTTCTCCTGCTTACTGATTTTGGACACAAGTCCAAATTTTTTAAAATGCAGTTGGACTTGGAGTGCATGGGAAAGAAAGAAGAGTCAAGAACTACCTACAGCATGAACATCTTCCTCTCACATTCATGAAGTGTGTGGTGCACACAAACATGCCACTTGCAGTGCAGAGATAGGGGTACTCAGCAGTATTTCAGGGGTGGGAAGAGAGAGGTGTGACATCCTTGTGGCATCCTTCATTTCTCTTGCTGTCCCTGCCTATGTCCAAAGATTGACATTCTTAATTGATGCCCTCACAGAAGGTGTGAAGGTGCAGAGTGCTGTTAACACAAATGGCCCAGAGCACAAAGACATCCAAACAAGTTTGAAGGCTGAGCCATTTTGCCTTCAGCAACTGAAACCATTTTGCAAATATTTAATATATAATTAAACCGTCTTTTCCCATCAGATGACCTGACCTCAGCATGTAACTTGACATGCCAGGACAGAAGAAGATGGTGAGGTGGGTCAAATAAAGTAATAATGGGTAGAAACTTTCTATTTGTAAATATACAAAATAACCTCAGCCCCTTCTCCAAAGAGGAAACCCTAGCTTTCTTCAGGATCCTTGTTTCATGTTCTATGCATCCCATGCTTGTGTCCATAAAGGTTTCCCTGTGATCAGCCACCATCTGCAGATCTATGTCCCTGACTGTCTGTCATTCCTGCATTTCTTGCAGAGATCACACCAAGGACAGACACATGCAGTCAGTGTAGCTGGAAAAGTGCACTCTCCCTCAGCCAGCTACTATTTCACATATATTAGCTACCGGAGCCTGTGGTTTGGCATCAGCACAAACTTCTTCCTATCACAGCATTAGAAGTTGTCTAATCAACACAAAAATGGTTGCCTAAGCCTGGCACAGCCACCTCCTGGTTAGCAGTGGTGACCCATTTGTGCACCGGGCCCCCTCTTTGGTTTATTACAGCAGTTGTGGGTCAAAGCAAGGTCTTCAGAGCACTCCAAGTGGGCAGAGTTCCCTGTGCAAAAACTCTGTAACTGCTGCTTATCACCCCTACCCTAGATCTTGATGCAATTTCACAACCCTGCAGCACCAGAGACCTCAAATGGCAAGGGCTGAGGCAAACAACAGCTGTCAACATTCAGCAATGTCAGCAGCACCATTTCTTTGCCAGGACCTATCACTGTCAAGTAAGGGTTAAAAAAGACCACTGCTGAAATGCCCTTCATGGTCAGAGTCTTCTGTGTGTATCCTTCTGAAATAACATCACAGTCCAAAACAGGAACAGCTCTTTCAATGGTGCAGGATCCATGCCTGGGCAGCAGCTGGAGAGGACACAAGAGAAAAAGCTGAATCAGAAATATTTTATTTTTAGTAGTTTAATAATGGACTGGGAACATCTGTGAGCTGGAGTTGAGGAAAAAGAAACACGTCTTTCCACAGCACATGGTGAAACAGTTCCTTAGGTACTTCATGCTGGTGATACTTTGAAGTCCTAGCCACCCTCCCAGAACTCCTCGTGTAGACTTGCATCTAGAACTGTGAATCAAATGTGTGCTTTTGAGCAATTTCGGTTTGTCTGGATATCCACACCCACATATGTTAGCCAGGGTAAATCTTACCGTGAGAAATGGGCAGAAGTGTAACTTGGCAGAGTTGCAAATGTGTGGCAGAACCGAAAGCAAAGCATCAAGTTTCCCAAGTCCCAGGGCTGCTTTGCAGTGAGAAAAGGGCAAAGCAGTAGCACTACTACCTTGATTTCAGTTTCTCCATCAGCTCACTGGTTTCGCCTCGTAGGTATAGAAGTATCTGTATGGATGTACACATTCCTGTACTTTTGCAGGTATGGTTTTTGTCTTTAGAAGATGACATGCCCCAGCAGACTCCTCAGTTTACATCATCCTTCATCTGGCCAGAAGGAGTCGCTGCAGCTTCCACAAGCCATGCCAGCTCAGAGTAAACTCTATGTTCCATTGGCACAAGGCAGATGGGTTGAGAGCTGCTTTAGGATAGTCTGATACCATGGTAATACTTCAGAAAATGCTGTTTTGGTGAGGTCCTGAGTCTTGTTGCTGGACAACATAGACACTTCTGAGACAAGCCACCATGTCCTTAAGAAGACTTAGTCTGTTCCATGAATGGAGCAACTCTCATACACCTACCAAGGTGAGTATAACATTGTAAAAAAGAGCATGGAGAAATGTCAATAGTGTGCTTAGATAAATGGTTTCAACTGGAAAAGTTGAGTTTATTCAGTGTGGTTTATTTAGGATCTGAACATCAAGAGCATTTCAAACATCGACTTGATCAACAAAAGAAGAAACCACTCTATATTTACACAGTCTTGTACCAAGCTCCCTTTTCTCAGTAACTCTTAAACTTGTGGCTATTTTCAACCAAAGGAGAGAGAGGGGTAGAGGTCTGGAAGAGATGGAGCTGTACAATCTCCACCAGCTGGAGACCTGGCAGAGGAGAAGGGCTCTGCCATGGAGTCTGCCCTCATTTTGGCTGCCTGCTCTCTCAACTCTAACCAATTTTCCTGCTCTCATTTCTTGGCCATTTTGCAGCTGTGTCAGACCAGCTGGCCCCAGCAGGGAGGCTTTGGGAGGGAGTCTGAACCACCCTGGGAGGAGGGGAAACAGGAAGCACTGCAGGAAGGGGGGACTGAAGATGTAAAGGCAACATGGGGACATGGAGAGAGGGTACAGGGGGACTATTACAGTAAGCGAGGGCAGTAGAGTAGAGGCTTTTACAGGTTTTGCTGGTTTTGCTGCCTGCTACATCCTCTTCTTTGACATTTGAAAGGAATGTGAAGGTGCAAGACAACAGGAATTAATAAATAAACAGTAATAATCAGTGCTTTTCAATTCCAAGGGTTTTATAAACATTAATGAACTTCATGAGCTGTTGGAGAAGTATTTAAGCTGTATTCCATTTTCACAGATAAGGAGATGAAAGCTCTGGCTCAAGTCCAAAGTTTTCAAAAGCAGAAACTACTTTTAAGAGCCCTCCTTGATGCTCAGCAGCAAAACTCTGAAGGGATTGATTTCACAGTTGCCATCGATGTCGATTATATGCTATTTACTTCTGCAAAGCTAGGTCTAAACATGCGCACTCAAAAGCAGCAATATCTTTTGAAAATTCAGGCTCTGTAGGCCTGTTGGGTTCTCCCAAAGTATGTAAGGAGAAACTGGTTTATAAGAGAAATAAATATGTAAAAACATTTATGTTTTTTACTATTGCACCACGACAAGAATTGAAACAAAGGCTTTGTGGGCCTAAGACACTTAAAGAAAGGGCAAAGTAAAACAAAGATTTTTTTAAAAAAAGACTTTCAAGAAGATCCATTCCTCTGTGCAAATGGGAAAGGAAGCAGAGCATGTTTTCAAATCTTTCTACATCTCCCATAAAGACTAGGCAGATGGTTTGGGTGCATTTCTGTAAGTGTGTGATGAATATTTTATTCCTGAAAGGAATAGAAAACATGAATGTGTAGGTAGTCACCAGCTTCACTGAGGTGAGGAAGAAACAGCAGGACTTTATTCAAAACCATGTGATTTGGTAGCCCAGAAAAGAAAAAAAATTTATAGAAGTATAATAAAAAGGGGAAAGAGAGTTGTAGTTATTTTCTTTGGAATTATACATTCCTAATTTTAATTGTTCTGTGGCCATGCAAAGACTAACATCTTGTTAGCCTACCTGCAAAAACATAGGTGGTGAAAAAGCCTCCAAATTCTGTTAGAATGGCAGGTGTCACATTTAAATTAGCCAGCAGCCAAAACAGAAGATCACAGAGCTTTCACACAGAATATAGCAGTCAGGTAGAAGCAGAAATGCAGTGCTGATCAAACACAGCAGGTTCAAACCCAGTCCTAGGCATGTGCAGCACGATTCCTACCCAGCAATATCAGACATGTACCAAGCACAGTCTCAGCATAGCTTTGAGTGTCATAGCAGATCAGTGGGAAGATGTAAGAATCACAACAGAAATGCTCCTTTGGGGATCCCCAGTGCATAAAAAAGAGGAAAAGGTTGCCAGAAAAAAATACGTTAAAGGGTGCCTCAATGGCACTCATACACATTTCAAAACTTGTCTCAAAGCCCTGACACTTCTGCAACAATCACGCTTGTGCTGTGACACAGTTTTGCCACTCCTGCAGCTGAAGCTCCCCATAGGTATTTTGAAATCCTCAGAAGGTGAGCAGAAGTGGTGGTTCCTCCCTACACCTTCTGCTGCGCCACCATGCCCAGCACTGGCAGCACCGACAGTCCCAGCACGCTCACCCAGATGCCACTTGGGTGGTGATGTGAGCCCCTTGGTGGAAGGTGCCAACTGTCTGCAGCTGCCAGACAGGTGGGCAGGATTCACAAAAAATGGAACACTGTAGAGCTTTATGTAGCTTCAAACTGGTTGTAGGGTCCCTATGTGCACAGGGTTATGACAAATCCCATGGAACACGAGTACGGTGTCAGACCTTGTGGCATACAGGCAGGATAGAGACCATCGTGATTTCAAGGGACATAATATGCTTTCATGTGTTTCTGTTTTGCATCTCTTGTGAGGCACCTCTGTCTGAGAAAAAGGCACGGTTAATTTGTGAATTTAAAAGGCCTTACTGTCCACACATGTTGATATTCCAGGGGATCAAAGGAAGAACAGGGTAAGCACCTAAAGGAAATTTTTAAAACAACAAGAACCTCTGGTTCCAAGTGCAGAAAGGAAAATGGAAATTCTTCCAGCTTCCTAGGCCATACTTTTAGCTGAGGCAGATTGTACCCAGATCCAGCAAAAGACAGCTATGGTAGAAAAACCACTGCCCATCTCCATCGAGAAGCAAGATGGGGCACAAAAACCAAGGCTTTTGGAGGTGGTCTAGGTTTGGGGTTATTTATTCCCTGAATCACTGAAGTATTGCTGAACTCCTGAAGACTTTTGATCTTGGAAGATGAATTAGTATCGGAATTCTGGATCAGGAAACAGCCCCAGAGGAAGCTGCTGCTAACAGAAGCTAACACTGGCCATTGCACTTCGGGCTTCCTTTGAGACTGCCTAGCACAAGTGAATGCCAGCAGCTACATTTTTGGTAGCAGCAAAATGTTAGGGCAGCAATACCTTTTTCCTATCAAGGTCATTTGCTATTGCTGCTGAAACACCACTGCTCTACAGAAAACTGCGATTAGAAAATGGGCAGGTTGCAGCCTCTGTTTTGGAAGTGTTGTCTTCTCTGCTCTGAGCTTTTCACCTTGTCACAAGTTATGGAGCCTTTGCACCTTTACTTTTGATTCTGCCCCCTTTGTTCCCAGCTCTCCTAATTGGCTCTGTTGTTCAAAATCTTGTATCTACCAAAAGGTAGAAAAATCACTTGCTGCTTGATTCATTCTCCCTAAAGAGCAGAAATGCATTTTAGGAAGCCAACTCTTCCATTCCCACTACACTGCAGCGACTATGCCAAGCCAGAAATAAATTGTGTTCTTGGAATGCAGTTTCTTATATAGGGCTGGCCATTCCTCTTCTTTTGTACCAGAATAATTTTAGTGTCTTATCTCAATGTCAAACTGTGTAGTATATAAAAATCTTGAAAGGATGGGGTCTACCCATAGCTATGTCTCGAGAATGAAAATGCCTCTGGAGGATGGGCAGGGAGGGTATCCTGGGTGGTATCTTGAGAAATACCTTCTTCTTTCCCTCCTAACAGAAGTAATCTACATCATCTCCTCCCAGCTTCCTGGGGTCATTACCACTGTGATGAACAGAGGTGTTCTGCACCTACTGAAGGTGGGGAGGAAAGCCGGTGTGGCTCAGCTCTGGCAGAGTGCAGACGCATTATTAAGCACTGGTGGGGAGGGTGTCAAGTAATGAGCAGGGCAAGACAAGGTCACACTCCCCTGCTGTCCTTTAGAGAAACAGTGGCCATGAAGCCCCTGCCATGGTTTCCTCTCTATCACCTGTGTACTCTGCAGGGATCTGCTATATATGAGTAAAGGGCTAAGGGATTGTTTTTTTCATCCCGTGTTTTGGAGAACTGGAAGTTTAGTGAGAAAAGAAAAAAGCTGGAGTTTACTGCCTTAAGCCACATGTATGTGTTATTTTAGTCACATGTCCTGAGAGAGGCTGTTTTCTTAGGAAATGTTTGTTAAACACCTTGAAATGTGATGACCTTTCCAATGTCACGGTAACTGTGTGGTTCCCAGAAGAGCTTTGACAGTCCTAAATGGAGAAGTGGGTTTTGCAATTGGAAGTGAGGAAGTGATGCTGGAAGTAAAATAAGAAGTGGAATCGGCCACATAATCATTTTGGATATTGCTGTTCTAGTGCTGGTACTTGAAATATAAAAATGCACGATACAATGTTATTGACAGGGAAAAAGCCATGAAATATTATTGCATAAAACTGTGAGTCAAGACTTCTAATGTGTTTTTACAGTATTGCCCATAACTTAATTACACTTGCTTCTGACAGTGTATTATATTTTCTTATATCTTCTTTATTGCACAGGCATTAATTTAATCAGAGATAATAAATGAAACCTCTGGAATTAATTACAGGTTGTAACAGTTTTGTTACTTTGCTAGAACAGGCAGGAAGACAAAAACATATGGACCCATAAACATTAACTGGCTTTTGCAATCCAGCTATTACAGGAGAAAGACAATGAAGATTAAATTACTTGGTGATGTAGCTGAGAATGCTCAGGCAATTTTCAGTGTTTCTGAAACTCAGCAGTTCTCGGTGTGGGAGACCTTGAGACCTACATTTCTATGACCCTTTCAAACCCAAATGCATCTTGTGTTTGAATCTATTCAAAAGATCTAAGCTTAACAACTGCTTTTACAGATTCCCAGGATCTGATCTGTCTGGCAGGAGGGGTCTTTGCAGTCCGGTTTCAATGGAGGCATGCTGCCAGGATTTGGGATCTGCGTGTGAGTTACCATTATTTCCCTTTGGGGCCTCTCATTTCTGCCAAATTTGAAGTGGACTTTCTGTGAGTGAGAAGCAAACATGGCCCCATTCCAACAGCAAAATATCTGGGAGGGTGTCTGACAGGAAAAAACCTTGCAGAAGAGCCTTTCAAAGCGTCTTTAAAAAATCCCCTCTTGTAGGGGATTTCTTGTGGAGAAAAAAATCATTACCTGTGCTTAGAAGGCAGAGGGTATCTTGCTTGGTTGCCTAATCTTTCTGATCACAGAGTTAACACCACAGAGTAATTCCAACATAAATGAAATTATTTATTTTGTACTATTTCTAAAATGCCTCTAGTCTGGTCCTTGTTGTGCTATTCACAGTAAAACACCTTTTGATCAATCTGATTTGGTTAGTAAGCTTAGTACTTAAACTAACTTTTCCTTTTGAAAAAAAAGGAAGCAAACAAACCTCTTGTGCTGCATTTAGTGAATCACCTTTTTAAGGCAATAAATACATCATCTTCTTTGTATTTAACACACAGGTACTTGTAGGCAGCTATTTTGTGCTTCACTTCAGTTGTCACTTTCAGCCGAGCTACACGTATATCAGACTGCTGCAATGTGAGCTCAGAAGTCAGCTTTAAACCCTTAATAATTCCTGTTGTTCTTTTCTTAATCTGCCTCCACTAGATCTACATTTTTCAAATACTGAAGTAGTCTGAAATTAATATGATATATCAAGAATGGTCCCATCGGACTTTTATCTACCTGGTCTGTGATGGGGATTTGTCTACACAATGCAGGAAATATAATCCTACGTTTTATGGAAAGCCTGGCAGTCTGAGCAGTGGGGAACTTTGGATCTTGAGAGTTCTTTAAAGAGTAAGCCAGTGCCTGGAGCAGCATGCTGAGGGCTTAAGGCTGCCACTGGGCACTGACCAAATGTGTCACTACATCTCTCCTTAGTTTCAGTGTAGGTGGGAGATAAAGTCTTTTCAAAATCCAGCCACATAACAGTATGGTGAATCTGAAGACTTGTGGCTTCTTTTCCTCAGAAAAATCCCTTCCCTGCTCTCAGAGTGCTCAGTGGTTTCAGCCCAGGGGATGTGGATCTCTGCATTGGCAGGTGGCTTCAAGGGGACATGCCACTAAGAAAAGTAAATGTATTGATGCCTGCTGCCAACTGGTCTACAGGAGGCTGAAGCTGCAGTGGAATACTTTGGGGGCTGCACAAAATAAAGGGTTGAAAACAGCAGCTGTTGATTAATCTCAGTGAGGTGCTTTTTTTTTTTTTTTGTCCCCTGAAATAAGTATGTTTTAGTTATTTTCTCCTAGATGTATTACCCAACAGTTTGAATTTCCAATATTATATTCACTAATGTGTATTATTTCCCTAGCACACTAAACATTATTTCTCTGCACTCACTGCTGCCTCCAATAAGTCCAAACTCAGGATCTTCTGAGAGTTTCAGCAACTCTGTTTTGGGAACTGAATCAGCTCACTGTTCAGGGTTTTTCAGACACTAATAAAGATACAAGTTAAAGAATCAAAACTGGAAACGTGGAAATTATTGGACTGTGCACCTGCAGAATGATAGCCAAATTCCAGCTCATTTTTTTTAAGTATAAATAAATTAATCTCCATCTTTAGGCTCTCATTTCATGATAAATGCAACAGAATCTCCCTACAGTCTCCTGCTGAAAGATCAGCCTGTTTCTTTCCCTCAGCCCAGGACATGCATTTTCACCCTAGTTTTTCTGCAGTCACAACATGACTAAGGAACTAATCTAGCCAAAAACACTTTAATAAATAAGAGTTTTCAACTAGTTTAACTAGTTAAAGCCATTCACTACAGAAAGTCTGACAGAGGTCAGGGAGGGAGCATGGACAACCTGTTTTTGTGGCAGCCCATATGTGCATCAGCTGCAATCATGCACCTGCAAGCCCTGGAGCCTATCCTAGAGCACTGCACACTCACAGTCTCCTAAGTTTGTTCAAGTGTTGCCAGCCCCCTCTGAGGTAGTCTGAGACAGTTCAGTACCCTCTGCAGAAAGCCAGCCAGGCAGGAGACTCAGAGCACCACGGCTACCTCCTTCCTGCCATCATTCATTTTATGCACAGGAGGAATTCGCCTTCCCTGAGCACCTCAGTGACATCCAGAACAAAAATTATATATCTGTTTGATGGATGGAAAATATGAAGCTGTGTGAAGTTAAAGGGCATGACTAGTGCTGGGAAGGCAGTCAGTGACAAAGGCAAGAAGGAAAAGCAAAGTTCTCCCTGTGACTGTTCCTCATGCAGTTTATACTCTATTTCATGGATGCTCAGAATCTCTGCAGTTTATTCTGGGTATGACTGATGCTCTAACATAATCTGAATGGCAGACTCCCTGTCTTGTGCTACTAGTGCTGAAATTTAAGAAAGATACATAGCATCATAAATAAGGCAAACACAGTCATTTCAGAGTGCATGCTAAGGGTGATATAAGGCCAGAAACCTAATTTTCTTTCTGTTCTTTCCTTTCAAACACATCTTTATTTTTTTAAAGCTATTTTTCTCCAGTCTAGTAACCTTAAGTACCTTCAAGCAATTGAGTAAGATAGTCCTATCTTTTCTAGACTTTATCAGAGAATAAATAAAAAGGTATATAACTTCTCACAGCACTGTTTTTTGTCTAATAATCTGCTAGTTTTGTGTACCTCTCTAGACACCAGCATTTTAAAACTATTGCTTCACAGGAGACTTTGGAAGATCCTCAGATCATCCAAATCCTGTTCAAATACTGGTTGTGAAAATAGTCAGTACATTACTGTAGGACCTTCTTCATGGAATAAACTTATTCTTAGCTGTTGCCAAAGACTGCCTAGTTTTCAGGTAGAAGCTGTGCCTCAGAATGTCAGGGACTGCCACGCACAATGCCGTACTGGGAAAGAAGGATGCTCCTGCTTTCAGTAGATGCATTTATTACAATATATATTACAAAGTGCTTCGTTTTACTCTGTCATCCTGAATCAGTTTTCTCTCATCTCATCCATCTCCGTTTTGCTTCTCTGAAGCCATTTCTCAGAGATTCTTAGTTAATTATCTTCCACCATTTCTATGTGTTGAAAAAGCTGCTTAAAAAGCATGAGCAATTCCATTTTGATTGAACAGTTGCTGGGCCACCTTGGATGTGGTTCCAAAGCCCATGACTCTGAAGGAGGACTGTTGGGGGGGTCCAACAGAAGCCTGTCTCAGGATGAAATTAACAGAGGCAGGTATGCATGACACTGGAACCTCAACTGCTTTACCCTTTTGCTAACTTTCAAGCTCAAAAGCACCTCAAAGGTCAGCAACTTGCTTGGTTCTCTTCTAAATTATGTTTCAAATAAGCCTGCCCAAACTCGAAGACTGAATGTAAAAAATGCCCCCAAAATAATAACAGAAATCAATATTCAAATATCTGCAAAGGGAAGAAATATTCACCATCTCACTTCACCGAGCATTTAAACTTTCAAGACTTACATGTCTTCAGGACAGTTTTGGGGGCAGGGGAAATCTCTGAGTTATTCTTATCCTGCTAGAGCATTTAAAGTAATTTCTCCTTACGCTGTCATTAATTTTTAATACATTATTATGTGGATGTCCATTTTCTCCTTTTGACAGCTTTTATTTTTATATCAGACAAGCAATATGCTCAAAGTGCTTGCTTGCTATTCTATGTATGGAGATTAAATCATTGCTTCACATAGAAAGTGTAAAGAACACAGATCACACAGTGTTTACCAGATTGCAGCTGAGTACACAATTTTGACTACTAAATCATCGCACCGGCAACTGGAAAGCAGTCCACATGGACACCTTCCAATTCCCAGCTAATAATTACTGCTGGCTGTGCTAAGTAGCACACTGCAGCATTGGTACCTTTCAAAGAGTTAGTACACAGCTCGTGTAACAGCAGGCAGAGGTTGGGAAAGTGAAGCTCAGGTCTTTATCCCTAATAAAAATACTTAAGAGGGATCTTTGCTGAAATTTAGGTGACCACAGTGACTGAGGTCTTTAATCTAGAAGAGTGAGGTTTAGCAGCCTGCTAACTGAGTTGTTGTAAAGAAATTCTTTAATATTTGCAGTTAACTGGAAAGGGAATGTGACTGAGAAAAAGTAACTGGTCGCGTTTTAATCACAGGATAATAGAAAGGGTTGTTTTGCGAGAGACCTTAAAGATCTAGTTCCAACCCCCCTCCCATGGTCAGGGACACCTATTAGATCACGCTCAGAGCTCCATCCAACCTGGCCTTGAACACTCGCAGGGATGAGGCATCCCCAGCTTCTCTGGGCAACCTGTTCTACTGTCTCACCACCCTTATTAATGACAATCTGTGTTAATAAAAACGTAAAAGACAGTGTCAGAGGACTACCAACATAACGTGCTGCAGCAGTAACCATTTGTGCGGGTTCACAAACGATCCTGCCAACAGCTCAACTGCAAGCAGTGACAGATTATTTCTTAAAATGAGAAGAAAACCTAAACTGTAAAATTAAGATTCTGACTTTTCCGTTGCGATACGAGGTTTCAAGCACCGGCCTTTAAACATCAAAGTACGTAGCTGCGGGCTCACGCTTTAGGCTTAGATCTAGAAGAAAATAGGAAAGCAGAGACACCCCCCCCCCACCACCCCCCAACCTCTCTCCAAGTCCAGGACACCCTTTCCTTCCCGCACTCCTGACGGCTCCGCGGCGGGGACCTGCGGGGCACATGCCGGGGGTGCGGGGACCTGACCCAGCCGCTGTAACATCCACAGCGGGAGCCGCCCGGCTGCGGTCCCGGCGGCAGGGCATCGTCCAGGACCCCGGGATACCGCGGAGCCCCAGTGTGCTCTGTGTGGGGCTCGGGGCGCCTTCGGACCCCCGGAAGGGAGAACCTGGGCCTCTCCCCTGCTTCCCCTCCCTCCGGCCGGAGCCCCCGCCGTCCCCTTCGTGCCGTACCCCGACGGTGCG
>VXAD01012874.1:1789641-1952429 GCA_013399195.1 Dicrurus megarhynchus | reverse complement strand
GGGCGGTGCGGAGGCGGCCGCCGGCCGGGCGGTGGGGGCCGCCCCGGCTCCCCACGAGTTGCCTGGGGAGCAGCTTCGCGTTTCTGTAGCCTTGAGCACCGCTGAAGCCACTTTTATTGTTACTTCCCCGCGCTCCCCTCCCGATGGGTTTCTCAGCGTGACTAAGGGCGGGCGCGGAGCCCGTCAGGAGGTGCGGAGCCGGTGCCCGTGGCCGGAGGATGCAGCTGGGGAGAGGCGCCGGGGGCTGCAGCCCGCGGGACTCGGCGGAGGTCCCTGGGGCCGGCGGAGGTCCCTGGGGCCGGCGGTGAGAGGTGGAGGGATGCCGGGGGCACACAGTGGGACGTGCTACCCGTGCCCCCTCCGGAACCGGCCGCGATCTGCGGCTCGCCTCCCCTTTCTATAACGAGAGCTATATAAATACGTACAGGACTCCTGGCTTTTGGATGATACATGACGTTACGGGGAGGGGGTTAATTCAATGTTGTGGAAAAGTGCATTCTGTCTTATTTTTTCCATTAATTACACTGCGGGTTATGGTGGCTGTAGATCCGGCACGTTATATCCATGTGGCACTCCCGATACGCGTAGTGAAGGGTATGTACACGCAGAAGGATCACGCTGTACCCTCGCAACAGTGTGGATCCGTGAATAACTCCAGCGAGAATGATGTGTTAGGCTGCGCTGACGTTGTAGCGTAGGGAATTTGGGCCAAACATTTGGTTCAAAGACAGCAGCAACTGAATTCAAATAAACAATGCTTTGGAGAATTAATATAGTTTAACAGTGTAGTTCTTACTTAAAAGCAAACGAGGCTGTTCTGAATATTATAAAGTGAGAATTTTTAATGGTAGCTTATATATTTGAAATGATGGTTAGGTATTTTCAAAATCAATATATTTTCAATGGAGTTTAAGAAGCTGCATTACCATGTTTGCTGTTTATTTTATTAAAACCTTTTTTTCCTGAACTATTGACCTTGCCATTTGATAATGCTGCTTTCTGCATTGTTGCTTTTTTTTTTTTTTTTTTTTTTTTTTTTTTTTTTTTTTTTTTTTTTTTTTTTTTTTTTTTTTTTTTTTTGGTAAAATCAGAGCTTATCCTACCTGTCCATAAAGTGCACAAAACTGAACTGTGGCTCGGTAGATTGCATGCTATCGGTGTATCTCTAATGAAATGGAAGTTTTGCCAGTGAGTTAAATGCTTACCTCCTATTTTCTTCTGCCCGCCTGTGTGGAAGCCAGGCCACTCTTTTGTGACAGTAAAGACGATGTGGATTAATTTTCAGAGTTAAAAATAGCCGTTTACAGCTGCTTGATTTAGGTCCAGGACAATCATGAGGTTCAGTTTCACAAATGTTAATGCCTCATGCCTGAGCTTTTCACTACAGAAATTTGCAAGCTTAAACCAAACAAACTGCTTTTCTTTCTGGTTAAGTTTCAGGTGAATCATTTTGCTGAATCTACAGTGCACAGGCTTGCTCAAATCTCTTTTGGCTGGCAAAGGAAAGCCACTCCTGTCTCGCACATTTTCCAAGGGAACTGTAGATTCTGACAGTATCTTAAACCATTTGGAAACGTTTGTATTTAAAAGGACTTAAAAATTTGAGTCCTAAAACCAAAATGCAAGAGTTAAGGAGCACTAAGCTGGGGTTAGATGGATAGTGTAATTTTTTTTCAGAGTTTTTACTTGCAATGAAGGAAATGGAGATGGGTACTGAGAAACAGCAAGGCTTTGCTGGTAACTGCTTGCTTTCAGTGCAAATCTTACCTCCTGATTCTTGCTTTACATGACTACAGAGACACTTAATTAGTACCTGTCTTTTCTAAACTGGCGGAAGGGCAGTAAAACTCTGCCATATTTCAGAGAATGGTCTACCAAGTGGTAAAGCCAAAAGTTAGAAATTTTGTTTGTTTTACTGGGGAAGCAAAGCTTCAGTGAGAACAATATCCATATCTGTTTCCCCTTTAATACCTTGATCCCTGGCCAATTGCAGTTACTTGTTATGAAAAGGAAGAAGTTTCAAAGATGTGAAGATTCTGTACATGAAAGCAGGTGCCACAGTAGAAGAGAACCTCACAGCTCCTCTGGGGAGGAGGAGGCTGCGTATCCTCAGGCTGTGTTAGACCCATGTGGGATCAGCAGAGCAAAACTCCCAGAAGATGAGATTTCACATGAGTGTAGATGGAGCACCCGTGAGGTAATTTCCTTTCAGCAGGGTGGAAAGGGTGCGATGCCTGAGTTGCCCTTGTGCGTGTTGCCACAACATGGTATTTGCTCTGAACCTGTGTGAGAACATCTGTTTTATGGCCCAATTCTCATATTTGCCTGTCTTTCTTTCTTCTAGAACAATTCTTTCTCCTTACCAGGGCATTTTAGCTATTAGGTGTAAGTTGGCACTGCTGGAGGGTGTATTTTATGTGGATTTAATTCTTGAAGAATGGACTAAAGATGACTGCTTGCACAAAAGCACTTTTTTTTCATATTTGTGTTTCTTTGTGTACTGTGTTCTTGTCAGATGCTGAGCAGATGTTTGTAAGTGAGAGACTATTTCCTACTGTTATTTAATTTGTGTCCTAGGGCAGTGCCCAAATGCACACTGGACTTGCAAGCAGAGGGTACAAACAATGATGGGGGTTGTATTTAACTCTTCATTACTTGGCCAGTCTCATTCTGGTTTCTGTCTTCCTTAGGGATATGCTTTTTCAAGTAAATGTTTAACTTGCCACTTTACCTGAGTCTCTACTTGACAGCTCTGCTGGATCAGAGGCTTAATATGGAAATTGGAAATGTTTAGAAATACTTTAAAAATCTGAATTATAATTTTTAAATTAATAACTAATTTTAAGTTATAGATTAAAAAAATTATTTAGCTCATTGATTTATGTTGAGTCTGGGGTTTCCTTTGCCTAATTGACGAGCCCTTTAGCGATCCCTACAGAAAAGGCTTGTGATGTAGCCATGATTAACAGGTCAAAGTTAGTTGGATTTCATACTTGCCAGTGTCTTTGGTTCTGAGGTTACCTATTAATGATAAGCTTGACAAGTCAGTAGTCAAAAATACTGTCAAATGCCTTGTGGTAAATACTGCAAGATGGTTTAGCCTTTAAGTGAATCACTACTTTAAATTTTATTACGGGATGTTGAAACCTTCATGCACTTTCCTCTTTGTTTAGTTTTCTGCATTTTGACAGCAAACCTGCTTGTTCTGGGATGTGTTGGGAAGGATTTCATCACAAGTGCTGGACTGAGAGTAGTCTTTCACTGTTCCCAAGCAGCTAGTGTTGCAGTTTTTGTTTATACAGTACTTCACACTGCACACTCTTAGCATATAAAAACCCACTTAGCAACACTTGTGAATCTTTCCTTTTATAAATATGGTTAAATAGAATAGGACCTTAAAATGAACTCTCGTTTCAAGCAGCTTTTTGTCTGGTTGAGATACAGTGCTTTTTAACTTCTTGCTTGAAATAGATCAATAAAAGATTATGTTTTGTTCCTGTTTTACCCACGTTTTTAATTTAGCTATGATATTTTCCCTTACTATTCCTCCAGCCTCCATTTTCTGCTCAGGGCATTTTCCAAGCTGGATATAGTTCTGCATTGTTTGCAACTTGCAGAGGATGAACATTTTGAAAGGAAATTAATTTCTTTTTCAGCTCTTATAAAACTTTACGGTTCACAACTTTAAATATAAGATGATACGCTGGCAGAAAAAAGCATCTTCTGTATATGAATCTAAACCTTATTATTACTTTAATAAAAATAAATGTGGTAGGCATGATAAATACATTTCCAAGTTTGATCTTAGGATTTAATTTTTCCTTTTAAATAAAATTCTTAAAGGGCAATAGCTTTTGAACTCCTCTACAAAGTACCTCTTGGTTGTGAGTGGAGAACTGACTAGTTGTATAATAAGACCTTTCTTCCTTTTTTCCCCTTTGCTTGGATGTTAGTTTTTTTAAGGCATACAGAGAAATGGTTAGTGATAAGCTCTGGAAATTTTTTCTGGAAATTAAAAATTAAAAAATCTTTTGCTGCTCTTTCATACTCTACCATTCAAGCAGCCCTGTAATCATTGTCAATACTTCAGCTTTTAGTGGCCCTGCGCATCTCCCAAAGTCTAAGGTAAATAATTTCATTATGGAGTCTATTTCTGGGAAAGGCAGGAAGAGGACCACAGTGGTTGAGGATTCCTGCAACTCAGATGGGGAATTATCTAGATTACCCCTGTTCATTACATTGTAGCAGAAGAGGGTCCAAAATACCTGAAGACTTGGATTTTTACTGGGGAATGCAAATGAGAATCCCCATAGTCTTCTTTACTTTCTGGAGGGGCAAAAGGCAAAATGAGTAGCATATTCATAGAATCATATTAAAAGATCTGTCCCAATACAGTCTTCAAAACAGCTTGCCTTTTTGTCATATGTTCAGGATACCAAAATAAGTTAGGCTCAATCTGGGCGCTAATGAAAAAAACCCCAAACCCAGCAGAATACTTTCATTTTAAATGAAGCAGTCTGAGGAGAGGAAGATGTTATATCTTCCCCAATACTGATGTTAATAAAGGATATTGGTAATGGTCACTGTCAGTATTCCTGGTTTTGTTTCTTTAAGGCACAGCTGTCTGAAGCCTTGCACAGGAGGAGAAATACGCATACTTTATTGAAAGCTTGGATTCTTGTCAAAACATTATCTAGCCTTGCCCACAACTGGAATTCAGATCGGCAGGTTTTTTCCCCTTTTTTTATCTTTATTTCACTGTAACATTTTTTTTAAAGAGAATTCCTATTTACAAGCTCTTTCCCGAGAGGATAGCTTCTCTGTTACAGTGTTTGGCCAGGAGGCATCAGTTGGAAGGAAGGATAGGAGCAGGGTGCCAGGCTACTACCTGCAAAGCCAGGCACCCCAGTTTGTGACCTCTGAGCCCCCTGAGCTGTGTGTGCTGCTCTGGCCTCCTCTGCTTGCCTTCTGGGGTGAGTTTCCTGCTCCTAAGCACCACTGTGGTGCTGAGATGGCTAAGGTGAAATGCAGGTGCTTGTGTTGAAATGTTAGCAATGTGTTAAGTACTAATATTAACGGTGAGGAATTACCCGTGCTTGGAAAGGAGGGGCTGGGTTGTGTCTGCATAGGGACTGACCACCACCTTGTGCAAGACTAATCCAGTAAACAACTACAGTGGCTTTTTATTTTCATGCTGTGGAGGCCAAATGGAACAGAAAAAGGCAGGAAAATCCTAGAATGATTTGGGCTGGAAGGACCTTAAAGATCATCTAGTTCCAACCTGCCTGCCATGGGCAGGGACTGCTCCCACTAGACCAGGTTGCTCAGAGTCCCATCCAGCCTGGCCTTAAACACTTCCAGCACAGGGCATCCACAATTTCTCTAGGTGATCTGTTTCAGGAAAAAATGTCTTCCTTATAAAATAATTGAGCATGTCTGTGGTGACAGTTAATGTAGCACTGGTCTATTCAGCATTATTTACAGCACCCACCAAAAAAGAGAGAGACTTTTTTAATATTGCCGCAAGTAGTGCTGAATGTCTGAATAATTTACAGGGCTGCAGCAGCAGCTTGTATATCCCATCTTCTTGTCCATTTTCAGGTGGAAAACACTTTCAGGTATTTTTACTTGTAACATGAGAACCAAAGCATTTGGCTCAGCGGCCTTCAGGGCTATAAAAATAGGCTTGGTTTAAGCTGGACTGATGGCAGAGGACTGAGATAAGCAGCTGTGAGTGCTTTGCCATGGCAGCTTGCCCACCTGGGGAAACATTTGCCCATGGGGAAGCGGCACTGGGGAGAAATAATCGGTGCTCCAGGGTGGGGATGCCATTTCCACCATTCCAAGAGAGACAGCACATAATTCATCTCACTTCTTCCTCCTGTGTGGCCTTTCCCTCTGCATGTGGTGGTCTGACACAAGCACTCAGCATCACATTCAGGAATATGGGAGTCATGGGGACCATGGGACACCCACCGTCATAGTGAAATGCCTGAACTCCCCACATTTCTCATATCCACCTTCTCCAGAGCACTGGGACCTATGCATAATGATTAAGTAACTTGTTACAGTTTGTTTCTACATACCAGATTGAAAAAGGTCCCAATTCAACAGAAACCAATTTACCTGGTGGTAGTGTTTGATCTGGCAAGGTCTGCGCTGGAAGTAATGTACGGGCTTGGATGTTGGGTATTTTCCTGGGTGAATAAACACTTGGAGCATTAGGTCTTTATGCTGAAATCTAATGTTGTCTGTGCTTATCTCTGAGTGTGGTGAGCCCTTATCATTTCAAAGGAAACAGAGCCTTCCTACAGCCGTTGGAGGAGACCTCCTTTGTCCTTTTTCTTATGTACTTACCCAAATAAGTTTTGAAACTCTTTTTTCTGGTGGTAAAAGTGTAATAAATACTTTCTAATGAGTACTGTATTGTATCAAAACCTGTTTATATAATTCTGCAAAATTCAACACTGTGGTTGCATTTAGCCATTGTCATTAGCAGCCTTGCATAACCGATGCAACCGATAGCAACACCGATGGTGTTACTATCCATCAAAAACATGGATTTTAGGGTGGCCTGAGTGAAAGTAACAACCTGCTAAACATCTGAGTTTTGAACTTCTAGAGAAATCAAATCAAGATGATATGAAAGATCTAGAGATGTCCCCAAACATTTCTGCAGGGGGCCGCCACTGGCCAACAGTAGCTTCATGGCCACTGCCCTGGGCTATATCCTACTTTGGTGCAGCTCAAAAGCTTCCACCTTAGCCTGTAATTCCCAGGGCCTGGCACTCTCTAGGTGGGCTGTAAGAGGTGAGGATAGAGGCTGCAGTGGTCCTCATTGCATCTCAACCCTTGGTCTTGCCTTGGGCCACTTACGGGGTTGTGGTCACAAGTTAGGGCTCCTGCGTGGTGGGGTGGTTGAGGCTGGTGGGAATCAGCTTCATAATCCTCCCATCCCTGTCTCAGCAAGGACATTGGTCCTAGGGAGAGCTTCTGAGATGCCTTGCAGAGCCAGGCAAGCAATCCTTGCTATTTGGTGCTGTCCCAGGAGTGCCCTTTTGTCAGGCTGAGCTTATCCTGATTGGTGTGAAGAGCAGCTTTCTGTTCCAGCCGGAGCACAGGGACGGACGGCAGGGGTAGGGATCGGGTACATCCACGTGTCCCTCCCTGTGTTCTGCCTGGTGGTGGGCTGTTCCTTCAGCCAGTTTGCTTGCCTCCTCTAGCATGGCTAATTGCTGCCCACCATGGCTCTTGTGAGACTCTAATTGTTTGCAAATCACTGCGGGATGGAGGAAGCTATGTGGAGAAGTGTAATTAGGATGCAGGGTATGAAGTGCTTGCTTCTCCATTAAAAAGAGCCAAGATTAATTCTGCTTTATTGAAGCTGTTAGTTCAATTTCACTGTCCTTAAAAAAAAACCCCTTTATTTTTATGATCATTTGAATTGTTTGATTTGTTCTTTTCTCCCAGTTCATGTGCCTAAACAGCTTAGAGTGATTCTTGCAGCTATCAACTCTCCTTGTAAAGCTGCAGCCACTGGGAAGCAACCTGTACTATTAGCTCCTTCCACTTCCTGAAAAGAGGTTTCTCCTTTCTGGTAAAGTACAGCTTTTTTCAGACAACTGGGCTTATTTT
This sequence comes from Dicrurus megarhynchus, assembly GCA_013399195.1. NCBI lineage: Eukaryota > Metazoa > Chordata > Aves > Passeriformes > Dicruridae > Dicrurus > Dicrurus megarhynchus. The sequence goes on along the minus strand of VXAD01012874.1, from coordinate 1,944,794 downwards.
TCTTTCTGCCCCCAGCTTTCTCTGGTGGAGCAGATGTAGCAAGCTGCAGTGAGCTCCTAAGGATGAATTTGAAGGCATGCTTTTCTCTTCATGGTTTTGCACTAGAGCAATACTGGTCTGTGACTGTAATCATAAATACCTCAATTTGGCGGTTTTGTCTTACAAAAATAACATAGTATGGTTAAAAAAAAAGAGGGTACGAGTACTTAAAACATGGCTTTGGCATGATATGTGTGAGTGTAGCTACCAAGAGCTCTTTTCCACGTCCCTGCAGAGCAGCCTCTGCAGTCCCTAGAGACCATGTGGTGCCATCGCTTTCTTGACTTTGAAAGTGCCAGGTGCTTGCAGCTGAGAGAAGCCTCAGCTTTGGAGTCGCTGAGCATCTCGGCAATCTGGTTTGGGTCCTTGTATGGTGGTGGGCCTCTGCCTGTTTTCCTGGAAGGTCTAGATTTGGCAGATACTCCTAAGTTAGGTGTTGTTGCACATCTGTCCGGCTGAGCTGCTCTCGGGTGCAGTGGAAATCTCAAGTATTTTTTTTTTTCAAAGTAGACTTAGGAGAAGGAAGGACAAACTTCTCCCCGCTGGAAACTTCTGCAGCAGTTTGTTTGTACAGTGACTAAAGGTGTTCCCCAGGATGCTGGAGATGCAGGCTGGACTCTGTCTTCTCTGTCACCCCTTTGACTTTGGCAGAGATGGTGTAAGTGCTTGATTTGGGAGGTTCAGGGCTCTGTGGGAAGAGGTGCCTGTGTGTGTGCATCTGACGTGCCGTTCCCCAGATTTTAAAAGTGTCATCAGAATTTCTTACCGACTCATTGCTAGGTACTGCATGTAATTGCTTCTTTGAACTACACTGGCTTTCATTCCCCACTTTGTAATGGATGTATGAGTTCATGTTAAGCAAAAGATCCTGGCTGTGGTGACTAAATGTCTTACTTAAAAACCAAATAGAACTGAAAGGGTAACAATGCTGAGTGTTGTGACACCGCAGGCTTCCTTGTCACTTAGATTTAATTCTCCTTTTTTTCCTTCCTTCTCCCCCTTCCTCTCCCCTCCCTTCCCCTCCCCCACCAAAAAAGCAAAAAAACCAAAAACACCAAAAAAGCAAAAAAACCAAAACAAAACAAAAAAAAAGCAGTGGCAGCTTTGGGGTCTTTTCCCTTTTTGTTTTATTTTTTTTGGGAGGCTTTTATTAATTTACTAGTCCCCGACTCTTAAGTGATCAATCCAAGTCCCTCTATCTTGCAGCATGGTTTAGCTGCTGAAGTGACCAGCCCATTTATGGGAAGGCATTTAGTAGTTCTCAAAAAATTCCCCTTTAAGACCTTTAAAATATGATGGAGGTAGGTAGAAATCATCTTGCTATACGTAGAGGGTGTCTTGCAGTGCCTCTTGAATATTGTCATAAAAGATGGAAATAACAGATAGTTTTTCAGTTTGAGTTTCTAGTTTGAGTTCAGCTTTACTCACCCTCTGCCCTGTGTCTTGTAAGTTTAAAACAATTTTTGAAATCCCATGTGGATGATTAACAGTGATTCAGGAAAGGAGCCTGCATTCTTTAGTTTGAAAGATACGGAACGTTCAGTAGAAGTTGGTGTTAGGTTAACTTAGTGTAAACATGTTCCTTTTCCTAGATTAGTTATGAACATGACACAAGATAAGTTGTAATGGGATCTTTCATCTCTCTGTTGGGGAATAAGAAACCATATCTTCAAAGATGAAGAGTAGTACACTTTTGATAGTTCATTTGAGAACCTGATCCTTATAGAAATATCCTTGATTAATTTTTTTGTTTGTATGTATGTGAAGAAATGCTCAACAAATTCATGGTGCATGAGGTCCTGTTTGTGTTCTATTTGGTTACAGATTGACCTCTGTAAAGGGGAGACGGTACCTACCAGTTGAAGAATTTGAAATTGTTTCTTGCTAATTTATATACTTCAATTTATTTCTTGTATTGTATCCATAGTATGCACATACATTTGATACAAACAGATGTGCAGTTGGAAGTACAACAGGCTTGTTTTACTTGGAGGTATCCAGTTTTCTTTATTCAAGCAACAAAATATGCACAAAAGTAGATGTTTCAGTGAAATAAAATCTACCAAGTAAAGCATGGGATTTGTAGTGAGTTTTCCAGATACGTTTTATAAATTTACTTCTGAAAAATACAGATTGCCTCTATCTGAAACCCAGCTTCCAGCTAAAGTGATCAGATTTATTGAGGAGAAGCATATAATTTCAGTAGAAAAGTGTCTTTCCACTTCTCCTGTCTTCTTCTCCATATATGTCAAAAATATGCATATTACACCAGACATTTGCATGTGAATTTTAGCCTAAAAATATTCTTTCTGCATGAAGAAACTTGCACCTTTTGAGGAACTTGCAGTGTTCTGTCAGTGGTCTTTTGTGGAAGGCTTTGTAAACCCACATCTGCAGCTTCCCATAGTACAGTTACTGTATGGTTAATTGCTTTTCCTGAAATATTTCTGACCTCTTGGGAGGTCAAAAAACAGACAAGAAGTTGGTGAAGTGGCTCATTAAAGGGGAGGAGCTACTCTGAATTATAAGTTCCTCCCAAAAATCTTGTCCCATATAGGATTAAAAAAAAAAGAAAAAAGGAGTTTTAGGAAGAAAACCAGGGTAGCAATTCTCTTTTCCTCCTCTGCTTCTGTTTCCTTTTCATTTTTTCCTGTCCTGTAGTATAAAAGGTTTCACTGTTGTCTGTGATGTGGAAGAGATCTGCATCACCCTGACTGAAGGCAAGCTGATGCATCAGTGTCTGAGCCAGAGGCTCTTAATGTAATTTATCTTGCCAGCCAGATACCCTTTTGTTTTTCAGACAGATTCCATTTTATAAGAGACCTTCCATGGAACCAGCTGTTTGGACATACTATGAGAAAGATGTTTGCTCACAAGCTGGGTATTTTTCAAAGCTTGTTTCAGAATAAGCGTACTGTTGTTTGTTTCTTCACTCAGGGGTTTTTAGGTTGGTTATTTTTCAATGTTATGATGCAGAAGTTACCCCAAATGAATTATGAGGCAACTTACACTGGAAAAATTTTGCCTCTAGTTTTTTAGTTTTCTTTCTACTACAGTTTCAACTAAATTATCATATCAGGCCAGGGTGTATATATTAGTGTTGAATCCTTTTCATGCTTCTGCAGGTGCACTCTTAGTAATCTCTTTTCTCCATTCTCTACCTCTCTCAGTCTCTCATCTGAAAAATAAAGGAGCCCCAAACATGGGGATGGGACCCACTCTTTGCGCTTGCTCGAGTGGAGCAGTACTTGCTCTTATTTTCCTTTGCTGCCCTTATGTTCCCTCTGCAGCAACCCCACTGCAGCCCCTCCTGGCAGAGGTGGGGCAGGACAGGGCTGCCTGTCAGCCACAGCGATGGCTTGGAGTGATTTATGTTTGGGGTTGCTGTGCCCTTGCAAAGCTCTTGTAGCGGGGCCAGGCCACCTGGGCTTTATTCTGGCAGGTATCCTGATGGCTACACTCTTTTTTCTTCTCTTTGCATCTTAGGTCTGACTCCTTTTTGTCATCCTGAGTTAGTATTTTATCTATGGGTAGTTTAGATTAGGGAGGTGATTATTTCTTTGTACAGTTGAAGGAGGAATGGGTTTCTTTTTAATAGTTTGTAAGCAAAGTGGAAATTGTAAGCAGAAGTAAACAGTGAGAAGAGGAATTGGGTTTTCTGGTCTGTTATTCAGGAAGAGAAAAAGGAATTATTTTTGCATAGGCTAAGAAGGAAAGCAAAACTTTGCAGCTACTTCTGTGCTTTCATGTGTTTTTTCATGGTTTCTGAAAGAAAAAAAAGCTATTTAACAAATCAGATGTTCATTAATCATTCTCTAGGGATTTTAGTGGCACTTGCTGTTAGTTGACTTTTTTCCATGACTTTAGTGAAATGAAAAAGAAATCTTTCTCCTAGGTCTATCATCAGGGGACAATATGCACAGTACAGAAATTTCTTCTTTTTCTTTCCTGTGGTGTCTCAATTCTTCTGAAATTTGAACGTTAAACCCTATTTTTGTTGTCTGCATCATTTGATGCTCTCTTACTGGCTTTAATCAAACTGTTTTGAAGACTGCACACTAAAGTTGGTGCTCTGTTTTCTGTGAGCACAGCTAATTTGCTACCTTTTGTACTAGGATGAGTTTTTATGCTTTTTTCTTGTAGTTATAGGAGAGCATTTAGCAATTTCAGAGATTATACGTATCTTCAGTCTGCAAATTCAGATCTCCATTTTAAATAGATGGGTGTAATATCTGGTCACATACTTAAGTGAAAAGCAAACTGCTGTTGAAGAATATTTCACTGTACAGTTTTAAGACATATTGTGTCCAACTTCTGCTTGGCTTTGAAAGCATCATTGATGGTGTGTGTGTATGCAAGGAGGAAGTACTTAAAGTAATTTTCTTTGCTCTCAGAAGGTTATTGATGCTGTTCCATGGGAGCTTCTTACAGCTTCTAGACCAGAAAGTAGTTGAAATGCTGTTTGGTTGTGTTATATGCAAATTAATTAGCTGCCGTTTGTTATCCAAGTGAGAAGGCAATTAGGATGAAGACTTTGTAGGTCTCCATTATTTCCATTAATCACTTAAGTGATGGACTGGAGAATGCCATATTTAAAACAGCATGTGGTGCCAAGGGCTAGCAAACCTTTTGGAGATGGAGTTTAGTTCCTTTTGTGTTGGGTTAATGGTGAAGGAAAAAAAGTACAACAGGTTGAAAAAGTTGTATGTGCAAAGAGAAAAAGAAGTATTGCAGAAAACTTCCTAGATACTGTAGTGATACAAACAAACATGGTAAAGCTGTTCCTCACTCTCTGCCATCCCTCTCCTTAGGAGATTTATCTCTGCAGGATGCACAGGAAAATTGAATATAAAGCTGCCCTGAATTGCTATTTGTAAGCATCATAAACCAATTCTGAGTTACTTTAATATGTCAGCTTGCAAATTGTGGCATTCGGATAACTTTTTCATGGATAGCTTGGTTTTGCCTGCTCAGGGGAATGGGTAGCAAGAAACTCCAGCAACTCCAGGTGTCCTCCAGACTAGAAAGTCTTTTTTGGGGTCAGCAATTGCTCCAGCTCTTCAAAATGACTTTTTCTGTGTTGAAATCAAGTGATGATTTACAGTGGGATACTGCTGCAGGCTTTCTGGGATACAGCGGTATGTATGCAAGATACAGGAGGTGATCTTCCATTCTGCTTGTGGCTGGGACTTCAGCAGCAGAGAGCATCAGGTCCAGTTTAGAGTGTCATGCTTAAAGATAAACTGGAGAGATTCCAATGTGAGTTCAAGAACAATGAGCTGTTTGGAAAACACAACCCACAAGGATGAGGTGATTTGGGTTTCTTTAGAAAAAGAGAAATCATTAAAGGGTTGGAAATTGTGATGTTACTTTTTCATTATGTTGAGCATTAACATCAGAAGTGCCTGTGGCCAGTTACTCTGCATGTTCCAGGGAACAAGATTAATTTCCAGCAAGAAAGTTTAAGATTGTGGTAGTTGGCTTGTTTGTTTGGGGTAGGGTTTGTTTTATTTTTTGGCTTTTTTTTTTAGTAAGGATACTTAATGAAAATAGTGGAAGAGGCTACCTGGGGAAGCTGTTGCATCTTGGTTGTGGCAGGTTTTGAAAAACAGGTTAGACAAACACCACTAACAGCATAGGTGTATTTATCCAACATCAGAGTGGGACTGGAACAGTAACTTCTTAAGATGCCCTCAGGTCTTTCCACTTCAGTTCTGTGGTTATGTACATATATATGAGGCAAAACCAGAAACACAGAGAATTCTATATGCTTTTGATCTTCTAATCTGGTTTGCTTTTTGCATTTTGAGCACCTGTAAATCACAACATAAAACTGGGGAAGGATCATTATCGTTATGTTCTGTATTTTAATTTTACAGTTTTAAATGTGAAACAACTTGCAGGCTACAGAAGTGAAAACTGGCATTAATCCTCTTTTCCCCCATTCTTCTTTGCAGGTCGCTTGGTTGGTGCCCTGGATGCTGTGTTAGACTCTAACGCACGCGTTGCTCCCTTTCGAATTTTACTCCAAGTTCCAGGCTCACAGGTTTACTCTGCCATTGCATGTGGTGAGTTATTGAATGGATCAGAAGTTTACTGGGCCATAGCTATTGGTGAGTCACAGATGGAAAACCTCAAACCTGTTCTGAGCATGGTCAGTGTCTGCATGTCCAGGAAGCTCAAGGTAACCCCAGCTAGGTGTGTGTGTGTGGAAAGCTTGTTTAACAGCCAAATTAACCTCTGGTTAAAATCACAGATGGAATTAGGAAAAAGTGTTACCTAGGAACACTAAGTTTCTATGGAAAACTTCTTTAGCTGAGGGTGGTTTGCTGCGTTAATTTTCTCTGTTGCAAAGTAGTGTGGTTCTGTTCATATGCATATCTTTTCCTACAGTCGTACTAGTCCCTTACAGCAAGAAGCTACTTCGTCTAGGCTTTCACCAGCCTAGTCTTTCACTTGCTTACTGTGAAATGTCTTTGCACACTTTGCTATAATAAAATATAACTGGAACATTTGGAAGATTTAGGAGGTAAAGGTGTCGGGGAGCAGGGGAATGTCAAAATCCTGATCTGTTAGGCACTAATCCCTTTTGCAGTGTTTCTGCAACTTCTGAAAGTCAAGCTCATCTTCAGGAAAGTGATATTGACATAAATTGCAGCAACCTTGCCATGACCTAGTAAAGGCCATGTGAATGTTCCATTCATCCCATTGTTGCTTGGCCAGTGTGCAGGTCTGTTCTTATCCCTTCTGCTCCCATCTAAAAAATCCTGCATTGAAATTTACAGCACTTTTTCTTTGGGAATGGTTCAAAGCTGCAATTGGGGAGCATTAGGAAACATCTCTTTAATGAGAAGGTGGCCACATCCTGGAACAGGATTCCTTCTGAGAGGTGGTTGATGTCCCACCAAACCTGCCAGTGTTTAAGAGGCATTTGGACAGTGTCCTTAATAACTTCAGTTTTTTGTCAGTCCTGAAGTGGTCAGGCAGTTGGACTAGACTATTCCCAGGATTTCAAGGAAAACAAGGATGGCTTCTTGAAATGCATTAATAACAAAAGGAAAACAAAGGATAATGTGGGCCTGTTACTAGATGAATAGATTGCCCAGAGAGGTTGTGGAGTGTCCCTAACTGGGGACATTCAAGAACCATCTGGACACAATCCTGTGCAATGTGTTCTGGGATAACCTCGCTTCATCAGGGAGGTTGGATCAGGTAACCCATTGTGGTCCCTTCCAGCCTTTCCCGTTCTGTGATTGTTGTAGATCCCTTCCAACTGAAAATATGCTATTTTATTCTATTTCTTATACAGATCAAGTGATGAAATAGTTAGGTTACGTAAACGTTGACATGTCATTGATAGTGTTTGACATAGTAGTCCTTTAAATGGAAGAGTCAGTCTATATATTCACCCTAACCCTTTCCTCTGTACAAGTTCATCCAACAATTTTTCCTTGGTTCAGCAGAGATCCCTTTCCATGTTCCCCATTAATACTGGGAATTTTTCCCTGGGCCAGATATGTGTGAAGAAGCTTGTGTAAAGTCTATTTGTGCTATTTTTGTTTTGGCTAGATTTTCTTTGTTTTGCAATTGCTCTGTGCTTTCTATCCCTACTGCCCTCCTTTTTATATTTAAGTAATGCCATCTCATGGAGAAATTTAAGAGCTTCATGCTGTTACAGTCCTGTGATGAAGCCATGTAGCTTTTGCTGGAAAAGTGTTGCTGTCATGGCTTCTTGATTATTTGAACATATCCAATACTCTTTTCTGGGGCTGATCCTTGCCCCATCCACACTGTTACTGCACACAGAATTTGGTTTTGTTTTTTGCTTTTTGGGGTTTTTTTTTTTTTTTGAAAGGAACTACAAATGACAGACTTGCCTGGTTGGAATGGCTAAGGATTTTGCTGAGACAAACTTACACAGTTAATGTTTTCTTGGCTCTTCTGAATGGATGCTCATCCCGGAGAAAATGAGATTTATAGTTACAGAGCGGAAAGCAGAGGGGTCTGTTTTGTGCACTGTGTGGGTAGAACATACACAGTTGCCAGAGCTGCATGGAAATAAAGAACCATGGCAGCAGAAGCTGTTTGTGAATAATATTGCTGTTGTGAAACCCTGACATGAGTGTCCAGGGGAGAGCTGGCAATAGGAGTCAGAGGAGCATCACCCCAGCCCCTTCTTGGGAAGCTGGAGAAGGACGTTCCTCACGCAGAAGTGGCCATCGCTGCTCACCCAGCTCTGCCCTGTCTGAGGGAGGCATTTCATGCAAACACAGTGTTAGGAGTCTCTTACTGGCTTTGGAAGGAGCAGTTAGTCAAATTAACATTCTGCTGCTGTATAGCGAGGCCAAGGAGCAGCTCCAGGAACTCCTTCCAGTCTCCCAGTGTAACTCCATTGTGGACAGCCATGGTGTCATTAGGTAGTTAATTAAAATGACATTTTGCACTGTGTGTTGTCAGTCCTCTGTTCCAGGAGCTGTAGGCTTAAATGATAATATATGCGTAAGGGTCAGATCTGTGTTACAGACATTCGCAAATCTCGGGGGGCTGCTAGGAAGCCTGATCCCTGCACAGCTGTTCTGGCAGAGATATATTAATCCAGGTGGTTGATCATGTTATACCAGTACAGGAAAAAAAAAAAACCAAGGCTAACCTCACCCCTTGTGTAGAGCCACTTAAAATTTTTCCATTTTCCTTTCAGAAGGCTCATGGGCAAAACAGAAACTCAAGTCCCAGTCAAGCAAAATAGATTTTAGGAGAGGGAGAATAAAGGATTTGGTGAGAAGTGGGTTTATAGAAAAGATTCTGATGGATGAGGCAGTGGTTAGACAAAACACTTGGCGTGAGCAGATGAAAGTGGGTAAAAGGTGGAATAAAATGCTGTGCAGAATATCAGCCCAGGAAGTGGAATAAGGAATGGAAAAAAGGAAGAGATTGGCAATGCTTAGGTCAAATCACAAGACAACTTTAAGCTATGAAATGGAAGTTAGAAATAAAGAAGGGACTCAAAAAGTTGAGTTGGCCTGACCAAATGAAAGGGCCAAAATGATCTTTTGGTATTGGAACAGAATCCCTGGAGGCAGGCAGGAAAGATTGCAGGAGCCCTTGTGGGATACAGCTGCTGCCTGGGCTCAGAGCAGTCCTAGCAGTGTGGATGCTACTGTGAAAGGGATCTTGCTCACAGCTTATTTCACAACAGGCAGCCTGACAGCTTGCCCATACACTTGGTATCTTCTAGATTGCTCAGAAATAAAAATTCAACTCAGTATTTGCTTTGTGCAGCCATTTCAGTATAAAATTACTGTATTTCTGGTGTTCTTAAACATTTATATAATTTGTTTTCTTTACCTAAAGGGCTTTTAAGTGTCTCTAATTTTATGACTTTTTAAATTTAATTTTAACCTTGATTAATGATATTTAAGAAGTTCCATTACAAGACCTTCCTGTCAGGGAAATTAAAGCTTGGAAGGTTTCCCTGCCAGTTGGCATTCTGCATGGAAAACAGAGCAGAGAGAAGCGGGAAATCCTTACCTAAATTTATCATTTTTTGTTGTTGTGAGGCAACACGATGCTTCACTGATGTACACACAAAACAAATCCTGAGATAATGGGTCTTCTGTTTGGGATTAATTTTATTATTATATTCATGTGTGATTTGTATGTCTCTTACATACAACTATTTCTCTTCTTTCTTCCACAAGCAAGGCACTAAGAGAAGCAACTATTACTGCCTTTACTTTTTTACCTATAATGTCTAATTACTGATTAGTAAGGTCTGGAGGGGCCAGATTTTCCCTTGATGGCCCTGTATGGTGCCCGTCTTGCTATGACTTTTCTGTCATCGTATCATGCAGAGACAATTCAGTTTCAAGCAGAAAGAGTCAAAGCAAATAGGTCTTGAGTGAAATATTATTTCTGGAGTTAGTGTGAACACATTACATTTAAAGAACCAGCAAACTCCTCAAATCTTTAGAGAAAGAAGCTTTAAAGATTTGAAAAGCTGTATTAGTCAAAGATTTCTGTTCGCTTTATTTCTTCCCCAAACTAGAAATGTGCTCTTGTAGAACCTTTAGGTGTTGCTGAACCAAAGTCTTTTTCAGGTACTTTATTATAGAGAGCTTTGTATTCTTCTCCAATAGTGTGCATGTGTGTGTGGGGGGGTGTGTGTGCGTGTGTGTGTTGAGGGAGGGAGAAAGGAAGATCAGGGACTTTTGGGAACAGGGCATAAATCTAAGGTTTCCAGTGGCTGCTTATGGAACGTCATGTCAGAATAAGCTGCAGTCTAGCAGCTCAGGATGAAGTTTTGCTGGTTTTTCTGCTTTGACTTTTAATGCAGCATTTGCTGGCTGAGAGCATTTGAGAAGATAAAATTAAAGCACTAAAACTAATTCTCTAAAACAATGAGGTTTTTGTTTTTCTCTTAACTATACTGCTATGAACAAGACCTTTTTGACCTGTTTGCTACTAAGAATTCTGAGGTTGAAAGTTCAGTTTCTCATAATGAATTTATGAAATAGTGCATTTTATTACTTTTTTCCCCTTCCTTTCAATTTTGTTTTGTAGGATTAGTTTCAATATACTATTTTTTGCTTTTCTAGGTGCCACTGCAGAGGAAATAAACCAGCACTGGGAATGGCTGGAACAAAACTTGCTCCATACTTTGTCTGTGTTTGACAATAAAGAAGATATTGTTAGTTTTGTCAAAGGGAAAGTGAAGGTAAGGAAACTGTCTCTCTTTCACCCTCCCCTGCCTGATTACATGTGGTTTATTAGAAGAATGTCATGAAGTTGTTGTCATTCGTCCTTGGTTTTGACCATCTATCTAAACGTTGCTGGTTTTCTATGTGGCTCTTGCACCTGATGTGGCCAGCACATGAAGCTGTTGGCTCACCACAGGGTTGGAGAAATGAGCATCCTTTTGGAAGGTTAAAGAATTTTAAAAGTAAAGGAATTTTGTGACTATAAATCAGATTAAAAATAACAATGGCATGTGGGGAGTAACTTAGAAAGCCTGGTGTCCTGAGCTCTGCTTTTAATGAAATACATACTGTAAGAGGAGATTGGCGATGGCTGGTGGGGGTGTGGGTTCACTAGTGGCTGCTGTACCTCAGGTCCTGCTACAAGCTTTTCCTTGCTAAGAGTTTTAGTGGGATGCTCTTCCCCCCGTAGCCTTTTTTCCAATTTGGAAATTTCATAGGAACATAATGCTTTTGGTGAATTTCAGCCTTGCTGCTGTGAGCTTTGTGGGCTCTTAATCTGGGGAAGAAGAGGACAAAACCAAAACACCCCTGTACAAATCCTAGTTTTTATCCCACTTTCTTTAAAAAAAGGCATTTTGTCTTAAGTACACTGAAATACCAAATACAGTTAATCTCTCTTGATAACACAGTGACAGTCTGTTACCTAGCACAACACATACTTAAAATTCTTCAGGTTTCGTTAGTTAATGTTAAGTCCTGGTTTTGGACCCTTGCACCTGCTGTAGACTTTTAGCATTTTAGGACTGCTTGGTAATTGCAAATTATACCAGGTGCTGTAACATATGGATTATTTGTCTGCATGGTGCAATGCATATTTATCTCCTTTGTTGTAATACCACTGTTAAAAATCTGAAATCTTAATTATATTTATGTAGATGTCCTTGAAACCATGTTTGTAATGGTTCCAAGCATATCTCAAGTTACTGACACATCTGACTGCATTGCTTCTTCATAGGTAAATAGTACTGGTCAGTATACACAACTTTTGCTCTACTTTTGCTCTGTATATATGAAATAAGAGCAATCATAAGCCGTAGTGAAAGTGTAGAGATATGGTTCTGGCAGACTCATTGAAAAAACTATAGCTAAGGAAAAGAAGAGAGCTTTCAAAATGTATGAGAGATGCAAGCACCAGAGAAATTTCTCCATTCGTGAAAATTACAAATTGACTGGAATTTCTTTGTAAGAAAGGGTTGCATTATTAAAATTTGAATGGGTAGCTTGTAGCAACTTGCCTGAGTGTGAGTGCCACAGCTTTATCCTGATATATGGTCTTGTTCCTGACTCAGGCACTGATTGCAGAGGAAACGAGCAGCAAGCTCGCTGAGCAGGAGGAAGACCCCGAGAAGTTCCGAGAAGCCCTGGTGAAATTTGAATCGAGATTTAATTTTCCTGAAGCAGAGAAGTTGATCACCTATTATTCCTGTTGCTGTTGGAAAGGAAAAGTTCCTCGGCAAGGCTGGCTTTATTTGAGCATCAATCATCTCTGTTTTTATTCCTTCTTCCTGGGCAAAGAATGTAAGTGTAAATGTGTAAGAGATCTTATGCTGGGGAGAGATATAAATACAACTACATTTAAAAGCAACAATAGCCAGGATTGTTGTAAAAAGCCTAGTTCACCTCTGAAGTTTAGTTTCTGAGTTTTTAGTTGCTCAGGTGAAAAATCCTGTTTAATTTAGTTTTCACTTCAGCCTTTGTGTTTTAATATGAGTCCAGTAATAAAAATGACACTGCAAGAGCACACATAGATGTTATCTAGTTTTTCTTTTTGGCATAGTGAAGCAACCTTAAGATGTAGCAGACCTCCTACAAGTTCTAAAAGGGAGACTTTCAGTGCTGAAAACAGTGAGTAAGGATGGATCCCTCCCATAGGCAGGGAAGCAGAGTCACCACATCGCTGTAGGGTGGTAGGGGAAAGGCTGGTGAGGCCAGGGATGCCTGAGTCAAGCTGCCTGCCTGAAGATAGACCAGGAAGCATAAAAGGAATGTGCCCCGGAGAACCAGGTGAAAATTCAGAGCTTTCAAGGAAAAACAACAGCGATTTAGGGATTTGTTTGTGTTTCTCAATAGCAGTGCAATAAGGTCACAAGAAGCGTGTCCTGGGGCTTATTAGACTTTCAGATGGTTCAGGAAGTTTTAAGGATTTGGTTGTGGTGTTCCTCTGCAGAGAAAGAATTGTGTGAATGAAAAGCCTGTCAGAATAGATATTAGAAGGTAAAAATGAAAGTAACAGACATAAAATGGTAAAAATTAATGTAGCCATTTAAACTCTATAGCATTTCTCTGTTTAGTAAAATTGTGCATAAACCTCTAGCCTTTTTAGGCCTGTTTATCCTGCTGAAACTTAAACAAGATACTGCTGTAAATATAGCAATATTTGTTAGTTACAGCAATTAGGAAAACTTTGCCGTATTCCATCTGGATTTAATATTTAGATACAGTTGTAGGTTTAAAAATGAAGTGCATCTTGAGAAAGATAGTAGCTTGTAATTTCTTAGACTGAAAACATACAAAGACATGCTTAGAGCTGGAGGTCCTTTCTTCCCCTATATTATTTCAAGCCAATAATTTGTCATATCAGCAAAATGCAAAAATGCAGGTAAGTTTGTTATTCACCATAAAAAGAAAAGCTGAGTTTTGCTGGGAAGAGTAGAATGGAATTTCTTAATACCTACTAGATATGTGAGTTCTTGTTTAATCTCCTTGTTTTCTGGTTAGTATTAAATAATATCCTTTGTCAATCATTTCTTCTTATTAACATTGGAGGTTTTCTCTCATTAAATCTGAGATAGCCAGTCTGCCAAAGCACACAAAGCAAAAATGATATTTATTAATGACAGATAACAGAGGAAGGAGGAGGGAGAGAGAAAAACCCTTTATATTGTTCCAAAAATTTTGTTTGTGCAATATCACAGATCATTAAATGATAATGGAAGTACAATATCATGCTGTATTGTTTAAGAAGAGATTTCTTCTCATATCTTTAATAATATTCATTATGAAAATTAAAAAAAAAAACAACCAACCAACAATTCCATGTTTGCAACTTTTTATTTTGACCATGGAAAATACACTCTTCATTCACCAGTGTAGTCAGTTGCATTGCCTGTGTGTTCCCATACATTTGCAAGGAAATGTTAGAAAACCCCTAAATTTTCTTTCACTTAAACAAACTTCCCTAGCTCAGTGGGAAGCAGCATATATGCTGAAATGATTCCCACTTCTTTGATTGTGATAAAGCAGATTACTTCTGTTTCTAGGTTAGTGTTTTGTCATGTGTATGAAATATTTGTGTTACAGGGAATAATCCAGATTTAATATAGTTCTGGTTGTTACTATTTGAGAGGCTGATGCTGATTACATGCAGAACAATTATGTTCTGCACAACAATGTGATTCATTGCCTTTGTTTTTTTCAGGTAGCAATCACAAATTAAATCTGGTTAAATCTGGTCTTGAAAATATTGCTAAGAAATCACATTTATTGTGTTCTTCAATACTGCACAGAGAAAAAACCCAATATATGAGTTGCAATAAAATTAGTTCTCAATTGTGTTTTACCTCTATAAAAATCCCCCCAAATTGTAGACTGAAATCTCTTGATAGGCAAAGTGTTAAGTCTTCTGCTTCTGGTAAGTCTTTTCCCTTCTTCTTGTTTCATTTTGTGTTGAAGTGACCTGGAATGCAATATTACAACCTGTTTTCAACTTCTCATAAAATTAATTTACAGCTTATGTGAATATAAACTCCATGGAAAAATTTTTACAGGACAAGTCCCCTTTTAACTAAGCCTCAAAGTATTTGTAGGATTTCAGAGGCTTAGATCGTCAGATAGCTTGAAAGGGCGTGCCAAGGTTTCTGCACAATTTTTAATTAAATTTGTGTTTTTCTTAAACTTTGAAGGCTTTGTGCCTTTTATCAGTGGCTTGGGTCCCGTATGGGCTGTTGTGCTTTTCCTATAACCAACACTGTAGAGCTGGTGTGTCTCTGACCTGCCTGAACGGCAGTGCTGTTGCTACGGCGTTATTTAATCTTTCTTCCCTTGGCTGGGCTGGTACAGATGACTTTATGACCATTTGCAACAGTCTCTGCGTGTTGATGCAGCTGTGCTTTATTTAAGTAAGAAAAAATGTAATCTGCAAATAATCTTGACAACTGTGGTTTATGTAGTACAGAAAACTTGCTGAGGGTAGCTCCTTAGGTAATTAATGATCATGGATAAGTGTCGTATATATATGACAATGTTTGTTATTACTGCCTTTTTATTGCTTTATTGGCATCAGGAGACCAGCTAGGGATGTTAGGGGGTGTAGTCTTGATGTTATTGGCACAGAGAAGTCTGGGAAGCTTCCAACAGTTGTTAAGAAGAAATTAAACCTATTTTAAAGTCCTTTTCAACCCAATTTCTACCCAGAGATTCATGTGAGAGGCAAGTAACATCCTGCATTAGTTATCTTAAGTAAGCTGATTCTGTTTGCCACTTGTATTTATATAATTTAACATCTTTAAGTATAGAGAACAGTGTCCTACACGTCTTGTTCTCTATAAACAAGTCTGATGATAGTTAATGTTTAGGGCAAGGTGTGCCTCTTCTCAGTAAAAAGTAACCAAAATAGTAGTATTCCAATGCCTGGGCAGCTTTTTTCAATGTCCTGTTATAGTAGTAAATACACTTTATAGCAGTCTCCATGTGCAAAAGCTTCCTTTTTGATGGGAGTTAGCTTTATTTTAAAAGCTAAAGTAACTGCGTGTAACTGGTTTTCCACCTGCCTACAGTTTTGTTTCTAGGAGACTACAAAGCCTTTCCCTCTTTGTACTCTGTAGATGAACTGTTTCTTCTGCTGGTAAGGAAGCAGGCTGCAGAAATGACTTGTAAAGGAGTTAGGAGCACAGTGTATGGCAGATGTTCTGCAAAGGCACCACTCCGCAGTCTAGCATTTCTTGTGAAGATAGTTAAAATTTTAAGGGAGAGATTCTGAAAAAGACACGTCTTTTGGAGTGGGTGAGATTGAATGCAGAGTCATAACAGACATTTCAGCATGTGCTTGGTCTTGCCTATAAAAACGTGTATCTCTCCTCTTTGCATTTCATTCTGAATTTGATTGTTTCCCAAATCTGAAAAATGTAAGCAGAGTTTCTCACCTACTTTTGCTCTTCTCTTGGATTGCAGTGAAACTTATCATTCCTTGGGTTGAGGTCCAGAAACTGGAAAGAACCTCCAATGTCTTCATGACTGACACAGTCCGTGTCACTACAGCAAATAAAGAGCGCGACTTCTCCACGTTCCTCAATATTGCTGAGGCTTTCAGAATCATGGAGCAGCTGGCAGATGTGACGCTCCGAAGGCTACTGGATAATGAAATCTTTGAACTGGATCCAGGCCTGCAGGATCCTACTCAGATTACCAAGAGGTAAAAAGCTAAACTGTTGTATGAGCAGAGGTTTGATAGTGGGCTTCATGGTTTGGTGTGTTAGCTGGGTAAGATATCAAAGCTTTGTTTGATTTGGTGCCAAAGAGATTGCATAATGTATTATGGTGTATCCAAAAGATGCATTTTAACTTGTATGCAAGATACATTTTTCAACTTTATATTCTTCCCGTAAACAAAACAAAGTTTCAAAAGTACTGTTCCCCACAGAAGGGAAGATTGCAGCAAGGGATATTTTCCATCTTCTCTGAAGAGCAGCATTATTTTCCTTATAATTTTGGTAATGTGTAGGCTTTCCTAGTGCCTTCAGTTCTCTAGAAATACTGCTTTTGATCATATCTGAAATATGGAATTCCCACGAGTGTGATTGCCATAGCCAACTTAGCAAGCAGTTACAGGACTTAAAAAATACTCAGTTGTGATATGGCTATTGTCAGCTCTACCCCTTGCATCCCTGAAATGCATCTCGGCATTCCTCTCCCACTACAGAAATGCATTCGGTTCTCGGGGAAAGATTGATGGCTATTTCTCTGCTGGTAGCACAACACACAACTGTTTTATTTGCTGCTGTGAGAAAGGGGGAGGGAAGCTGTCCCGAGGAATTTTAGGTGGGCAGGATGAAATAGCCCAAACTGGAATTTGCCTGGGGCATCAAGGTTAAGGTACTGATTTAAAATACTCCTTTTCTGAATGGGATGTGAGTGGAGTGGTTATCTCCTCTTCAATCATGCCCTTTCTTGCTCTTCCTTCCTCTCCCTCTGCCAGGGATACAAAGGGAATCACCCAAGAGTTGCTTCCTGACTAAAACATAAGGAATGCATGATCATTTCCCAGAAAAGAGAGACCAGTAGCCATTTTATTGTTTCTGAGGGACATTTTTACAGTGGTGGTGGGCATACATCTCAGCTAAACACTTCTGTAAAGTTTCATAATGGAGTTTAAAACAATAAAATGGACTTCCTCTGCAATTTCATATGTACACACAGTAAGGAAAATCACTGACACTGGGATTTCATTCATGATGTTATCAAAGAATTCACTTGAGGTAACACAGTGGTGAGCAACCATAAACATCTTTGCAGGCTTTTTTTTAATAGTCAGGGTTCCTTGGAACACAAGAGCTACCGTTGTTTTTACACTATATGTGTAACTGGTTGTTTTTAACATTGTGGGCTTTTGGCTCAAGAGATGTAGGGATATGTACTTCAGCTAATGTAGAATATGGCTGTGACAGGTTTTATCTCAGCCCCTTTCCATGCTTTACCATTTCACCCTCCTCTTGCATTTGAGCTGAAAAGTTAGTTGCAAAAAAAGAAATCCAGAGGAGATGTAAAAAAAGACCCGGGGGAGATGTTTTTCAGCATCTACTGATTTTTGTCATTGTCACTTCCCAAAATAGTCTTTGAATCAGGGGTACTAACTGAATGTAAAGAAAGTAAAGTTACAGTTGTAAAGCAATGTTGTATAAGCTTAGAAATATGCTATAATAAGGGGCTCTCAGGGAATCAACTTGTAAGTGCCTTGTGGCATTTTTGAAAAGTAGTGTGTCTGTTAACAGTCAAGCAAGAGAAATGTTCCCACACATTTATTTGAACAGGTTTTCTCTCTCCTTCCCTCCAACTAAAGAAAAAAAAAAGTTAAAGCTACAGAGGAGAAGGAAGGACAAAAATATATTTACTGGAGATTTCCTGGTCAAGATATTCTCTAACCTGTGCTGTGACTTGGGATGGCAGAAATAAAAACATTGAAGATGCCAAAACCCCAATTCCTCTGCATGAATTAGGTAGTGGTTGGATAAGTTGCTGTTTCTGGTGCCCTTTGTCCCACTTCAGCAACCACTTTGAAGTAAGGTGATTAAGCAAGACTGTAGTTTGAAAAGTGGATAAACTGGTTTTTAGTGTTAACATGTTTGGGGGGGGGGGGTTGTACTTTTTTGGTGTATGAAGCTTTTGTTGCTGCTTTTTTCTTGAGGCCATTGTAGTACTATAAGAACAATTACTTTCCTCTCAACGCGTTCCCTCTAATAATTGTCACTGTTCATTGTTAATTCTTGTATATGATTTGGAAGCAAATAACAATCTATGAAAATGAAAGCAGACACACACATCATTGGAACTATTCCAGCTCTGACAAATTAATGAAGTTGCTGTAGATGGCTTTTGTTTGCTAGGCTTTCTTTTGTGGGAGGCTTGTTTCAATATCTTTATTTTTTAAAAATTACATTTTCAGTGCTATCATGATCTGTATATTCTGCATTCTGAAAATCATAAACCTTTGCTGTTCCTGAGGCTCTTGGGGTCATCTTGCTGAGCAGTGGAGGGATGGGACTCAGCATGTGGAATTAGGCCCACAGCCTGTGATACAAATAATGTCATGGCCAGAGTCAAACAAGTCAGTATGCAATTTTTTTGTGCTGTTTAATAAAATGATAAGACACAGAACAATGGATTACTAAGGGATTAATGGCAATTGAGATAATTGCCATAAAAAGCAAAGTAAAGCTGAGGTGTTTGGTACCTACAAATACCATTTCTTGCAGACATATGTATGTGCCATACAATTTTACTGGAACACATATGGTAACTATTTTTTCTTTTTTAAAAAGAAGCCTGCAACAGTCTCTGGTATAGGTTTCTTCTAATTTCCATCTCTTACAGGATGCAAAAATACCCACTGCATTTCTCAAATGTAGTGAGAAGTTCTTCAGAGCAGAACCCACAATTTAAAAGCTTTAGTGCTGCTGTCAGTAAGGTTTCAAAAGTGTGATATGTTTTTCCAGGCTCTAACCACAGCAGTTTCTTTTCTTCATGTTTAACTGTGAATTACCAGTGAGAATGACTTTCCTTCATGTGAAGGCAAAGAAGGTTGTTAACACTGATCTAAGCTTAATGGAAACTGTTTGAAGTATCCTGAGTCATAAATGTCACTTCAATCTGAATTTATTCCTTCAGAAAGGGAATCGGAGAATGCTTTAAACTTTGAGCAACAAGGAGAATGTGGCTAGAAAAAATCTCCTTTTATTGCATTTCTGTGGCAAAAGGTGGGGTTTGGGTTATCTCTGTGTGATTGCCTAATGTGTTTTTAAGGATTTGCAGTAATGGGCGTATCAGGATCCATACCAGTACTTCACTGTTCTGTCATTGAGAAGTCTGAAGTCTAACTTGAATCTTGCGCAGTTTTTGAGTCTGTCACTTCTTGTTCTCCCCAGTACTATTGAAGAGATTGGATGTGCTCCCTCTCTTCAGAGCAATCATTCGTGTATTTGGAGGTTGATGTGCATCTTCTTTCTCTTTTTTTTTTAAGCTGCACTGCCAGGGTTTTCTTATCAGTGCAGATTTTAGCCATTCTGGTCACTCTTGTCTGGACATTCATCACTGATGCCATGTGGGGGCAGGCGTGTGGTGGTAGGATATAGGATTGCCCCAGAAACCTTGCCAGCGCTGACCAGGGCAGGAGCAGGGTGACTGTCTCTGCTGCAGTTCTGGGACTGCCATGCTGCATCTTGGTGACCATGCAGTTCTGCAGCCCAGCACAGCGTTCCTCTTCCTCTTCTGAGCAAGAGGCTGTTGGCTCTTGTTCAGCTTGTGATCCTGTGTAACCCCAGGGAGTGGTTCCTGGTGGAGTTCATCTCCATGCTGCATTTTTGAAGCTTATGATGTACAGCTGAAAATATTTGTAATGCTTTTTTTTCCACAACATCCCTTAAATTTAGGAATATAAATCTGAACCTGATCCTGTTCTTACATTCATTAGCCTCTACCAGCCTTGCATGAAGCGCAAGTTCAGTAACAAGCTCTTGATCCATCACACAGAGTGCTGATGAAGACATTGAACAGATGCTAATCTAGGACAGACTCCCAAGGGGGTCCTCTTGATACAACCTCCAATTTACCCAGAAGCCCTAAAGGGCTGTGTTTTGAGGTACTCTTTTTCAACTGGCTTGGTACAACAGTTTGTCACTTCTAGTTTTATTAGTTCCATGAGAGGATATGTCAAGATTTCATAAATTTTGGCTAAAACGTTCATTGCAACTCCTTCATCTGCAAGTCTAGTGTTCTGCTGTGTAAGGGAATGATGTTCAGTTTACATGTGTCCTGACAAGTCCATGTTGGCTCTTCTCAGATTAACATCTCCTGGCTTGCTTATAAGAAGCCTTTCTTCCCACATGAGTTTATCAGTTCTTCCAAGAAACACGACATGTATTGTTGAAGGTGTTATTTCCAAAGTGTCTGACTTTCTGGAGTCCGAATAGCAAGAAGAATCTAGTAATCGGTTTCTTAAAACAAGAGGTTAACAAGTCTGTTTAGATTTTAGATAGGCAACAAGTGACTCAGCAGAGCTAAAATCTTGCCAAGTTGGCTTCTGCTGGATTTAAAGCGCAGAAAAACATTTGACAGTGAGGACAGAATTTTAAGTGTCCTGATGGTTTTAGGCATTTTGTTAATCTTGTGTGTGTTATTTCCTTTAATTTAAAACTCTGGGAAGGTAACGTGGGGGTCATGCACAAGGACTTACTGCAGTTCAGGCTTGCCGTTCACTTTGAAGTGCTGGAGTTGGAGGCAGTCCATGATCCCATAACATGCAAGTTGGGAGCTGCACTCAGAAGGAATTGCTGAGTTTTTTGAAAAGTAGGGAACAAGGCAGTTGCATCTTCTCCCTTTTATTCTTCTGATGCTTATGTAAATACTCAAACCCCATTATTTTTACATAATGATAGCTTTCCTTTTTTTTAGTTAACTACCACTCATGCTACATTTGCTTAAAAACCAAACAGACATGGAAATTGTTAAGCGAGAGTAGAAATTTTCAAACAGGTGGGGGTGCAGGTAGAAAGGTTGCATTTCTGTTTGGCATTGGAGGTATTGTGAAACTCTAAATGGAAGCTGTGGGACTTGGTGACGTGAGCCATCTTTGTTGTATTATATTTAAACAATTGCCTGTCTCGTTTTAGGAGCTAAATTTGTTTGTGGGTTTTTTAGAGTTGTGGGGTTGGGGTTTTTTTTAACCAACTCTAATTTTGTTTGGCTGTGTTTATGAAGGGAAGCCTTTAAGCTCTAGAATTTGCTTGCTTAACAGGAAATGTGTGTTCAACTTTGGAATAAAACCTCTTGTTTGAGTTCACAGTGGTAGGTGCTGACAGCATCTCAGCCCTCTGCTACCACTTTTCATTCTGGGATCCCTCCTCCAAGCAGGCTGGCCCATTTCAACACTTGTTTCTGGGGCAGCCCTGGCTGTGGTGTGGTCTCTGTTGTGTCCCTGTGTGAGCCTGTGTGTGAGTCATGGGGGGACAGGCAGTTCCAGGGATATTGGGGTTGGCAGCCTTCCACAGGTACAGGGTGAGTGCGGGTGGATACAGTGCTGGTGAATTTACTTAGTTTCAGAATGTCATTCTTCTTCAGCTTAAAATCTTGTGGCTTGTTGTCACATGGAGCCCACAGCCCCAGGAAATGCAGCAAAATCCTGAAAACTCAGAAGCTTCAGGTTTTGGAGCATAGGAAACAGTCAGCTCTTAAATAACAGACAGTGTGTGCCTCAATAGAGGTCCCACTCTTCTGTATAAAGCCTCTTTTCACATGAAGGTCGAGAAATCTTCACAACCAAGTAGGTGCAGGGAGGCTCATACCTTTCAGCATAATAGCAGGAGAGCACAGCTCTACCAGACCTGACTGCAGATGCTATCAGCAGCATTCATCTGTGCTGTGCAGAAATGGAAAATATTTTAGTGGTGAGTTAACTAGGAGGCATATCCTGATCCAGCTTTGTCACAATAGCAGATCGCTGCAGGCACTTATCAGAGTTGCTCTTGCTATGGAATTTTAGTTCAGGAGCAACCTTTTTGTCTGTCTTCACAAAGAGGGTTTCTCTTTGTTCTCTGTGAAAAAGCAGGAGACTATTTGTCTGCTTTCTTTGGATAATATTTTTAAGGAAGATAATGCTTGAGAAGGAAACAGAAGCTGAACACTGGTTGAGCGCATTCTGTCTTTTCTGTTGCTTGCAGATACAGATCCTCCCTTCTCAGGTCTCAGTTTGTTCTGGATTGTCTTTCTCCCCGTTTCACATGGCTATGTCTTTTACTGTAGATTAAGCTAAACTAAAAAAACCCCAAACCTAAACAAACAATTGATTTACTTGCTGAGGCAGTGGCTTCATTTGTCTCAACTTATATTTTAACAGCAGGGCTGGGGTAGAGGGAAGGTGTCTGCAGAAGAGGAGGGTGAAGGAAGGAGTGGAGAGGGGATTTACTGCACCAAGGTACCACTCCCTGTTATGCTTCAGCCCACGCTTTAAATTCTTTCAATGGCACAAAATCAAGCTTTTTTTTTTTTCTTTTTTTTTTCCTCCTAAGGTGAATCATGCAAGGAAAAATTTACTTGTAGTAAAGAAAATTACAGAATTTAAGCCCTAATGTTTCTGGAGCTGCTGTTGGTGAGCTAATAGCCATGGCCTGTTTATAATGTAATTGCATAGTTCTTTAAATTACTGCAGGCTTCTTCATTAAGAAAGAAGAAGAAAAATAAGTCTCCAAAGCCAAGTCTGTATAACCATGGCTCAGTAATGAAAGTTTCATTTATTTAAACTTTTCTCTCCACATAAGTGTGGATGGGTGGCTGGAAGGAGGCCAAGTTCACACTGAATGTGGCTGGTGCTGTTATTCCCAACTGAGTCTGGAAGTGACCTGAAAATGTTTTGCATTTTGAAACTGTTCTGAGGGTTCTCTGAGGCTGATACCTCTGCAGTCAAGGATTCCATCATGTAAATGCCACCATCATTAACACTTCTATTACTGACCACTTTGGAAGTACTCATTGAGCAAATACATTACTTTTGGGTGCAGGTGCAAGTCCCTGGGGTGATGTTGGTAATGCTACTGTGAAGGGAAACAAGGAACATCAAGCTAATCTCCCTTGCTCAATATATGTTTGTTAGATGAAAGATTTAGTTATCTCCTGGGCACTGAAATTTGTAACTCTTTGAGTCTGTAAAGTCATACAGCAGCCATAGAAAATACATGGTTAAATAATAATTAAAAAAAAAACCCCAAACCACTGAAACAACTGATTCAAATTAGTGTCCTTTCCCTTCCTAGTTACTATACTAGTTGCTTTTGACCTTATTGTTAAACAAGCAGTTATTGATAATGTTTTTCTTTTAATGTATTTCAAAGTTGCTTATTTAGTGCTCTGTTCACATAGGCACTGAAGATTGCTGTGCACGGTGTTTTTATTCTGTATTTTTTGCTCTTGATGAGGCCAAAAAGAAAAGCGAACCTCACACTGTATGTCCTGGCTTTCGGGATCTTGTGATTCTTTCTTGCTGCTTTTTCTTAAGGGATCTTGAAGCCAGAGCACAGAATGAATTCTTTCGGGCCTTCTTCAGATTGCCCAGGAAGGAGAAGCTGCACGAAGTTGTGGACTGTTCTCTCTGGACGCCGTTCAGTCGCTGTCACACAGCGGGGAGGATGTATACTTCAGACAGTTATATCTGTTTTGCCAGCAAAGAAAATGGCTGCTGCACTGTTATCATCCCACTTAGAGAGGTAGAGTTGATTGTTTGTTTCATTTTGAGTCCTTATCTGCCTTTTTCTGCCCTAAGCCTCCGTTGCCACTTGACTTATCTGCAAAGTATCGTTTGATGAAAAAGAGTAGGATGCTTGTGTGTATCCTGCTTACAGGATTGTTGTACAGCTTGTTCTGGGACTCATTAGGGCCTGAGCTCCTGAAAATACGGGTGTTTTAACACTATCCTCAAAGTGAAGTATGGACAGGTAATGCAGCAGGACAGAACACTGCAAAAACAGAGTCTCCTTGGCCCAGGACTTGGACAGGGCTCCCCTCCCTGCTCCACAAACACGTACGTCCAGCTTGGTGTTGATGGAGACCGGCTCGGACCCATTCCAGCAGTGCAAAAACATCGCGTCCTGGGATCAACACAAGTGTTGAAGCTCTCCCTCCACAGACAACCTCTGAGAAACCTGTGGATACTTTGTGAAGCTGTAGGGCAGAGAGAAAGATGGGATTTTATGGATGCAGTGATGAGCTGAAAAATTTCCATGAAATCAAGAGACAAATTTAAATGGAGGGAGAGCACAAGGGAAGGTGGTGGGAGTAGAACAGGAGAAGGAAGCTGTCAGCTAACACCTGTCTGATCTGCTGTGAATACAAGGCTGTTATGATCTCTTAATTAAAGCTTTCCTTTCATCCGTGACTAATAATAGAGTAACATCCAAATCATATCCTAACTGTAGCAACTTACCTTCCACTGTTGCAGAAACAGAAAGCAATATGAGAACAGAGTTGTATCCTTAATCAAAATTAACAAAACAACTGTTTTTCCCCATCTTCAAAGCTGGGAAAGTAAATTTCCTCCTCCACCCCCAGAATTTGATCAAGTTGATCCTTTCATAAATCATTTTTTCAATCATACACCCCTTTCTTATCTTTTCCCTCAGTCTACTGTTTAGAAGTGGGATGCAAATTAATTTAGGAAAAAAAAAGGCATCTGGGATACTTTTTGGTATCTGCTTTGAGCTTCTAAAGAGACCATGAACTTCAGGCGGTAGGATGTGTTTGATCAAGGAAAGCCAATATGAATAACCACATTTAAAGCATGCATATGAAATGCTGTCTTTGTATGTTTTGGTACATGTAGAATATTTGAAGATGTTTCGTGGATGTGGTGCCTAATGTATTTTCTCTAATGTCTCTGGAAAAGGTAATCAGTATAGAGAAGATGGAGGACACAAGCCTTCTCCCTAATCCCATCATTGTTAGCATAAGGAGTAAGACAGCCTTTCAGTTCATTGAGCTGAAGGATCGGGATACTTTGGTGGAGAACCTGCTCCAGAGGCTAAAAGAGGTAAACTCTAGCAACCCACTGCACTGCAACAACTTGCAAAATAACAATCAGGTACTGAACTTTTATTGTACTATTAATTCAATGTGTTTATCCATTATTCCACTGTCATGCCTTCTTTGGGAAATTGATCTTGAGCCAATGCTTATCTGATACCACCTTTAACAACCTGCCTGGTGGGATAGAGGACACTCCCAGCATAGTTGTGATTGACATGCTGGGGAGAGAAGGGACTATGGTGGGCAGCTGGGCTGCCCTTCACAGAGACGTCAGCAGTCTGGAGGAGTGGGCTGATAGAGACCTCACAAAGTTCAACAAAAGCAAATGTGAAACCTGGCAAAATAAGCCCATGTGACAGGAGAGGCTGGGGACTGGCTGGTTGGAGAACAGCCATGTGGAAAAGGTGGAGGAGTTATGAACAAGTCAAGCTTGTAAGTCAGCAGTGTGCTCTTACAATGCAGAGGGACAGCCCCATATCAGGTTGTACTAGCAGGTTTGTAACCAGCAGGTCATGGGATGTTACTAGTCCCTTTAATTCAGCACTTATGAGGCTGATCAGGAGTACTGTGTCCAGTTCTGACTGCTCCATTACACATGAAAATTGATAATTTGGAGTAAGTCTAGTAGAGGGCTACAAGATGGTCAGGGCCTGGAGCACATGCTTTATAAGGAGAGGGGGAGGGAGCAGGGCTTCCTCAGCCAGTCTTCTGATAGATAGTGGGGAGTTGGAATATGGAGGCAGACTCTTCTTCGATATGCCAGTTGAAAGAAAAGCAGCCACAGCCTCAAGATTTAGTAGGGAAAAATCCAAATAGATAAAAAGAGAGATTGCCCCTCATGGTTAGGCAGAACTGGACTAGGCTGCCTGGAGAAGCTGTGCACTCTGCTTTCTTGGAGTTAATCAACTTGACTGGGCACAGTCTCCAGCAACCAGAGCTGAGGGCTCCTGCTTTGAGCAGGGGATTGAAAAAGATAATCTTCTCCAACCTAAATTGTTCTGTGATTTTGTCTTTTAAATCCTAACAGTAGAAGACTGTTCAGTAGCTTGTCATCAAGGAGATTTAGAATTGGGTAAAACATCTGGTTTAAAGTAACAACCCTTTTCCTGACATGCAAATGAATGACAATTTGTGTAAAGTCTTGAGTGAGACCTTTCCTCCTGAAAGGTGTTAAAGACTTTGATGCAGAAGGCAAAGGGTAACTCAGCTCTTTGTCTTGAGGACAGTTGAGGATGTAGTTCTTAGCCTTTTCAGTTATTACCACTTTGATTCTGCATTGCAGAACAGCCTTGCCTTCGGATCCATGTGCACGCTGGGGGATGATGAGCCTGCATGTCTGGGAACAGAGGCTTCACAAGGGAAGGAGGGAAGTGAATGTGAAAAGGAGAACAGTTACTTGCTCAATGCAGAAGCACTAAGGTCAGACTTTCATCAGTCAGGAATGTCAAGCCTTGATTTTGGAAAGGTATGTAACATTTGGGGGAAGCTGTAGGAGTTCCAGGTTTTGTTTTGTTTTTAAAAAAGCTGGGGTTACATTCAGACAGATAGGCATTTTTAGTAAAATGCGCTCTGTACTGGTTGGAGAAGTTAGATATGGAACAACAGCTTTCCTATTTACTTGTATTTTTTTCTTCTCCCTCCCCCCATTTTGTTCTGGTGAATATTTTTAATTTTTCTCCCTGTGAGGTGAATTAGATATGCAAAGTGGGGCAAGTTGTGATCCCTAGAGCAGGCTTCCCATTTCCATTGGTAATGGAAATACCTTGTGGAATTTCTAATATGTGAAATGCTTTTGTTTACCAGTTTTTTGTTTACCAGTTCTCATGTGCACATGATTTGCTTCTTTTAAATGTATCTTCTTGTTCCCAGTCTAGGGAGCAAATCAAAGAGAGCCTGTGGGATGACCATTTTGTAGAGTATGGCAGAACCGTGTGCATGTTTCGCACCGAGAAAATCAGAAAACTTGTTGCTATGGGAATTCCCGAATCCTTAAGAGGCAAACTCTGGCTGCTTTTCTCAGGTGGGCATGCTTAGAGATGCTGACTGTAGGCATCATCTGATTCTGGACATGGCAAAACATTCAGGCAAGAAGTCTCCCAAGGGCAATTAAGTGTCCTTTACATGGAACCTGTGATACTACTTAAGGAAGAGAGATGATCTGAACTGAACTAATATATGCAAGGAAGTACTCAGGTAGATCTGTAAAAGTTTTATCTCAGGATGATATCATATGGGGTGCAGAAGAATCAAAATAACATCTTTGTTATCTATGTAATTTAAAATTAGCATCATGTTTTCATAAAACAATGTTCATCTTCAAGCAGCAATTAGATTGTAGCATAAATATTGAGTTAGCCCTAGACAAATCAGATTATTGCAAAATAATGACAATCTCAAAGTTGGCAGACCTGCTCCTGCTTCTCGATGAATGTTGGCAGGGCTTACAGAAACTGGAGATGGAAAAAACAACTCATTTCATCGACAGATATGGCAGAGCCAGAATGTGCCTACAATAGGATCTCAAGTTTAGTGCTTAATCCAATATATGGCATATTCAGACATTTGTAACTGTGGAGCTTTTCCTCCTTGGAGGATGTGAACAGTGCTGAGTACATTTCTCCCAGTAATATGTGTGGGTGGTGAGACATTTGGAACAGGTTGCCCAGAGAAGCTGTGGATGCCCCATCCCTGGAAGTGTTCAAGGCCAGGCTGGATGAGGCTTTGAGCAACCTGGTCTAGTGAAAAGTGTCCCTGCCCACAGCAGGGGGCTTGGAATGAGGTGATTTTTAAAGTCCCTTCCAATCCAAACCAATACTTTCCACTGGAGATGTCTTTTGCTCAGTCAGGGTGTTTTGAATGATGTTGTGTCATGTAAGCTTTGCTAATACTTAGTTTTAAAGACATGTATTCTTCGAGGACTTTTCTCTTTTTGGTCTGGAGATTCACAGACCTTGGGGAAAACCATCTTGTTTATACCCTTTTGAGCAGTAATTCCTACAACACTAGGTTTAGCATTGTCCTTATCTACTCCCATCTTCCTGTTTCTCCCTTCCTGCTGCCTTCAGATGCTGAGACGGATCTCGCCTCACATCCTGGGTACTACGTACATTTGGTGGAGGCATCCATGGGCAAGTGCTGTATGGCAACAGAGGAGATCGAGCGTGACCTGCACCGCTCGCTGCCTGAGCACCCGGCCTTCCAGAGCGAGACGGGGATAGCTGCCCTGAGGAGGGTGCTCACAGCGTACGCGCACAGGAACCCCAAAATAGGCTACTGCCAGGTGAGACGTTCCCAGCAGGATAATGCTCCCTGCTGCTTCTTCCCCTTCTTCCCACTCTTTGTTGTTCTCTTCAGAGTGCTTTTAATGGTGCTTTTGATAAATAATGTCCTTTTAGTTAGGAAAGGTACATAATTTTAGATATTAAATGTCATTTTTCCTTGGAAAAAAAGTACATAGGCTCACCAAAAGGCTCTGTTCTAACAACAATATTCCTTCAGCATTTTGCAAACTGCCCTTACAGGAGGGGAAAAAATGTTTCCGATGCGTCTGTTTGTTCAAAAGTGCATTTCTTGGACAATACTTGGAAGCAGTGCAGAGCAAACTGGCCTGCACAGATGAGATTTATGTAGTGCATTGGAGCAGAGGCTTAATGAACCCTTTCTGCCACTTTCTTCCAAAACTGATGATAAGTGATGAAAGTACTTTGTCTAGCTGGCCAGCTCCCCGAATTCTGATTAACATCAGAGTGGTCCTGATACTGGAATAGGGGGCACTGAAAGCAACCCCAAAACATCTTACAGTATCAGATACCTGCTTTGTACCTTAGCAAATCCAGTATTGTGCTTTTGTCTATTGTTTCCTATTGCTCTTATTAAAAGCAGTAGACATAAGCTTGGAAAATTTTTTATGCCTTTGGGTTGCAATTTTGTATTTGCTGTATATTCTCTTTCTTTCTTGCTGTTTTTTTTCTTAGTTCTTTACATCATGTTAGGCTACTTTTCTTTCTATAAAAATAGCCACAGTTGTGCTTTTGTCAGTAGGATTTGCTGTCACTAACAAATCCCATTTTCTTCTTTGCCCTTTTAAGTCTATGAATATTTTGACCTCTGTGTTGCTGCTGTATGCCAAAGAGGAAGAAGCCTTTTGGCTGCTGGTTGCTGTGTGTGAGCGAATGCTGCCAGATTACTTCAACCACCGAGTGATAGGTGAGCTCGTGTCCGTCTTCTTGCAGACTGGGAAGGGGCAGCCATATAGCACAGGGGAGGGTAAAATGCTCCGGGTCAGCATTGACAAATGTGAAGTGCTCCATCTACTTGTGTGCTGTGCAGGGACAGCAGCAGTGGTGGCTCAGATTCCAGCCAGGGTTGGTTTTGGTCTGAAGGGTTTGAACTGCAAGATCTATAAATATATGCTCAACTTTACAGTTGGTTTTTTTCTTTCCTGTTGGTCAGAAGGTGGTGACACTTTTGCCTGTTACATAAATAGAAGAGCATGGCTAGGAGTGTTCAGTGTTAGAGACTCGAGCTATTTAAGATGAACCTAGGAAAGATTTGCTGTTTGTGATCTGACCTGTCTGAATTGCATGGCTGCTGGAGCAATGCAGGCTTGCATCTACAGTAGCCCTTTGTAATGAGGACTGATACAAGTCCCTCTGCAGAATGTGCCATGCACTGTGTCTCCTATATAGTGCCATTATTTTTAAGATTATTGTGCACAGAAAGAGAGGGGCTGAGCAGTATTTGTTCTTTGCAGTCACTTCCTTCCCTTACAGAAAGGTTTGATAGCTTTTCCTTGTTTAATGCTAACCTTAGTCCTTACCTACACCATCTGCTGTTACACTGTTGCTGTGGCAAAGGGAGGGACCAGGGTCACTTGTGAGGAAGTGAGGATAGGAGGAAATCCTTGGCAGTTGTGGTTCTGGGAGCTAGAAATTGTGTGGGCACTCTGGTGCTGCCTGTGGAGTGGAAGGAGACATCTGAGAAGATTTTCAGTCTTTTACTTGAAGGATGGGGTTGTCATACTTCCCTCCTGACACTGTGTCACTGCACAGTTTCTGTCTTGTCACTGAACTGGCAAGAAGGTAAGTCAAAGCTGAGTTATTCCAAAGTTTAGCTGGATGCTTAGCATGTTTTGTGGTGCTTTGAATGCCATTGGTATTTTCAGCTACTGGACTGGGCATTGTAACTGTCCCACTTGTCAGAATTTTTCGTCTTGTCGCCAAACATGAGTTTAAACTGCTATTTTGATAACTAACTTCCATGTTTGTGTGTCTCCTTCCTTGATTAAAGGAGAAACAGCTTTATCTGTACTCAAGCATTTCTAGATATCATCAGCATGCTTTGGGTTACTCATAACTTTGATGCTTGCTGGGTTATGGCCTTTAGCTTTCTCCACCCAACTTAATGAATTGTCTCACCTGGCCAACCATATCCCTGCATTAAGATGTATATAATTTGGGCTTTGTATCTTGCCTGTCACTTTCCATGGCTACAGCCTACATTGTTTAAGTGCTGAGAGTTTTGTCTCTGTTTTCCGGCCCTCTGTACCCCAAGGAAGGAGTATTGTGTCTCTCTACTGCTGTGGCTCACCGCAGTGTGAAGAGCCAGGAGCATCAGCTTGGAAGTTGCCCCACTCTCCCTGTCTGAGCAGCACTGGTGCAGTTTTGCAGCATGGTTGCTTCACTGAGCACTTACTTCTGCAGCTCTGCTTTAGCCTAGAACTTAACATGCCCAAATCGGTGCCACTGATCTTCTCCACCCTGCCCCTCCTCTGGTTCCTGTTGCTTGAGTTAGTGTTCTTGGCTCCGCATTTCAGTCAACCTTCTTTTTTGATTTGCAACCAGCTCTTGTCTGAACTTTGTATTGTTTCTTCCTGCATAACACTTCCAAGACCCAACTTTTCCTCTTTGTCTGCCCTGCCAACACTGTTGTCCAAATTTTGATCTCTCAATAACTTTGGCGATCTCTGACCTTGCTACCCGTCACTGTGCTTTTCCTCTTCAGTGTCAGCCAGTAATCTCTACAGTCCAAACAGCTACTGAATTAATGACCTGGGTTATAACAGGCCTTCTTAGCTCCATTTTGTCTCAGACCTTTTCTTTATGACTTTCAAAATCTTCTATTTATTTATGTGTGTTTATTTAGTTAGAATTTTTGCTTTCAAAACTTTGGCAATTCAGTCCTACTCAACCTTTTTACTTTTATCACATGAGCATCTCTCTCCTTAGCCTTGCCAGCTATGACCCCTCTGTCCTTTCACAGGCTTTTTAATTATTTCAGTGCTTGCAAATGGGAAAAGCCTGCAGGCAGGGCTCCTCCTTCAGGAATTCCCTCTGTCCTTCTCCTCTCTGCAATGCATAGAGGAAATTATAGGTGCAAGATAGAAACAAGTTGTATATGGGTCAAGAGTGGTGGCAAGGGTCAGGCATATCCTATTCTCAATTACCATGACTTTTCCATCTCCTGCATAAACCAGCAGGGCATCTTACCCCACTCTACCTGTTAGACTGTCATCATCTTGACACTGTAATTCTTGAAACACTGAAAACCTTATTTCATTTCTCTGATTGGCCTTTTCAGTCATGAAGATGTCATTTATCTTGCATCTAAGGTCATAATTTTTCAAATGGGTGCCCCGGTATTTTCTTACTTCATCATGGTCTCATGCTGTAATATAGATTCATTTGCTCTGATTTCATGTTGTCCGGGAGCCTAATGAAAAAATGGACAGAAAAGTCCATTTTAATACATCTGCTTTACTTTCATCTACAGTGTCAACACTTATAATAAGAAGAACTGTGAAAGATCTGGGCAGTGTTGCATGTTCCTTTTAAACCTTTGGTTTTCCCAGTGCTGTCTCTTGAGTCTGGAGTGATCTATTTATATATGTCTTGCTTATCTGTCTCTGGCTTCCTTCAAATACCCCTAAATCCAGCTCTGGTTTTTGGGTCTGTGTTAACTATGGCTATTAAATTGTTTGCATTAAGCTTACTAAAAAAACCCAAACAAAAATTGCTCTCTGTTGAGTAACTGCAGTCTGTTTTTCTCCTCTGTTTTCTTCAATATTATGGAAGGCTTTTTCTTCAAAGCATCGTGCTTGATGTGTTTCTCAAAAGCTTTTTGCATGTCCACGGGCTTTTATTTTTGATTTGCGATGCTGTAATGTTTGTTCAGTCACCAGCAGAAGCTCTTTGTGGCCTGATGTGAAAGGTTCTAAGACAGAGAAATGTCATAGCTATTTTTTTTCCCTGTGATTTGGATGCAAAGCCAAAAGATGCTGGCTCTCTGCCACAAATTGTCCGGTTTATATTCTGCTTTTGAACAACAGAAGTTTTGAGTGCTAGGGATATATATGTCTCAGCAAATAAAATTGTCTCTTAATATTAGCAGAATATAGACTATAAGAAAGAAATTAAATAACTTGAAAAGAAAGACAAAATAATTGAAAAACTAACTGCATTTTGTATTCCAGAATATTTTTAACTTGCAGTGTCTTTGGTCAAAGCCCTGATGTGGCAGATTGGTTTGTAGACACAGTCTACTTTATTGAAAAGAAACTATATTGATTCTTTAATAGCTGCTGATAAAGCAGAACTGAGCTAGTAGCTAAACCAGAGCTCACATCTGCTCCTTTTGGAAAGACTGGTTGGGACAGTTAAGAAATCTTACCTGGGCATTGCAGAAATCTTTTGTTCTTTATGTGTAGGTATGTATACTTGTAAGTATATATTTGTATCTGTGCATGTACTTTCATGTAAATATTATTCTTCCTGCTTGGTGTGTGTAGCCATATCTGGATTTCCATCCTATATTTTCTCACTTAGAGCAAAACCTTTGCTGCCCACTTGCTTGAGTACATACATTGGAGAGGAATGTGTACTGTCTTATTTTTACTGCATACATCCCAAGTGGAGCAGTAAAATGCTTTAAGATTGCTTTTTCTAGCATTTAATTATTATGTGCTCTTGTAGCCAAAACCAACAGCTGCTGCTATTGCTATTTCATTGCACCCTGAAGGCACTTAGGGGAATTAACACAGTTTTTGCAGAAGGTTGTACAGTAAGGATTATGGACACAAGGGTTGGGCTGAGATCACAGCAGGAGGATAATGGCGCTTTTCATTGTAGATGTGTTTGTATCTTGACGGTTTAAATTTTAAGAGTCTTGCAGTTAATAGTTGACAGCAGTGATTAGCTTCAAAAAATATTTTTTCCTGTGTCAGTCCTGGCTAATACTGTTCCTTTATGACTTGTAGGTGCTCAGGTAGACCAGTCAGTATTTGAAGAGCTTATAAAAGAGCAACTTCCAGAGCTGGCGGAACATATGAAGGATCTGACAGCCCTAGCTTCCATCTCTCTTTCCTGGTTCCTTACCCTTTTCCTCAGCATCATGCCCCTGGAAAGTGCTGTGAATGTTGTGGACTGCTTCTTCTATGATGGCATCAAAGCTATTTTCCAGCTGGGCTTGGCCATACTGGAAGCCAACGCTGTGGATCTGTGTAACAGCAAGGATGATGGGCAGGCCCTGATGATCCTGAGCAGGTATGGCCACCCAGGAGTGCTCCTTCCATCATGGGCCGTTCTGCCCTAAAACAAAGGCATTGCTCAGTAGGCACCAGGGACACTCTGTGTCACCCTGGTGCTGCTGCTGTCGCAGTGTCTGCCTTAAACAATGGCTTTGTACATCGGACGAGATGTCCTGTGAAATTTCCTGGCAGTGCCGAGACATGCATCGCCTGCGTCAGTGTGCAATATTTACTGCTGCTCTTCGTGCCGTCCCTAGACTGATGGGCTTCCTGCTCCAGACTTCAAGGAGACAGAAGTTTTCTTCCTTGGGCAGCTTTAGTAATTTGGCTGGCTTGCTGTTCCTCAGATGAGTAATCACAAAGGCATTTTTAAAAAGTCTAGCTTGCCCAAAACCCGATTTATTTCTAAGTCTGAGCCATAAGACTTCTTCGCTTATTTGAATTGAGAAGAGCACAGTGCAATGTGATCTGTGTTCTTATATATTTCCTCCCTTCAGGTTTTTAGAGCATGTCAAAAACGAGGAAAGCCCTCTGCCACCTATTGGTAATCACCATGCATTCTTCAGTGACGACCAGGAATCCTCTCCAGTGACTGAAATAGCAAACCTGATTCATGACTCCTATGAGGTAAAATAATTCTTTGTATCTACTAGTCAGTTAAGTTAGAATTTTAAAGAAGAAGGTTAAATTCAGCTTGGCTGCTTTGATAATTAATACAGATTCCTTGACTAAAGTGCTCTCATGCACAAGACTAGGTGTAGTATGAATACCTAGACGAATTAGAGACTGGGTATGCTTTTTATTCAAGGTGTCACTGCACTTTAAAAGCTGTATTTCCAATTAAAGAGAAATACAAGTATCATAAAATACAACACAAATAATGAACTTCTGTTCCTCTCTTACAGAAATTTGGAGACCACTCTGTGGAACAGATAGAGCACATGCGCTACAAACACCGAATCCGTGTCCTGCAGAGCCACGAAGATACAACCAAGCAAAATGTGGTGAGCAGGGTATTATTTTGACTGAGATAGCTCAGCATTGCCTCTCTGGAGGCACATGGGTTTAGTTTTCAAAAAGGTGCCACCAGGTCGTGAAAAATCATTGCTGACTCTGCGAAAAGCTCTTTCCTGGGATGCTGATGGTTTTTCTTTTGCAGCCATGTGCATTATAGTTTAGGGTGGCTTTAAATTTATGAACAAGTGCAGGACCGTCCAGCCCAGCACCTTGTCTATGACAGTGGCTGGCCCTCAGCAGCTGCCTGGGGAAGAGCGTGAGGAGAGACAGCACCATGCGATGCTTCCCCGGCCTCTGTGACCTGTAGCTTAGGGACTTCCTGTCTTTGTTTCTAATAGCCCTTGAGGGATTTCTCTTTTCATGGATCTGTCCAACTGGGGAACCTAAAGAAGGGGGAAACATTGCAAAGATATTTTAATGGTGGTTTTCAGCTGTACCACCTAATACAGCTCATGAGTCTGCCCGTGTCAGTGATGTCACTAACATGATTTTCTTTCTTTTTAAGCTCCGAGTTGTCATTCCAGATGTTTCAATTCTTCCTGAAGATTTAGAGGAATTGTATGACTTGTTCAAGGTTGGTCTCCCTGAAAAGCAGGGGATGCACCTCTTTGAGGCTTCTTTGGGCATAACTTCCAGCTGTTATTTTGCAGTGCAGCACTGACCTCCTGTCCTCTGCCTGGGCCGTGCTCTCTGGGTGGGATCTTGCCATTTTGTCCTTTCTGTGGTTGTGCAGTTGTTAAAGAGGAAGAGTAATGTACTCATTCTTCAGAGAAATGCTCCAGAGTTTCTTTCTAACTTTCTGCTTGGAAATGGTCCCTGACAAGTTAAGTTCTGTTAACTTTCACATGCAGAATAAATTAAGTATTATGTAGCTCTGCTCACTGGGAGCTTGGCAGTGCATTTAAATCGCATTCTCTTAATGTTCTTTAAAGGCAGACTCTCTTTTCCATGGGGAAAAAAAACCCCAAACCCCACAACCTTGTGTCCTTGCCATTTGTTCCCAATTTTCTAATAGTTTGGTTTTTGCTTTTTTTTTAACTAAAAGCAGTTTCAGTTCCTTTCTGTCAAGCCAATGTTTGACAAAATTTACAATCAAGTTGGAGACAGGGACATCTAAGCTTATACAACTATACTTGATTTAGAGGTCCAAGCTTTTAATTATTTCTTGTAATGGACCATTTCTTCTGTGTATTGTCCATAGCCATAAATACTGAGCATATGACTGTGGTGGGTTGTCAGTGTTACACAGCTTTGTTGCCAAGAGCAGCTGTATCCGACCTCCATTAGTGGTTGTAAGATGATACTGCTGGGGCTTGTTCTTTGGTACTTCCCTCCTGCTCCTTGCTGCTGGTTTTGACCTTTGACTAGCCCACACTCCCCTAATTTCATTTTTTGGTAGTAGTTCCTTTTTTTGTTTTTTCCCTTGCTCCCCCAGGGACAGCTTGCTTTCTTAGGACTCTCTGATTGGCCTGTCCCTAACAGAAGACTAATAGGTACAGTATCCAAATGGAGAGGTCTGAGAGAGAATAAATGAGCAGGTCAAGCCTATGCTTACTCTGTATTTTTTTGTGACCCTCTGTACCTTTGGCTGGTAAGGGACATCCTGGGTCAGATGTGGTTAAACAGTTTCAGTAGCCCACAGTGAATTTTTTTCAGGAATCGCCCGGTCTCCCTTCATATTTATTAATGATCCATTGAAAATTGTGAGAGTGGCTGGCTGCCCTGATGAAAGATTTGCTTTTTCACACAGGATTGTTCTCGGTATCACTATGACACCTTGCACAGAGTAAATGTCGAGCACGTTACAGCGTAGTTTAATGCGAATGCCTTTTTCTGCTGGTCGTGCTCTCTGCTGCTGCGCACCACAACAACCGCTGTCCTGTCTCCCATTTCTCCTAGAGGGAACATCTGATCAGGTGCTACTGGGAAAGCACGAGCGCGGTGTCGGAGCGCCACGACCCCAGCAGGCCGTACGCCGAGCAGTACCGCATCGACGCCCAGCAGTTCGCCAGCCTCTACCGGCTGCTGTCGCCCTGGACCTGCGGGGAGCACACCGACCTCCTCGCCCACAGGACCTTCCGCCTCCTGGATGAGAACGTGGACCGGCTCATCGAGTTCAAGGGGCTCGCCAGCTGCTTGGGTATCAGCTCCCTGCGGGCCGGGCGGGGGGCAGAGCGGGGGGTGGCACGTGGGGGAGACAGGAGTGGTAAAATGCCACCTCACTGGCAGAGAGGGTGGTCTCTAGTGCTTGTAATTATCCACATCAGTGACCTTCACTGATGTTTTTGTGTTCCAATCACCTAAAATTTTATTTAAAACACAGCCGAAGGACATGACTGAATATGGTGTTAGAATATTTGATTTCTCAGACAACAGTAATTTTTTTGAAAATCTTGTATGAATTAAAAATGACACTTGGGTCTGCACAGAATGCTAGGAAATCCTCTCTACCCAGTTGTTGCTCTGAGTATACCTCTGAAATCTCAGTGTACCTATTTGAAACTGGTTCTTGAAGACTTTACCTTGCACAGCTGACTGCTGCTTGCCTTACATGTTGACAGTAAGCAGAACAAAAAAAATCTGGCATGCAGTGACTGAGGGCTTTGCCAGGGTTGGTCTCGAGGCCACCAGCTTACCTAATAGGTGAGACTGCCTGTCCAAAATCTGTCTGAAGAGAAAATGCCATATCACAACTGTCACCTGACCTCAAGTGGAAAAAACTGAATCAACATTCAAAGCTTCAGTAAAAATCTGTGATTTTGTGTTCTTGCCACTTAGGATTTTTAGACTTTTTTATGTGAACACTAAGGCACCCTGTATTCTCTTTTTATTTAGTGTTGATTCTTAGGGATACAACTTTAAATTAAAAGTTCTCCACAGTATTTGAGTGCATTTCAAAGTTTAGAATCTAATTTTTACTGGTCATTGAAAGTGTGAATTATATTACATGTGAAATAGTTATCTCCTTTGGGCTTACTCTGTAAAACAGCAGTAAAGGCTGAAGGGGGAGAATATGATGTCCCCAACATTTTCTGTTTCTCCCCTCTCACATTTCTGTAAATCTGTGGCAGCAAACAGCCTTTACTAGATTCCCTGCCATCTTCCTTGATATCTTTAAATGATGCTGAAGCTCCATAGGGTTAGGTGCTCACAGTCTATTTTATAAGAACAAAGACCAAAACAGATGGCTGTCACCTGCTGTTCCTTGTCGACAGGGACAACCTAAAGTAATGCACTGGCCATATGTTTATTGTCCATGTAAACAATTATCCTTTGTGCACAGAGAGATGCTTGATTTATTTTAAACTGTGGAAGTAAATGCTCTGGTTCACTTCCTTCTTGTTCTTTATTTTCCTTGCAGATGTTATGTATAATGGAGAAATGAATGAAAAGATAAAGTTACTATATAAGCTGCATATTCCACCGGGTAAGAAATCTGAAAGGGAATGAATACCTCAGTTTCCCCAAAAAATCTCTTGCTTTTGGGAAAAAGCTGCTTAATGAAGAACCCCATCTTGGTTCCTTCCAACTGCGAGCACACAGGATGTGCATTTGTAGTTACACTCACTGCATTTCACAAATTACTCCATTAATTACAAATGGAACCTTTTTGGATCAAACTTAGAGATTACAATGTCGAAGCTCACACATCTGTTGCATTCAGAGATCTTTCGCAGCCAATTATATGGTTACTTCCTGACAAAATATGAACTGAAATAATGTTTTTGAATGGCTTGTACTCCATGTACAGTAGAGATCTCCTTGTATATCTTGATCCAATTTTGATTAGGTGACAAAATTCTGTGGTAGTTCCTCTGTGCAAAGTTTTTAATTAAATGTGCAGTTCTTGGCATGCTTCCAACTGCAGCACCAGTCTTACAGTAACATAATTTTACAGTATGATTTAATGAAGTATCTAAAAGTGTTTACAAAACATCTTTGCACAATTACCTCACTTTCTTCAAATATGAAAATAAATAAATGTCATGCAGAATTCAAAGGATTAAATTTGTCACCTTTTTTTTGGATAGCTCTCACAGAAAATGAACGAGACAGCCAGTCACCATTAAAGAATCCTTTGCTGTCAACATCAAGACCACTGGTCATTGGAAAATCAAATGGTATGTCCAGACTGGTTCTCTAATGCAAGTGCATATGCGATAACCAGCTTTCTACTTTTCATCCCTACCATATTATCTCTGCTCTCTGGGGTTTATTTTGAGATGTAAATTCACTCCAGTGACTTGAAAATGAATTCTCCTTTTTATGTCTGCTCCAAAAAAGGTGATGCAGTAGATTACCAAAAGCAGTTGAAGCAGATGCTGAAGGACCTAGCCAAAGAAAAGGATACTAAAACTGAAAAGGAATTGCCAAAAATGAGCCAGGTATGTACCTTAGCAGCTGTACTGTTTTAAAGAAGTGTAATCGAAATGATTGAATACAAGTTTGGCTCTCTGTCATGAAGTATGACTTCAGCCTGAACTTCGATTCAGTCCTTCAGGCATTGAGGATTGGGGTCCTCTGATGCAGGGAGCAGGTGTTTAAAAACTTTCACTTTTTAAAAACTACCTTCCTAGCAGTTCCTTCTGCTCAGACTGGCTGGGGAGTAGAATTTCAGATTCACCCTCACCTGCAGCAGAAGATGCAAGCAAACAGGCTTATGTAGGCTGGAAAAAGCCCTCCCCCTCCCAAGCCCAAGAATTCCCAGGAATGCAAGTTGTTGTTCCCTCTCTCCATATCTCCTCTGCACCAAACCAGTAGCTTCTTAGTCCACCACACCTGGAACTTGCCCTGTCTTAACCAAACACTTGACTAGAACTGCAGGAGAACAACCGAAGGCTGTCACAATCTTACCATCTGTTTTCTAATGCCATTAGCTTTCTGTGTTATTGGCATAAGGAAATCTACTGGAGGGAAAATATTAATAAAATATTAATAAAACAATAAAACAAATGTATGCAAATGTATGACATGCAAAGGAAGATGGGACTGCCCCCAGAATCCCTTCTGTGATCCTGTTGCTAAATAAAGTTTTAAATGGGTGGCATGTACTTACCCTGTCAGCTCTGCAGAGGCTCATGATCTCATAAAGGCATCATTTCACTGAGGGCTCATGACCTTCATAACAGGATATATGGAAACATCCTCTCTAGCCTGATAATCATCTGTGATGGGTGAGCAAGGGAGAGACAGAAAGGGGCTGGGCAGGGAAGAGCTCCAAATTTTTTTAGAACAGCTGGGGAAAGAGGGGAGAGAAACAGCAGAAGGGAAGTTTGCCTGCAGGCCTGTGGATGGCTACTGTGGTTGTAACTTGCTGTGTGGCAGCCACCAGTAAGGGATTATCCTTGCCTTGTATCTCACTTGCCATCATCTGGCACATCCTGATTTCCTTCATCAGGGCATCAAAATACTTCACTGCCCTCTTCCCTTTTTGATTTCAGCACAAGGTTTCCTAGCACCAGTGGGGGTTGAAATCCCTTCACTAACATTTTTAAAAGCAGGCAGAAGTTACAAGAGCATATAAATGTACACAGCATTTCACCTGCCTTTGCACAACTGGGCTGCACCTGACTCTTGCAGTGATCCTTAGCATGGCTGTTCAGGACTTTGATGCTGGTTTTTCATCCTTTACAGAGGGAGTTCATTCAGTTCTGCAAAACGTTGTATAGCATGTTTCATGAAGATCCAGAGGAGAACGATTTGTATCAAGCCATTGCCACTGTGACCACACTGTTACTTCAGATTGGAGAAGTAGGACAAAGGAGCATCAGCCTGGGGAGTGGATCAGACGAGTTCACCGAGGACTTACAGCCCGAGGCCTCTGCTTCAGACCAGGATGCTGTTTTTACTGACACTGTGAAGACCCCTCACAAAGACTCTCAACCTTCACCTGTGACTGAAGGGGACTGGACTGTCTCTTTTG
This sequence comes from Dicrurus megarhynchus, assembly GCA_013399195.1. Lineage (NCBI taxonomy): Eukaryota > Metazoa > Chordata > Aves > Passeriformes > Dicruridae > Dicrurus > Dicrurus megarhynchus. The sequence goes on along the minus strand of VXAD01012874.1, from coordinate 1,904,254 downwards.
AACATATTTTAGCCTCCCTCTTGACTGAACAATCATTAGTTAACTTCTTTGAAAAACCCTTAGAACTGAAACCAAAGATTGAGAATGCAAAGCTAAATCAATACAGTCTCAGAACAAATGGAATGAGCTGCCAGTCACGGAGTGAACATGCAAAACCAAGCACGCAGTAGCAGCAAACGTCTCAAAAATGAAATGCACTGAAATTATGCCAAAGGACATACTGTAAAAGGCTTTCAGTTAGGAATGGACTTCTGGTAAACAGTTTGTTCATCTGTGGTTTTCAGTTCATGAGCTTTAAAAGCTAAAAGGGTGTGTAGGTTTGTTTTGTGCCATTGACTTATTATGTTCTTGTTTTGAATGTAAAAGGAAACATCTGTCTACAGTGTGAAGACACTGAAGCCCTCTTCCGCACTGGGAGAGCAGAGGCTGGCTCCAGTTGTCTTTTTTTTTAAGCAGGGGAAAACACTTCTCATCTGCTGTCCTCAGTTTGTTTTGGTTGCCTTTTTTTGCACTAATACTGAAAACTGTTTCAATGCTGGTAATTGAAACTATTTTAATATATTTGATTGTATTCCAATTTTTATGTCTTGCTGAAATGTTAAGTGTACATGGACTGTGCTTCTCATATTGGTCTGTGAAAACATGCACTTTTCAATAAACCCTTTTTTACAAGACTGGCATTGACAGTATTCACTGGTTTGGGGAAGCTAAGTGCCTTTAGTCCCTAGTGCTCTAAACAAATACCCTGAGGTAGCATGATCACAATTATTTCACTGATCAGAACCCTGTTTCCATGTAGCACACAGAGCTGCACTGGGAGAAGCCCACTGAGTCTGCCTAAGAGGCCAGTGTTGCACATCATTCACATGAGATTACATACACAAAATATTGATCTATCACTTTTGGATGAGTTTTTCATGTTCTGTTTTTAAACAAACTTGGCCTTAACTTAAAATACCTGTGTAAAGGCTCATTACATACCAGAACAAAATACCCAGAACAAAACAAACCCACCATGACTCTGCCACCCACAAAGAACATTTGAATCTCCTCCTTATTCTATTCACACGCAATGTAAGTCTAGTGTATCTTTAATTAAGAAAATTACACCATTATGTGCAAATTCAAAGCAAGCAAGGTAATTTAAAAGGCTGGTACCTGTTTAACTCAATGCTTCACAGTTGAGAGCCTGAACAGACTGGACAATAAAAACAGCAACTTAAGAATGTATTTTCTTTTTATCTTTTTATTGTAATGAAAATCTGTTTAATTTTCATCCACATTGACTGTCTGTAGACCTGCAAAACAAGACATTTTATCACCACCTGTCATATATATGGAAGTCTTCCCAAGGAAGTACACCTACAGTTTTCAAAGCTAGTTTGCCATCTACTTCTGGAAGAGCAAACTATATAGGCAAGTATTTCTCCAAACATTAAAACAAAAACTTAGTTGTAGTTATGGAAGTGATTTTTCTCAGATGACAAGCAGAAAGTGCTCAACCTTCCTGAGCTTTTGACATCAGATAGGCTTTACACGGGAAAACAAACCTTAAAACTACCCTAGCAACCCCGGCCAGTGTTTTTCAATCTCTCAAAATTTACATGATCATTTCATTAAATTCTGTACTTTTTTTTTAATGTGGATCAGGCAAACCAGCAGCCCTGTTCTCTACAGCAGAGCTAGGTTAAGCCACTGGTTTGACTCTTGCAGTGTGCTTTTCATCTGAATTTGGCACTGCAGGAGGAGCTGTCCTGCTTTGCTTCTTGTTCAAACACGGCATGGGAGATGCATGGAACCTTCCTTACCTTTGAATGTTGTGACTGGTACATAGGTAACCAGAGTGTACAGCTTGTTGGGTGAATCCTCATCCTCATTGCGCTTTCTGGACAAACGCACGCGGATACGGTAAGGAACATTCCTGAAATGAACATGGCAGATAAATTTTCAGTGAAGTCTGTACTGAAACCCATGAATTCATAGGAAAGTTCTTTCTCAGCATCATAACAAGAGCAAAATCTTGTACCTTAAGAGATTGTACTGTTTGCCTTAGAGGAGCTGGGTTTTGTCTGGTTTGGTTTTATTAAAGTTTGCAGGTAAGATTTAACTGAGCCTTGAGTAAGATGAATTCATAATCCAGTCAGAGCATAAAGTCAGAAGTGCATCATCAGTCCACTACTGAGGAAATAACATCATGAAGATGATCAGCAAGTGAACATGATCAGCAAGCAGCTGTTACTAACAGGAGTTTCTTACTAGAAGATAGTGAGGAAAAACCCCAACAATCTACCCTGAAAGCCCAAGGACTCTGTCAAAAGTCAGAGCACTGCCTAATCTTTATGCCAGAAATCATGGAAATTCTAGTGAGCATCAGGCCTGAACCAAGGTCTTACTTAGGGGCACAAAATTTATCATCATTTCTTCCTCACAAAGCCCATGGAATCACAACTAAATTGTTTAGATGATTTTGTTTGTAACAGCTTAGTGTCCTCACCCAATAATGCCCACAATACGCTGTTGAGGGAAGGCACAAAATTTTTTCTCCACACTGTTTTTTACATAACCTGCCACCTCAGAGGAACTCAAGATTTTAGGAAACTCCTGCTCAGAGTACTTTGCTCCACAGAAATCTGAAGGAACTTCCTCCTCCCTGCTGTAACTTTTTAAGAGCATACTTATTAAATCAGGTGGACATAGCAATTTAAGACACAGGAAATTGCTTTGCTTTACTCCCTTCTTCTAAAAGTCAAAAGCATTTTTCACTACTTTATGTAGATCAGCCAACACAGTGATTTTAGCCTCTGCTGATCCTTCCAGAGGAAGATATACCATGACATTTACTTTGCATACATTATGTATTTTAACTAGTAAAATACATAATGTATGCATGAGTCTGAGTACGCAGACTCACACTGGAAAGACAGATATGGCCACTCCTTGCTCCACAGACTCCACTTGTACCAGTTAATATGAGGAAGTCTTGGTTAGCAGCCTCACTACGAAGCTCTGGAGTTACGCTGTCTCCCGGTTCCACTGCTACTTCTTCAGTCCTTTTATACTGGACAGTTAAACAGGGAGGACAGAGAACCCCTGCCTGTAAGACCCAGTAACTCGGTCTCATCCTCCCACTCTGCTTTCCGAAGGAAAGGTGGGCCACACAATGCCAGGCAAGGCATTCTATGTGTATGTCATAGACTAGACTTAGGGACCTAATTACCAGAACAAGTGGTTTAAATCCACGTGTATCCAGTGCATCTCTCAAAGCAGCAATCCAGATCAGTCAACCTTTTATTAGAGTTTAAGAGGTCCCACTCCTCACAGGAGTTCTTTTGGACCATCTTTACACATGTCAAATCAGCTGCCTTTGTAGCAGTGATTTAACAGAAGTTGTAGTTTTTGGTCCCCAAACTATTTATTTATTTGCAATTTCAAGGAAAGACTGATGGCCCTGTTTAAAACACACCTCCTTTTGTGCAGCATTTATCAGTTCAGCATGCTTCAAAACCTAACCCCATTCAGATACACTACACAAATCCCAGACACAGCCTGGGACTGTAGGTATCACTAAAAGCTCAGGTTTGTAAAAACTGTCTGCTGCAACAGGGATCAAGGTACCACAGTATCACAATACCCAAATCCTTTCTCTTCCCTGCTCTCCCCCCCCAAACCTGCATTCCTTCTTTCCTTTGCTTTATTCTTATTAGAAGTAGAAGGAAGTTCTTTTAATGCCAGTTTACGAAAGCTTTGTTACAAATGCATCAGGAGAGCTGACCAGAACACAGAGGTGACAGAAAGATTAGGTTGGTGCATACACCACAAGAAGGAAGCATTTGCAAACAAAATGCAAATGCTGCAAGAAGCATACCATTTCTTCCTAATCCTTCATGTCCTTCTTCACCCAGTAAGGAAAATTGCAAAAACCCACCTTATTCCTTTAGCCCAGACTGCTTTGTTCAATCTGGTATCAATGCGAACATCAGGAGTACCCATCTCCTTCATCGCAAATTTACGGATTTCCTTGAGAGCGCGTGGTGCTCGCTTCTTGAAGCCCCTGGGACAAACACAAGAGCCACTTCTTTAACTTCAGGACACTTGTCAGCACTAGACACAAACTCGTTGCATGTCTTCTCTAAACATACAACCCAAAGCACTGTGTGTAACAGCAGACAAACAGCTGCACCAGCACGACTGGACCTTTACCCTCTCAGGCAGCTGGTAACTTCAACAGAAACCACTTATACTTAGGTAGAATAATTTCAGTAAAATTTTCCAACCACAAGATCTCCTGGATCTTAAGCCTTTGTTTTAATGTCAACAAGTTTGAATATCTCAGTAACACTGAAGAGATCAGAGGTTTCACAGACGCTCTGAATAAAAGCCCTATGAAAAAAGCAGTTCAACAATAATAACATAAACATGACTATACCAGTATTGAAATAAACAGCAGAAGAACAAAACTAATGTTATTCTGAGTATCAGCTTTTGCTGAACAGTACTAGATGGTTACTTTCTTTCATGCTATCAGGACTGCACCAATACCACCATCAGAACTGTTTTTTTCCCCCAGTCTCACGCCCATTACGGCTAGATCCTGCAGGACTGGGCACTCACAACAGAAGTAAGAACTGCACCATGAGTGTTTTTCCACATATATATATAATTATACCCACACTGTGACATGGGGCTGTGCCAGTAGTGCCCAAGGTCCCATAGTGGGTTATAGTCAGTTGTATTATGTGCACGCTGCTGTTGATACTTTGCACTAGAAATGTGCTCAATAAAAAGCATTTCAGCTCTAGCATATCACGCACCAAAAGAAAAGTGGACATCATGATCATCAGCATTAAAACAGACTGAACTGCCAATCAATAGGCAAGGCCAGAACATCTCATTGCCATCTGAAGAGTACCACTACCTCCCATTCTCAGCCACAGTTCTGCAATGCTCCACTGCCTCATTTCTCTCCTATTCCATGTTAACTTTAGCCACTGCACCAATTGTTTGGATTTGGATGGTGTCTTCCATGTGACTGCAGGCATACTCAGAATTCAAGGGCAATGCAGTTTCCTCTGAAGCACTTCTTCATTACAGTTTCATGAGGTTCAGCATTCGGTCAATTGAAAAGCTACTCTTACCTACACACAACAAATATCCTTTAACCCAAATCATATCCCAGTTTACACCTCACACAATTTCGTGATAAACATCGTGATAAATTTCGTGATAAACCAACAATTTGATTACAGCAGTATTTGATTTCTGAAACTTTCTCGGTGGCCTGAAGTTTAACCATTTGCTTGGGAAAGAATGACAGCCTGTGCACAGAAGTAAATCGATCTAACTTCAATTTAAGTCCCGGAACACTCACAATCACAGAAACAGGCTTGTTCCTGATAGCCACAAGCCAAGACTGGGGTTGCACAGGTACAGAGCTGCTGCTTCGGGACACAACCGAGGCACAAGGGACCACAAACACCACGCTGTAAGGACAGCCCTTCTCTGCCCTTTAAAACCTACCGAACCCACTTCCAAATGCCACTTCACAGAAGGCAAATTTCGCTGATAAACAGAACTTACACGCCATGGATCCGCTTGTGAATATTGATGGTGTATTCCCGGGTTACTACCTCGTTGATGGCAGAGCGCCCCTTTTTCTTCTCGCCTCCTTTCTTTGCGGGAGCCATCTGAGCGACGCTGAAAGGCACCGTGCACACATCAAACGCTGACCTCGGACCTTCCCCGTCCCCTTCCCTCCCGCCGTCCCTAGCCCTTACAAACTGCACAACTCCCGTATTCAGAAACCTAAACCTAAGCTTAATTAATCCCCGGGGTCGCACCAGTCGCGGGCTTCACGCAGCAACCTTCCAGCATCACCGATGCTTTACTTCCATCTCCCTGAGAGGAGCAGGAAGCACATCCGAGACTCTTCGACCACCTCGCACTAACACCGGCCTCCTGGCCAGCCCCAAGCCCCCTGCTTCTGCAAGGCGACCCAGGAGGGCAGCTCAGCCCGTCCCGGAATGAACATGACGGTGCCAAAGCGGCTCCTCCCAGGGACAACAGCACGGGCCGTATCCCCGTCCCTTGAGCCCCGCAGGCCTCCCCGGGCCTGGGGACGGCAGGACACGGGCCCCATTCCCGCCGAACGCGGACGCGCCGGGAGATCCCACGCGGTGCCTCCCTTGCCGGGCCGCCCCCCCTGCCGGGCCGGGCCGCGTTCCCGCCGCGCCGCGGGGTCTGCGGGGCGGATGGAGGCGGATTCTGCGGGACGGACCCCGGCCCACACTCACCCTGCCCGGGCCCAGGCCGGAAAGGAGCGCGCGCGGCACGCTGGGAAACAGGAGCCCTTCCGGGACGAGGCTGAGAGGCGACTGCGCCGGCGGCGGGCGGGGCGGGCTGGGGGCGGTGTCCGTGTGTGCCCGAACAGGCGCTGTTCGTGAGGGGGGCGGTGTCCGCGTGTGCCCGGACCGGGGGTGTTCGTGAGGGGGGCGTTGTCAATGTGTGCCCGGACCGGGGGTGTTTTTGAGGGGGGCGGTGTCCGTGTGTGCCCGGACCGGGGGGGTTCGTGAGGGGGGCGGTGTTGTCAGTGTGTGCCCAGACCGGGGATGTTCCGTGCCCACCCGCCCGCTCCCTCTGTAGGGTCTCTCTTTTCCTTGGAGTGGTGTGTGGGGAGCTCGGCTTGGCGCAGTGGTGCTTCCAGGAAGCATTTTGCCTCCCGCAGGTCTGGAGCTCTTGTTCCCGAGACAGAACCGAGGCATCCCGGTATGGGGCAGTAGCCTAATGTAACCACCCCGCCTGCTCGGAAAACCGGCCCGAGCTAAGGGATTATGTTGGAACAAGCTGGGTCTTGGCTATAATGAACTAGAACACCCCAGCTCTGTGAGGACTTGAGTTGCCTTGTGTGTGCAACAGAGAACAAGGACAATAATTCCAAACCGGAATGTATGGGGAAGAGCATGAAAAACTAAGTATTGACATAAATCTGCTCTTGTGAGCACTCTGTATCCTTCCAAACAATGTATTAAACCAGCTTAGAAGGCAACCTTACCCTATTTACAGCATTTCCCTGTTAACAGCTTACAGTGCCACTGGTTTTAGAAAGTGTTTAAGTGTTTGGTCCAAGGCTGAGTTTGGTTTGGACGTACCACTGGCAACTGGGAGACATATGGGTTTATAATCCCTGAGAATAGAAAAAATTCTTAAAGGAATTTTCCCTTCCTGTATTTTCTGTCATAGTAGTTGAGATCTGTCAACTGCTGCTTCCACAGGTATTCCCTCTGAGGTGCTCTTATTCCTTCATTACCTCTTCCTGCATGAACTTTGGGCTTACAGATTTGTCCCCTCCTTTCCCAGGAGTGGCTGGGGTTTATGAAGTTAGTTTCTATCTTAGCCAACTGGCCTTTGCTTAGGTTTTTCTATAGTTAATGGAAAGAGAAAGGCTCCTTCAGACATTAAGTGAAACCTTCAAGTTTAGCTTTCTAATCTTCATCTGGTGGGGTCACTCTTGCTTCACTAAACACAAGAATTTAAAGGGATGAGCAGGCTAATTCACCCTGGTACCTAAAGGTAGCAGTAAAAACACTTTCTTAGAGACCAGACACTTGATTCCCTCATCCTCTCCCAATGAGGGATTGTATGGGCTGAAATACACATGCACCCATCAGTGCTACCACCCAGTCTTGCAATTGAATCACTGGGGTAATTTTGTCAATGGATTTTCTTTGGGAGACTTCTAGCTTCTTCAGAACTCAGGGCAAATAAGCTTTTTTCATTTCCATGAGAGCTTACTTTCACAATTTCTAGCTCCTGGCCCAGTTATCTCCATTGTTCCCCTATGGCATAGAAACCAGAAACGTGTGGGCCCTGCTGATGTGATCCTTGATACTCAAGGGAGGTAAGGCCATGTGTGCACTTTGCTGAAGCTAATGCTGGCTCCAGTGGCTGCAAGCTGCCCTGAGAGCCATCCCCTTTCAGTCTTACTGAGGGGAATGAAGACATTCCTGTGCTCGGTTACCTACCTCCATCTGTGTTGGAGGTTCTCCCTCTCTGCAGAGGGAAAGCAAACCTGTACCTTGGCTGCTCCATCCTGTAGTCAGTTTGAATTTAACGTGAAAAGGAGTCTGCACAAGGATGCTAAAGTGGAAACCAGACTGTCTACAGGGTGAGTATTCCAGAAGAGATGTGTCCCAAAACTCAGGACAGCGGTGTCTTAAAACACTGAAGACGAACATGAGTCAAAGCCCTGGTGTGTGCTGAGTCAAACCGTTCTTTATCTGTTTTGTGCTAATATAGAAAGAACTCTTTGGTTGGAAGTACAAAGCTGCCTGAGGTCTTTAAAGGGCTTAAAGTTTTAAAGGTGCTTAAAATGAGCTGTCTTTGCTTGCAGCTAATATAACTTCCTGAGCTTTCATTCTCAGTGTCTATGCCATGACAAAAATTCCAAGGGATAATACTTGGTTTTGCTAACTGGGTGCCAAACACCATTCAAGTCTGTGGCTAAGATTAAAAGTCTGAAGTGAATCACATAGTTCAACAGTCACAGGAAAATGTGTGGAAGTCCTGCAATAAAGCCTTTTGGCTATTTTATTTTATTCTACAAATAAAGACAACTGTCCATCATTAAATGGAAAAAAATAATAGTTTGAGTTGTATATAGCATGAAACAGTAGTTCCCTTCACAAAAACATTTCTAATTTATTAGTTTATTACAAAATACCCACTCACAAAAAAGCACAAGCACAATCTTTATACTTGTGAAATGAGTTGATATTTCATATACAAAATAATTTCCACATAATTCCATATAATTTTATTTTATATAGAAATAGGTCATTATTACAACAGCTGTACAATACACTACTTTTTATTTAATAATTACATAAAATCTTTCTTAGAAACATATCAACGGAAAACATACAAAAAAAGCGAAAAGTGCATTTTCTTTTTTTTTCCTCCAAAGGAAAATTTAATCCTAAATGTTATAATGAAAGAGATATGTAATAGTCTGCAGCATCCCGAGTCAGTGGGCCAAAACACAGTGCATATTTCTCAGAGACTTGGAGTGGGTGAGTTTAGGTTGAAGAAGGATTCATGTTGTACTATTGGAGAGTTGCATGATTGTGCTTACAATTTGAGTTCTCCTTTGCAATCACAATTCACGCAGGAAACAGTCCAGTGTGGGTTTTCTTTTTTGGTTGGTTGGTTTTTAGTAATGAAGAACAGTTAGGGTAAGCTGCATAATAATTTTCAGATTCTAAATCAAGGGTTATGAGCTGTAGACCATCTTCACCAATGGCTGGACTTTCTCCTCCATTGGATGTGCTAATTTGGCCACAAGAATAAAGAAACAAACTTCTCTTTACAGAAAGTGCCTAGGTTTTGTCCTCTGTGCAGTTGTGCAAAATAATAATCATAATAAAAATAATCTCTTGTTCTCTCCTCGATAGACCTTTGATGCAGTGCTTTTCATACACAGAAGAAGAACTGAAACAGTGAAGGCCAAGTACCTCATGAGTCTGTCGACAGTCTTTTGGAATTGCCAGATGGCTTCCAGAGTGACACACTGGGATTGAACGCCTCTTCCCATGCACCCAGTAGTGATGGAGGCTGCACAGGATAGTGCTCCTTTTTATTTTGCTCTGTCAGTACATCCTGTGCTCACGACACAGTGCAAACAGAAGCCAGCGTGCCGTGAATGCACTGTCTGTGGCAGTCTGCACTCTGGGCGTACTTCTGTCATAGAGCTTGGAAAGAAATGCTTGTGCAAAAGCCAGAACAGTAAGTACAAAGTCATTCTCTTCTGCCCCCTGTGCCCATTGGTTAAAGCTAATCGTGCATTGATTGTGCTGGTGGGACTCTTATCGCAGTGGCTGTGGTAAATTTGATGATTCTGATAAACTATTCCTTCTTCTTGTTGTTAGTTGTTGCTGTTGCTGCTGCTGCTGCTGTGTCTGATGATACCCCATATTTCCTTGCTGTGGTGAGTAAGATGGCAGGAGCAAAGAATCGGGTTGTTCATTGTGCAAAGAACTTGGTGTTTGCACCTACAGATAAAATAAAATTTGTCGTGGTGTTTGATTCTTTCACGTGTTAATGCTCTTTGTCCTCAGTGTACAGGACGCTTAAAAATACTACTGGTTTGCTGGCTTTTATTTCTGGAGCTGTTTGGCATGAGGTTAGCTTAACTAGTGCTAGAAGGTATGGACGTAAATGGCAACAAAAAACATTTCAATTAGGCATTGAGAAGGTTTTCTCATAGGAATGCACTGCCTGGGATTTGCAGGTTATCCTGAAAAGCCTCTTTAGGAACCGGGTGGGTGAACATGTCAGAAATGACACGGATGGATGGCAGAAATGAAACAGGATCCTAACATGCCTCATGCTGTCCCTTCCAGCCCTTCCTTTTCGTGAGCTTACAGTAGGGTGTGACCTTGCAGTGTTGAAGTTGATGTGAATTTTGCAGATCCTTTATTGGAAACAGTATCTGCCATACTTTTTTTCATTAATTCTTGGCTACGATAAGGATTTCATTTCAATAACAAGAGTTTAATCATTTGAGGTTGGTTATACTCTTTCAGTGATGCCAGTGGATGTATGACCAGGTTTTATAGACTCAGTTCAGCTCCTGTTGAACTAATACAGAGACACCTCATTTCCCCCCTTTGCTTTAGTATGTGTTGAATTAGGTCAAAAAATAAGTATTTTTACATCTTCAAATCACCTGGTTCTTCCAGGCAACACGCTCCACTTTATCTTCTTTGCCTTGTGGAGTTCAGAAAATATGTTAGTTTCCTGAAGGGATCCAGATATCTGATCCAGATCTATTTTATATTGATGCTGGTAATTAAAAATCATCTTTTGACTTGTAAACTAAGCAAATTTTATACTGAATAAAGAGTACAGAACAAATCCTAAGGCATTGATTTTCTCCAGCTAGAAATAAACTTTAAATATATCCAAGATAATCTGATTATGCTTTCAAATGTACAGAATTAGTAATTTCCTTTTAAATATTCTGACTGTTCCCACTGCTCCCTTGCTGTACTGGTACAGGGCACTGTAGCAGTGTGTGACACATCTGAATCTCTTAAATGGACATTTCTGCCAGGATCAGGCTCCAGCAGAGACCTGGGGCTCCATTTGCAGAGTCCACTCACCTTATTACTCTGTGTGTACACTTCACACATCATCCTCTTTGTCCTACCTGCAGGTAGCGTTGTTGCTGATGCTGTTGGTGCTGGAGTTGCATAGGTGGCAAAGAGGATGGCTGGGAAGGAGGGCTAGTGGTGAACCCTTGGTTTAACACTGCTTGTCCCATCAGTACGATTGGAGAGCTGCTGCTGGAAGTCTGCACTTCCAAACTTTGAAACATTTGTTGGGTTTGAGAATACCTATGGAAGAAAGAAGTGAAACAATCAAGAACAAAGTGTTGGAAACAAAGGTCTTCTCTTAGAATAGAGATGGCAATCCCTAGTCTTCCTAATTCATAGAATCACAGAATGGTTTGGGTTGGAAAGGACCTTAAAGACTGCCTAATGCCAACCTCCCTCCCATGGGCAGGGACACCTTCCACTAGACCAGGTTGCTCAGAGCCCCATCCAACCTGGCTTTTCAGGGATGGGGCATCCACCACTTCTCTGGACAACCTGTTTCAGTGCCTCACCACCCTCACAGTAAAGAATTTCCTCCTAATATCTAATCTAAACCTGCCCTCTTTTAATTTAAATTCACTACCTTTTGTCCTATCCCTATACGCCCTTGTAAAAAGTCCCTCCCCTTCTCTCTTGTACCCCCTTTTAGATACTGGAAGGCTGCTGTTAGGTCTTCTTGGTCCTTCTCTTCTGCGGCTGAAACCTCCCAAACAACTCCCAATAAATGATTCCCGTGCATGGGACCTGCTAATATGAGCAACAGCACTATTGGCAGCACTGCTTTCCCTTACTCTGTGCATGAGCTGGACTTGGAGGGAAGAATACATCTCACCTCAAAATCCAGATCACATTTTAGATTCAATAAAGATTCTGGTTTATGCACGTCTTGTCTTCAGCCACAGCATTCACATCCCAGGCTCATTAAACCAAATGGCCTTTGATTCTGTTTTAATATGCTGAGCCCTGAACTGCAGCAAGAGAGAAGCAAATGCACCTCCTGTCCTGCTGCCTGTGCTCCCCTGTGACTGCCTGGGGGGTGCTGATCTCTTGCAGAAACATGGCTAGGGTTGATTACTTCTTAAGCTGCTCATACACATATTGCCAAGTATGATCAGCAGTTCCCATCACCGTGAGTCCCACTCTAGGAACAGAAGAAGCCTCTAGAAACCCTCTGGAACGAGGGACGGGACAGAAACAAAATACTCGTCTCCTCTTGCCATTCTGCTTTTGCATAGCAAAACTTAAATATGTGTTGTTTTGTGGAAGGCTGTGGGCAAAACCACAATCGAACTATTGCCAACCCAGCCTAATTCTGTTTATCCTGTAAAGGGTGATGAGATCATAGTGTGGCTTGTGTTCACTCAACAGCTGTTCAACATTAGGGTTTAGTCAGAAATGCTACAGTCTGGGTACTTGTACAAGGATGTAAGGTCCTATAAAAGGGTCCCATGAGTCAGGAAGTCTACATGAACTGGGAGATGCATCTTTGCAAATAAAGCCTTTTATTCAGAGGCTTAAAAGCAGAACTACAATGTTTACATTTGACAAATTAACTCAAGATAACCTTAAACACCAATAGTGTTGTTTAAAAAAAGAAGTACTGAATTCCTGAGATAACATTAGAAAAATACTGGTTTGTAAAAAGAATTATTTTTACAGAAATGATGTGCAATCAGTTACTTATTATTTTAGCAGTTCACAATTAAGTACAGAGACGAAAAACGGCTTTAAAAAAAGGTATATTATAACCAGTGTGGTCTGCTTCCTCCATCTAAGTTTTGAGGAGACAAAACAACTGAGGTGAGGCTTTCTTGGCACCAGTCATTTAACTGGGCCAGTGCTGACTTTCTCTCTCACATTTACTTTGCTAGATCAGAAATTCTAGTGCTGAAGCAGGCAGCATGTGAGGGACAAATATTCCCCCAGCCACGGCTTGTTAAAACGCCACTGGCACATTGTATTTCTCTCTGTCATCCTTCCTGATGTGACCAGGCAGGGTAAGGCTGACCCTGGCGCCGGAAGGCAGGCTCAGCACAGTAACACATTCCCAATATTTATAACTACTTCGTCATCTTACAAAAGAAGGCTACTTTCCCTCAAAAGCAACTTTGATGTTTTATCTTCGACAAGGCACGTACTTAGCCTGGGATCCCGCCATGCTGAGGTCTGAAGGGTGTCTTGCATTACAGGAGCCAGGCATCATGGGCTGAATAGGCTGGCTAAGCAACAATCTGGCACATGAGGGAAAGAAAAAATAAGTGACGTTGCTGGAAGAGAAGGACCATACAGATCCCACGCTGTGCAAAGAGAAACAGGGCATTTTCGCAGGCACGGCACCAGGCTGAGTGTGAGGAGTCTGACCCAGCTGCTGGCTGCGGCAGGCGCATCCTGAGCACTGCGAGGCAGAGGCTGGGGCAGAGCCTGCTCTCTGGGGTGATCTGGGTGCCTGACATACACCTGATAAATCACATTTTTTATCATTATTATCTGCTAAGTATATGGATGCTTGAANCTCCGCGCTCCGCGCCGGCTTCGGGCCCTGCAAGAAAAGAGGAGAGAGCCGGGAGACAGCCTGACTCCGGCACCAGTGCCTGGCGGTGCCGCCACCTGGCTGCTGTCACCGTACGCGTAATGACTGTCATGCCCGCGGCTGCCCCAGGCCCTCTCGTGCCGTCCGGCAAACCCGCGGGACCGGGGCGCTGAGAAGACACTGCCCAAAGGACCCCTCATGAAGGCAGGAGCAGAGTTAGGAGTGAGGAGCTGCCGCCAAGCCTCATGATGGGAAAAGATCAAGGAAAAAAAACGTNTTCGACAAGGCACGTACTTAGCCTGGGATCCCGCCATGCTGAGGTCTGAAGGGTGTCTTGCATTACAGGAGCCAGGCATCATGGGCTGAATAGGCTGGCTAAGCAACAATCTGGCACATGAGGGAAAGAAAAAATAAGTGACGTTGCTGGAAGAGAAGGACCATACAGATCCCACGCTGTGCAAAGAGAAACAGGGCATTTTCGCAGGCACGGCACCAGGCTGAGTGTGAGGAGTCTGACCCAGCTGCTGGCTGCGGCAGGCGCATCCTGAGCACTGCGAGGCAGAGGCTGGGGCAGAGCCTGCTCTCTGGGGTGATCTGGGTGCCTGACATACACCTGATAAATCACATTTTTTATCATTATTATCTGCTAAGTATATGGATGCTTGAATAATATTTTACAACTTTGGCTAAATTCACCTTGTGCTCTTCAAAGCCAGCAGCAAGATTTCAATTTTCATAACGCTACGGGGTTAGACAGCTACGCTCTGGGGGTCTTAACCCACCGCTGTGACTCCAGTCACAGGAGCTGGTGCGCGCTGTGACGGCTGTTTCCGCTGAGCAAAGCGGGCAGCTCAGCCCTTCCCGAGCGCGGCCCCCCCGTACCCCGTACCTGAGCTGCTGGTCGTGGCTGCAGCCGGCGGGCGCGGGGGTGCCGCCGCGGGACAGGCCGCCAGGGGGCGCCGCGGGGCCGCCGCCTGANTTTTTTTTTCCTATTTCACAGAATCACAGAACAGGAGCGGTTGGAAGAAATCACAGTGGGACATCTGGTCCAATCTCCCTCCTGAAGCAGGGTCATCACAGAGCACAATACATAGGATCATGTCCAGACGGTTCTTGAATATCTCCAGTGAGGGGGACTCCACACCCTCTCTGGGCAACCTGTTCCAGTGCGTGATCACTCGCACAGTGACAAAGAAGTTCTTCCTCATATTCTGGTGGAACTTGCTGTGCATCAGTTTCTGCCCCTTGCCCCTTGTCTTGTATTTATTATGCAGATACACTCTCTGCTTTAATAGAGTCATTATAGCACAGGTATGTAGGAGGTGAAAAGCTACAGCTGGGGGCTCTGAAGACAATCATGCAGCTATGCTTGCCACACAATCAGGAAGCAGAAACAGGAGCTCAGTTTTCTGTGAAGGGAGGTACAACAGGTGGATGGAAGAGCAAACACTGGAAATGCTGAGAAACCAGCAGTACGAACAAAAAATCTGGTGCCAAACCTAATAGCTTTCACAGATCTCAGTTACTGCTCAGGCTGAACTTTATTTTGCTGTGCAGGAACCTGTTAATATTCACAACCTGAGGGTCACACACAAATCTCAATGTATTCTGTGTGCCACCGCAGCAGACAGGCTTTGTTGTGTTGGCATTGTCCGACTGGACTCGAGGAGCAAGTATTCTGAGACATCTCACTATTTCAAATTTCCAGTGCCGTCAGTCAGGTTTCTTTCAGAACCACCTGAAGAAAAATAAGTCACCCACACCTTTTGCATGTCCCCCTGCTCCATTTTCAAGCTGAAACAGCTGCTCAAGTAACCCTCCTGGCTGAGGTCTTAAAAAAAGGCTTTAAAGTAAGGTAAATGCTGTAGGGAAACCCTTTTTACAGGCTGCCCTTATACAGAAAAATAAGAAAGGTAAGGCAAAGGCACAGCTACAGGACTGACATGATTTTACTTGCTTGCTTGATAACAGCTCAGTGTCTCCTTTCCATCTAAATGCTTCCCTATTCAAAGAAATGATTACCTGGCTCGATATCACGCTTGCTTCTCTCAGTGACTGCTGGTTTGTTGTTTGTGAAGATGTGATTTGCCCTTGAAGTTGAGGATTGGGGACAAGCTGCTGCTGAGAAATGACCCCTGACCTCTGCTGTAACTGTTGTGGGTCCAGCTGCTGAGTATTGCTAAAGCTCAGGGACACTGTCGGCTGCTGTAAGAACATCTGGAAAAAAAGAGGGGAGGGTTTATTTACATAGCCCAGCTGTCTTGAATAATAAAGGTGACAGAAGTAAATCCAAAGATACATTCTAAAATAAAGTTATCGTATTTCTGGATTCATAACACATTTACTGTTAGTTGGAAATCACCTATCATTCCTACATTTAACAGCTCTACTGTCTCTAGTTTCTTGGTTTCTTGTTCTGCAAGTACACCCATTACTTGTGAAATGTGTCTTGAAAGTACAAGTCCTCTCTCCATGGGGCAAGCACAGCCCTCATAAGAGCAGTTCCCAGTACATTCACTGTGTTCTGGGGCATCCTGACCAAAGAGAAGAGTGTAACTCCATGTCTTTTCAGTCCTTTTGTTTCTCCTTTCAACAAAATCCACCTGCCTTTCAGACAGAGCTGTCTTTGAATTTGTATCTGGAAATTCAACACTTTACACTCAGCTGAGTTGTCGAATGTTTTTAATGAGGCCACAGTCAGGCCAGAGCTCTCCAAGATAAATGGCCGTGTCCTTATCATTGAGGATGTGTAAACAGACAGTCACTGTCATTTATCTGATTTCCCATCAGGTAACTGTCACCTGGTGTTCTTCCTAACTGTGCCATGCGTTTGACTTGTGCAAAAGGGCTACCAGCTCCTCTCTTAGTGTTTCTGTAAATGATGTCCTCTCTATTCTTGCATTTCAAGATGAGGCTTTCTTCTTTAAAAGTTATAGGACTTGGGAATTTTTGCTTTTCTAGGGGCGATTTCTTTTATTACAGCTGTAAAGAGGAAAAAGTAATCTTTTAAAACTATGCATTATCAATGCTACAAGCTCTCTTTGCAGTATTTCAAATCTAGCCTCCTGCCACCAAGGACTGTATGGAGATACACATCCCACACAGTTGATGTAATTTTTGGATCTGATTCTGATTCCACACCAGTGCTACATGTGTGGAACTCCATTAATTTAAGTGGAGCTACTTAAGTTTTAAATGAAATCAGAATCACAATTATTCTCTCCATTATTCATCCATCAGTCTCATGCCTAGTAGTACATCTGAGGTACGCCCAGTAATTAGTACACCTTTCTGCAGCTTATTGCTATATTAACAATTCCCTAAACTATCATGTCCCCTCTAATTTTTCCTGGAAAAAGCCTATACCTTTCTCCAAAGGCCCAGCATAATGTGCTGCTTTTCTTTGCAAAAGTATGGCTTGATCCATCATGTTTGTACTTAGTTATCTAGCTTTAGAAACACAGTTTATTTAAATATGATAAATTTTTAATTAATTTCTGTGGGCCAAGATTTTACTCAGGAAAATAGGTACAGACAAAGCTGACATTAATCAGCTGGGAGAGGGGGGCAATTAAGGAGAAGCAAGAGCTTGTTTCAGGTGCTGTAGGCTAACCACATCTCAGAGATGTCTGATAGGAATAAATGGGTCAAGTGACAGAGCTGGGGCTGCTGCTTGCAGTAAGTCTGAAGCTAGCTCTGAGTGTTTTCTTTTAAAAACACAGCTCACTGAGTTTGGAGCCATTACATCTCAGAAAGACAGATGGTCTCGCAACTTCTGCCAAGTAAATAGGTCTTATTATGAATAAATCAAAGACAAAAATCATGAAAATTCATTCTCTTGTTTATTTTCTGTACATAGAAGCTAAGCTTTGGATGTGTTTAGTACATGAACTCACTTGATTAGCCCTAGCAATGAAACAGGTCACCACTGATACAAAATTTGATATAAAATTCAGAACAGGCAAAGCAAGTGGTGCATGTCAAAAATGTGATGGGGAGCGTGAGCCCACTGGTACTGGACAGATCACTGCAAATTAAGACCTTTAGGAGGATTAGCTTAGTGTCCTCCTTGTATGTGGCGCACGGCACTGGAGAAACACTCAGTTCACCCAATGCAAAGTCAACATCAAGGCAGATGTCGGGCAGGGTGTGAACTTGCAGCAAACTACTTACTGACCAGGGACCTCCCTGTGTGCTTACCTCACTTCCAGATGAAGGCCAAGGAGCTTATCCTTGAAAGAAGGCAGAGTAACCTACTTTGCAATTACCAGAATGTGCCACTGGGTAGGAATGTGCACAGTTAATGGTTGGCAGCTAACGCACTATAAATTCAGAGCTGAGTTTATCCCAGCAGGCCAGTTGCATTTGTTCATATGTTCATACCCTGAGAGGGCTCCGAGTGTTTCATACCTGGGGACCCTCTGTTGCCATTATAATGGCCAAAGCAGCATTGTTACCTTCTGGACATAAATGACCTGGAAAAAACAAGCTCAGAGCAGGAAGGAATGGTGCTCGTGTCCCTGGAGAACTGAAGACTTAAGATGCCTTATCAAAACAAGAGTTAACCTGACAGAGAATTGAAGCATGGAATTTTCACCTGCTAGTTAAGCCTAAAAGCTTAATTTGTACAAAACTTAATGGTGGTTTTTCATAATGTTCCTCTTTTGTGATAGTCCTGTCTGAATTCCTCCGAAACACTGAAATACAGCAGCTTTAAATAACAAGAGAAACCTTTTCATAAAAAATAAAATCTTTCCTTGTCTAAGTAGATAAATTAGCAGCCTCCTAACTGTATTGCTGCTAATGACATGTCTCGTTGGTGATTTTGTGGACTGTAAGGTCAGTGAAGCATCTTACAAACATTTTTTAATTGGCCAGATTGTTAACATACACAGCAAAGCAGCGAGGGAGAGGAGGGACCCTCTGACACTGCTGCCCCCTCATTCCAAGATAGATGGGCCCTGCAACTAATGGCTGAATCACACTGACAAGACATCCTGAGGAAAACATCTCTTTGACTCTACCTGTCCTTTGGATGATCAGGGGATTATAGCTTTTGGGCTCATCATTACAGGCATCAAGACTCTTTCTTTATGTAAGATGTGTAAAGATGAGAAGCACAGCACTGGGAAGCTGAGATTCACTGACTTCGAAGAGAGCCTGCTTTGCAAATGATGGGTGGATGTGGATGGTCTTGATTGTAGTTCTTGCAAGCTGGTCAGGCTCAGCCTTTCTGCCTTCCCCTGCATCTGTGAATCATTAGCTAGACTGTTCAAACTAGAACAGACACAGCATCCTTCAGACTTCTGAGGTTACTCTTTCTGCTCTTGTCCTTCATTGTCGGGAAAAGCAGTAACAGGGATTTAATGGGGTTTTGAGCACTTTTATTCAGGGCCTGCAACCCTCCCGATAGTTTCATCTTTCTCTGCACAAGGCTCTCGCAAACAGTTTCTAATGCAAACTACTGTGCTCAACATCTGTCCAGCTGGGAAAGCATTTCTTGGTGGACTGCCATAGTCAGTTTTGAACATCTCTGAAGGAAATGGAAATTTAGCTTAATTCTCCATGGAGCTACCTGTACAATTCTGTGTGGAAGGGAGTGAACCAGTGGGGATGATATGTTAATAAATCAGCTAATAAGGGAAAAGCATGGAACACTTCCCCCTTCTCAGACAGCCTACATCACTCCCCCATTCTCACAGTTCTATTACACAGTGTATTAAAGATACCAGAAATGTGCTTGATAGTAGCCTGTTTGTTACTATGCGTTTTAGCTTTGATAGTAGACACAGATCAATGTCTGCAGACATCCAGCTCCCTAAATGATGAAATCTGTGCGACAAAGCACGTGGTTGGATTTCTGATTTAACAGTTTACTCCTCGCTGCTTGTGAGTCACAAAAGAGCTGCATGCAAAAGTGTGAGGCTTTCTTTCAAATTGTCCCTAGCCAAGTAAGACAAAATTAATTCCTGGTCTTAATCTATCCCTGCAACAGGACAGTAATTTCTTCGTGTGTTTTTTATTTTTTTACCTAGAGAAAGTGGGAGAATAAAAAGGCCCTGGCCAGGAGTCAGTGTGAACACTCGCATCTCATCACCTTGTTTGATTGCTCTAAGGAGACCAAAAAGCACCCAAAATACAGAGGATGTATTTTCCATCCAGAATTGCCAGATGATCCCCATCCAGCATTGCCATTTCAGGCAAATATGCAGCCCCTGCATTTCCAAGCTGCCTTCCATTCTCCCTGCCTCTCAGTTCTGCATCTACAGTAAAGCTGAGAAATGGTAGGTACTGACACCAGAGAACTTGTAATAGTCTGAAAATACTTGCTTCAACCTGGTGCAGTCTTCATAGGAGAGGGCATCACCCAAATGGTGTAACTCAGAGCTGCAAACTGGTAAGGGGTGGGCAGTACAGAACAACCCACCATTTACCCTCTGGGCCTCTGCTTCTTTCTGTGTGAGCTCCCTCTGAGTGTATCTGAGAATCTGTCCTATGGTCTTTGGGCTGTTAAACGCACTCTATTGCATATAGGAGACAGCTTTCTAAAAATATAATCTGTTTCCTGCATATCAGAATGTGCTCTGAAATTCTATTTTTGCCTGAATGATGAAAAAAAAAGACCATGTATGACTGTTGAAGACTTCACCAGGAGAGAGTAATAGTTGTCACCCAATTAAAAAGAGAGGAAGTGAGAATATCATGTCTCTTGATATTCATAATAACAATAATAGCTTTCAGACATATGACATGATTCTGAACTGAACACCTGTTAATTGCAGAGAGACTTTCTCTTCCCATTAATCAAAGTCAGCGGAGAAGCAATAGAAGAAACACACTGAAGCTAAACCTGATTTTCCTATACGATTGTATGGCACCAGGAACAGGGAGTCCTGGGTTTGGAACCCACAATTGCTGTGTTGTCTTACAGCAGTGCACATGCAGCAACTTAGGTGGCAAACTTTCTAATTTGGCTTTGCTGATCCCTTAATTGCCTAAACATACAATCCCAATTTCTTAATGTGTGAAACTGCATTTCACAGATGCTGATGATGGGTGAGAGTCTATTTCTGTGTGGAAGTTGCAAGCAAAATTCCCATTGACTTCAGTAGGTCCCATGTTTTCATCCTGTTCATAAAATACTCTTTGAGATGTTTGTTCCCTTGACAGAGCCTGTCTTCTAAAATCACCTTGTTAGTGTAATACTCACAAAGTCCCCAGTGCCACATTACTAGCAAGGATCATTCAACCTGACATTTATAGTTTAATTATGAGGAACATAGTAGTAATCACCCCACATTCAGAAAACTTCCATAAAACTGAATGATTTGTCCATTTGTTGTTAAAGGAAACCTGTGATCTACTAAACTGCACTTGCTATTATTTCTGAGGTTTGGTAGACATAAGGGCTACAAAGCACATACTGTACTAGAGAATTCTACCTCTGTGTAGGAGGTGTCAAAGGCAGAAGAAGAGCAGGCTCAGCCAGCTTCACCCTAAAGGCTTAAGCCTGTCCAGTGAAGAACAAATTCAGATACCTCCCAGGTGTGAACAAATGAACATTGCAGAAGTTTGGGGGTTTTAATGTGACAAGGAAGTCTGAACTTCAACATTTTTTCTACTACAGCTGCTCAGTCTGAAGACTCGGTAGATAAAGTTAATAAAATGCTATTGTAAATGACCCAAATTATTCTCCTTCTCCTAAGGCTGAGCTATTCCTTCCTTTTCTTCCAGAGAGCTCTTAAATCTTTCTTGACATAGGTTACTTAAGAGGCTTTTAGGAGGCAACATCCTCATTCAGATGAGCTGGTTTCCACTTGTCCAGATTTCCTGGACTCTGGAGCAATTTTAAGTTGCCAAGCCTATCAACAGCCACATGAGAGAGGATGCTTGGCTCTGCCCCTTCCAGCAGTAACACACCTGTACACTGGAGTCTTGGACCAGGCAGAGCTGCTCCTGTATCTTCTGGAGCTCCTCCTGCTGCCACCGGATGTTGGCCTGCAAGATCCGTGTCCGCTGCTCCAGCTGGTCCTTTATGGTCTGGAACATGCTNGGGGGGGGGGGGGGGGGGCGTGTGGAAAGAGGATCAAAAAATCAAAAAAATCAGTCATTATAATACAAACAGGCCTCAGTAGAATGTTGTCTGTAAGGAGTTAGTGGTTTCTTGATTGTAAAACAAAGCCAAAGAATAAAAGTTTCTTTGTAATATACTAATATCTAGGCAGAGATAGATCTTGTCAATTTTCAGTGTTACGCACGTATATATTAAATTGCCTCAGCTAGAATGATCTGCTTACCACTGACCATGTTCTGTTGTAAGGACTGTTTTTGAGAGTGTGCTCATACAGAGTATTTAAAATATCAAGAGCATCTTAATTGAATGGCAAATGAGTGCATTATTTTCATTACCTTGTAGTTTGGAGCCCTTAGTGTGGCCTAACAGTATAATCCATATGTGGTTTACTAATGCTTTCCTTTTTCTGCAAAGAAATAGCAGTTCTGCAATGCTTTGTTCTGCTGATGACTTACTATGGCATCACACAACAGACCACAATAAACATTTTCTAGATTTGTATAGCTGAGTAGTACTTAAGCTACAAGAAATACTCATTAAGTTATTTTTATATGTGATGTAAAATGAATAGCTCAACTCAATGGAAGAAAGGCTGTTCTAAATAATAGTAAAAAATGGAGATCATTAATCAAGGTCAAGAAGCAGGTGCAACCTCCAATAGCAGCAATACTGGCACAAAGTGAAATCATTCAGGAATTGTGGAGAGGACTAACAGCAATAAATCCCAAGTAGTTGGTGTTTTCAGGTATGATTCAAAGTTCACCGAGGTTAATTATTACCTTAATAGGCTTTGGAATAATTGCTTTGCATAAGCTCATATTCCAAAAGTAAAAAACAGTCTTTGAAAAAAAACCAAAAACCTTCAAAAAATCTTTAAGTTTTTATGTAATCAAGGCATCCAAGATCTTTCTGAAAACATGTAGTGCTGTGAGTGTACAGGCAAAAAAAAAAAATTTGTCGTGACTTGAAAATGCTGCCCTGTCCCTGTAGTTGTACCAGTGGCTCTGTGCTAGTGGATGAGCTGACGTGCGCTGCTGGAACCTTCCTGCTCCATAGTGCACTGGCTTACATAGTTTCTGGCTTTTTAGTAGGGAAAAAAAGGTAACTAGACAGGAATTAAGGAGCGCTCTGGTGCTAGCAGCACTCTACGCTTACTTAGATGTAATTTTTGGCTACTTAGAGAAATCTAAATTTGACAGAACAGATTTGTATCAGCTAACTAGTTCACCTTAAACCAGTTAAGTATGTGAAAGTACCTTTACATTCCCTCTAGCAAAGCTGGCATCTCCAAGTAAATGGCCTTTGTCAGAGTGAGAACTTCAGAGGGTTTATTTCCATTTACCAGGCAGAGGGTGGCTTTGCCGCACAGCCTGGGAGGTCACTGCACAGAGTGGTGGCCAGGTGGAGGTGAGTCTCACAGCCAACCCTGCTTAGGGGCAAGGAGGGCTGCTGAGGTGGCACCTGCAGTTGCTAGTGGCAGAGGCCCTCAGAGCCCACTTTGCTGCCAGAGGCATCTGTGAGCACTTGCAGCTCGTGCTGTCTGTCAGGATGCGACATGAGCCCTCGGCCAGTGCTGTGACTCCTGGTGCTTGTGCCCGCAAACAGCAGTGCCATCATCTGCAACCCGCTCCTCTCCCAGAGCAGGAGAATGGTGTCAAACCTCCCAAAGGGAAGTTTGTGTTACTTCGACTTGGTGTTACAGAGGAGAAGCCAGAGCAGGATCTCTTTCTTTCTTGTCCATGTATAAAGAATTAACCGGAGGAATGGTCGAGCAGAAACCTCGGATGTTTGGGAATAAAGGGGAATAAGGGACTCGAAGGGGAACCCAGTGCTGCTTGTTGTAGCACAGACTTTTGGTACTGAAGAGTCCCAGGTATCCTGATTTTAGGAGTGAAATGATGCTATGAGCAATGGCTCATAGATGAGATGCAGCAAATTCCTGCTTTAACCTGGGTCTGTACAGAGGGATTTTTTTAAAAAGACATGTCTCATAATCTAATTGTCTCTACGTGAACTCTTTTACTGAGGACTGCTCTTAGTTTTTAAAAAGATCCTTATTAGAAAGAAATTAAAAACAGTTTTAGCAAAAAGCTTCATTTTAACTGCCCGGCTTGATGATGGCAGACTTTGGATTAACATGCAAATTCCTTGAAGACCCTTTGAGAAAGGAACCTGATTTCCTTCAATTGATCAATGTAAGGAATTTTATAACAGGTAATTTCACAATCATTTTATACTTAAAAAAATCCACCAAAATCCATTTCCAGGCCTTAGTTTTAAATTCGAATTTGCTTTGTAAAGTTGCACACAAGAATATATTGCTGTTGATTTTAAATTATTATTCCTTAATTTTTTTGTGCAGGTTCTTATATTTAGCATATTAATCTTGTATTGTCTTTTTGTTATCTTTTTCACATACTTTTTGTATTAATACACTTAACATCAACAATTAGCTGGTATACTGGAGTGAAGCTGTTACGGATGAAGACAAAGAACTTTCTCTTTTGCTTTTTCCTTTTTCCACTCTAACCCCCAAATTGTTGATAACTCTAGCCATGACCCCTGTGCTTACAGAGCTTCTATTGTTTTTGTACAATGAGACACTAACAGCAATTGACCTGCACCAGAGAGTATTTATCTCAAGATCATTAACCGCTCTACTAATTAAGGGAGAAATCTCTAATTGTGTAATAAATTAAAAGAGTTTAACTCAAAACGCTTCACAGAAAACACTGCCCCGCTTTAGCTCTGCCATTGGCATCAGATGAAGTTGCTCTTCATCTCACTTAGGTACTTACAAATGCCCACAGAATCCTTAGAAAAGTGCATGTAATACACAGAAAAGTGACATCTTTCTAGATACAGTCAAACATGGGAGACTAAACCTGTGAGATCTCTATAATTGCACTGGTTTAATCAAGGTTTGTTAATGCAGGCAAAAAAAACCACCCCAAAACAAACAAGCAAAAACCACAGCAGTAATTTTTGTCTGGTTTCTTAAAAAAAAAGTAAAATAAAGTGATGCATTTGGGATCATGTCAGCAGATGTTCTGGAAGGGAGGGGCTCGATGCACTAGTGCTGCTGACTGTCCAAGGAGGCTGTAAAGCCTAGGGAGAGGGACTGGCACTTCAGTGCTGTGATTCCTCTCCTCCACCATGGGCATCTGAAAGACACCAGCTGAACGATGCCCAAGGAGAGGTGTTTTTCTCCATCAAGTGCTATCCCAGGGTGCCACGGTTACTCCCTCTCTCTAGGTGCTGGGGGCCTGCAGCCAGGGAAGGGGACCTATGGCCCTCTGTCTGTCAGGATGGCTCCTCATTTCAAATGTGGTGAACATAAAGACAGATGTCTCAAGACATTCTGTTCCTACAAGCTTCATGACAATAGGTAGTGGAGTAAAGAAAAGAGACCCTATCTATTTTTTAGCTCAGTTTCCTTTAAAACTTTTATTTTCTGCCTACCTTCCAACTTTCTTTCAATCCTTCTGGCCCACGAGACAAGCCATGTTTCTTGCTGGAGACATGCAACAGAATTGTGAGAGTGTCAAAAATACCAGATTGCTGTAACTTCATGAAAGCTTTAGCTGAGCAAAGGAGAGAAGGATCCACTCGTCCCTTCCTCCTGTGGGAGAGGCTGGCTCCATGCACCATCCCTGCAAGGCACAGCCCCTGGGAAACTGGGTTTCACTAGTTTTGCAGCTCACCGAACAACTTGTTCTTTCTTTCTGTCATCTGAATAACACCTGCTCAATCCCAAATGGATTATTAGTGTCAATTATTATTCAGTCATCAACATCCACTGTGTTGTAGGGGATTTTAATTCATGACAATGAGGAAGGCAAACAAACAAATATTCTAATCGGGAGCAATTGGTTTAACATAAACCATTTAGATTCAGGTGACATCTAGGGTGACACTGTGCTGTCTGTTCATTCACACAAGCAAGGCAGAAGCTAAAACCGCATTTCAGTGGAGACAAAGCCATCATAGCCTTTGCTGGAAATAAAACTACTCAAAGTTCAAGCAGATGGTGCCTGAGACAGCAGCTAGCTGCTCGCTGCAGATGCAGTTGTGGCCACTTATGATGTTTTTCCCTGCTGCTGCCACCCTGCAGCCAAATGTTAGCCACAAGGACACCCCGGGCCTTCCAGCTCCTGCCATCAGTCACCTTTAACTAAGGGCAAGTGGCAGAAAGGCAGCAGGGAGAAACCTGTGCATCTCTTCCTTGCAAGCTGGCAGTGGGGCACCTAGCCACACTATTACTACAAGTGATGAGCTTGTGTTCTGCCACTAAACTGCTGGGAAATGGTCAGCTAGGAAGCTGAGAAAATGTCCCTGGTGGGCCGCACATGTACCTGGGTTTCCTCCCTCACTCACCTAGTGCTGCAGGCACCTTTGTATTTAAATAATTAATTATCTAGCTGTAGGCTGACATGTTAATTATTTTAAAGTGGGAAGTACGGAGTAGTGTCATAATATTAGTAATAGTTTCTGAAAATCACCGAAGTGTGTGGAGATTTGGTACTCTCTGCAGGAGTTTGGCTATGGAGTGTGAACATCAGCAGCCTGAGCTGCAATGTCCTGGTGTTATTTCCCTGCTCCACGTCAAGCTTCATCTTGAGCTTTGCCAGGAGCACTGCTGTGACTGCTGCCAGAGGGCTGCCTGTGTAGACAGACTCGAGTCAGCCCTCTTCCTTTGATCAATATTTAGGTGACCCAAAGAGGCTAAACCAGTGACTGAATGGCAGTCTAATTTGTCAGAAAAGAAATGGAGCTGGTGTGCCAATAAGAGCCATTTACTGGGAAGGGACAAGGCAGCAAGGCTCTTGGTAAACAACTGGAAAGCTTCTCTTCACAAAGAGCTTTGATGGAGAAGAAAGGGAGGTAGAAAAAAGTCAAACAAAACACAGGCAGGCTTATAATACATAAACTAATTGATGTTTGAAAGTGCATTAATGAGTAATGTAGAGAAGTATCTGTAAAAGAAAATGAATGCTCAGAGCAGATAATCGATATGCTGTTTCTTCGCTGCGTACTAGCATGGAGTCATGAAAAGAATATTAAACATGGAAGATAAATGAGAAATTGTTATTTTAAAGCCAGGATCCTCAGGACTTTATATGTTTTATGTGCTATAGAATAAACACTGGGATCTTGTAAGAGAGTACAAGGTATCAATGGTAGAAGCAGTCAAGGTCCAGCAATACTCTGTCATTCCTAAAATCAGAAGATGATGGGGTGTATCATCAGGGCAGGACCACAGGAGAAAAACAATGTGCTGGGAACATGGTACTCAAATTGCCTTCTTCAAAATCCACTGCAAATGTAACCCTGAGGTGGCTTTTTGGCCATCACCCACTTCTGAGGTATGGGTTAACAGATTGGAGGAATCTGAAATTTGTCTTCAGCAGCATCCTCACCATTACTGGCACACTCACAAAATGGGTGTTGTTGAATTTGCATGTCCCTTACTGCTGGTTAGTTCTGCATCAGCACAGCCAAACAGGTGTTTTTAGCAGGACTGTGTGTCTCTGTTAGTTTTTGGTCTTAATTCTCATTGTGAATTTGATCTTGATGGGACCTGGTTCTGTACAAGCAAAGTTGAAAACTCTTTTTCCATCTGTTTTTTGTCCTCCCGTGGAATAGATATGTGTGCACACCTTAATCTGCACGCACCTGGGCTTCTGAACACCTGCATGCAGTTATATGTTTAAACATACAAGTGTACAAATCAGATTACTTTCCCACAATATTTTAAGTGTTTGAGAGTATGGATTTGGGGATTTTAGTTACTAGAGAGGTAACCTAAAAGCCCCAAAATGAGCAAATATCAGGAGATAAGCAAGTGACCTATTCCACTTCCAAATCCCCAACTAACCTGTGCCAGAGGTGCAGGCTGATTTTGCAGAGTTGCTTGAGGCAGCAACTGCTGTGGGAGAAGCTCACACGGAAGCTGAGAAGGCAAAGAAACCTAGGTTAAAAACAGAACAAACCAAAACTTTATTTATAAGTTTGGCTCCTTTAAATTTTAGGTTTCTTCTAATGCCATGGCTTCTGTGTAAGTTGTTTTTAATTGCTAATCTGCGTATGTGGCACATGCTGTTACACTCGCTGCCTATTTCCATGATTCCTGGTCAAGTTACCTGAAGAGCGGTAGGTTGGCTGAGTCTATGCACGGATAAATCCTGTTGTGTGCTTGGTGTTCTTGGCAAGGGAGTGTTAGACTCTGTAATCAGCTTTGTTGGTGTAGCTGCAAGAAAAGTACCAGTGAGATCTTACACTCTGGAAATCAACCCCCTTTGAAGTGGGTAATACGACAAGACCTGGGTAGAAATTGTAACAGTCTGGCTAAATTCCAGTGGGAATCAAGGCTGTTCTTGCTGACTTCAATGGCAGGAAAATTAAACTGATAAGGAGGGTCTGGGCAAAGATAAAAGTAAATGAGACAGATTATGGTTCTGTGCTCCAATGAGCAGTGCAAAAGGACCCATGGACTGTTCTAAACCAGCTGGAACTTGCTTTTTTATAGGTCGAGTAACTGTAAATTTAGGTGAGCTCATTGGCTTTTTTTCCAGACTGGGAAGCAGAAAAAGTATACCCAAGTCAACACTGGAGCATCCTAAATCTTGGCCAGAGGAGAGTCTCCCACAGGCTGTTATTACTCATGTAAGTGTAGAGAAGTCTCATACCGGTGCCCTCAAATCTAAAGACAAAATCCTCATTTTTATAACAGATTGAAACATCATATTTCACATCTAATCCCACTGGTCATCTTCCAGCATTTAGGTGGTTGTGCAAGAACCTTCCATCCTGTACATTACCATTTCAGCTTTTGCACTTCATTGTCAGTGCATATCATCGATACCTCATAATTTACTGTTGAATTAGCAGCTGTGGTATATAAGCACACGTTCTTTAACTTGGCTAAATTAAAAATAATTCCATAATCCAGGAATGCCACTCACATGCTGGGTCTGACTTGGGTGTGTGGGAAGATTTTGGCGAGCTCCTGGATGACACTGAGGGTGTCCGACTAGCGCTGAGAATTGAGGCACCAATATCAAGTGCATTAAAGTGCTGTTCAGGATCCAGGCTGGTACCACTGTCCTAAAACAAACCAGAAAAGGAGAATAGCTATTGCATCTGTCAAAGGTGAAACATTTTGAAATTTAGTAATGGTTGCACACCAGCTCTTTGGCAGACTTAAAATGACTTGAGCAGAACTAATCTTAGGTAGGCCAGCAGAAGACCTGGACACAGGCATCAATGCCCCTTCCAAACAGCATCAAATGAATGCATTTTACAAACAACTATCACTGAGTTAGAAATAAATAGCAAGCTACTGCCATAGCCATTTCGTGCCTTCAAATGTTTTTCTGAATCTTTCTTGTTCAGTTGGATGTGACAGCAACTGTAGCCTTTGTGAGACATTCGGCCGTGCATTGAGGAGGAGCTTTGCTGTCTTTCCTCAAGAGATCACTGAGATGTAGCCAAGAGGGCTGATTGCCAGAACTTATCCAAATGAATCTTTAAACTGTAGTACCTTGGCAAGGAAAAGTGGAGATACCTCACACTGCCCCTGCCCATGTTCCACTTAATTTGTGGCTGTTACTGTTCTCCAGTTTTATCCTTTCATAAAATCACCTAATTTATGTCAAAATTATTCAAGTGAGCAATGAATTCTGAAGTTGAGAGAATCCATCAACATTGGAGAAAGACAATCCTGGAGTCTTTGGTGATGTTAACATAGGAACAAGTTGTGATTACTACATAAATTCATGAAAAAAACTTTTCTCATGGTACCTTTAGTGCTGAGGACACAACCTCTGAGGACACTTCTTCCAAGCCCATCTCCTGTCTCCTCTCCACCCGAACATCTGCATAACTGAATGGAAAATATAATTCTATGTATCAACATGGAACTGCTATATTTCTTAAAATGTTCTTTAAGAGAGTGGAGGAACAAATAACTGTACATTTTACAGGTTAAATTAACAGATGAAAAATGACTTAAGTCAAATGCTACTGAATAACATTTGAGAGTGGTTTAATTTTCAGGTTTTGGTCTGTTCTTATCTTCTTGAAGTCAAGATGCATATTAAAGAAGTATATATAAAGGTCAAGTGCATATCCCACAACCACTTTATGACTTCATTGGTAAGCTTCCACACATCTCTTTTAAAACAACATAAGGATTAGAGGAAGTGAATATTTAAGGGATCTGTCTATTCTCTGTTTTTGCACAAAATGGAAAAATGCCATAGTTCATCTGCCCCTAAACTAAAAAAAAAATTAGGCTTAACATAAACTAAGGTTCAGTCTGACAATTTTTCTATAATTACCGTCTTTCCTTCAGAAAGTTCAGGCTTAATTTTTTTGTTATGTAAATGATGTTATATTTTTAAAAGAAAATGCTGGCAGACATGAGGATGTTCTTATCTTACTGTCCTTTATGTTCTGGCCGGTTGATATGATTTTCCATACCTTACCACCATGTGTGTGCACACAATGAACTCTGGCTTGGAGTTCCACTGGTGGTAGGTGATGTAGTAATGGGTCTGGAGCCAGATCCACTGCTGTCCTTTGGTCAGAAACCGATAGCAGCACGACTTCCCCTTGCCGAACTGCATCACTGCCAGCAGAAAATACAAACAGCTTGTAGCACAATTTCCCACGTGAAAATGACATGAAATGTGAAAAAAAGTGACAAAAATATCTGTCATAGGTAGACAGGCATATAAGCACCAATTCTGAGTAAGTGCTCCTCTCAGCCTCCTGACAGAACAAAAATCATAACGATTAGTAGGTATCTTCTTCTGACACTTCGAATGGTCCATTCCTACACAGTACAATTAACCTTAAGTTTGCACACTAATGAATTAGTGTCCGCTACAGTTTAAACATAGATCTTACCCTGCTTTATGTGCTGATCACATATTGCTTAATTAGACACCTGGGATTATTTTCTAAGAGTGATCATCTTAAATTCTAGAGCAGAAAAGTACAGGATAAAAATGCTTGAAAAAATGAGTATTGTGTGCAGATGGATTTAGAATGAGGTTAGCATAGGAGATAACACTGTGCAAAGACAAAAATAATTTGAAAGAAAATTCCCAGACTGACAAGAATTCAAACTACAGTAAACCAGGGTGTACTAAAAGTTTTGAAGATTCACCAACCAAATTAATCTCTGCTTTTTTTCCCCGATGATTTCAAGGGGTTCCCAAACATCCACATATTTAGCCTTTCTATATTTCAAGGTCAACATATAAAAACTAATGTTGACAGGATACTTTCAAGACAGGCAGAGGTGGTAAGCTGAGATGTTACAGCCAGTTCTGTAAGCAAATACTTGAAAAGCATTGCCTTATTTTCTTTACTTAGTGAAAGAGTTTTTCAGTTAAATCCTAATAGACTATATTTAAATAATCACAGCTAATCCCAAATACACAGTGAACAACATTAGGGGAAATAATCCACAAGAATTGCTTGAACTGTTCCTCCATATTCTTTACTAGTACAACAGGGGTCAAATCTGGCATATTTTATCCATTCAGTGAGCCTCACTGAGTACTTTTGGGGATACAGAGGTTGAAATTGTATTTTTCAGAGCTTGATAGGTCTGTCCCAGATGCCAATCAGCTGCAGTGCCCCCAGTCTGCTACAGCTCTACTAAGATACACAGGCTGAGGCAAGAGTCAAACTTCCCCTTCCAAACAACATTTCCCTGAAAAGAGGTGTCCCAGTGACTTCCCAGGAACCTGGGCCACGTGATACTTACAGTGTTCATGGCACCTTGCTAGCAGCTCTAGGTCATCTATGTGGTAATAGTCGTAGCCAGAAGTACCCAGCACTTCAAAAGGCAAGTATCCGATAATGGGCGGTGCTCTGTGGTAGGGCACAACACGAGTCCATAAAACATAGAACAAACAGTTCTGCATGTTGATGCAGAGATGGAAACAGCCCAGATCTACTTTCACTTATCAGAGTACAGTTGTTCACCTCAGGGGACTGGATCCTGACCTTCCCCCACCTTGAGCCTAGGATACTGAGCTGAGCACGGCAATACCAGCATGCACCATCCCACCAGGACAAGACTATGACAACATCACTTCTTCATGGAAAATGAGATTGTGGAAAGCAGTTCAGCTTCTCAGGGACCTTTACACATGAACCTGCTGTGAGGGAGCCATTCCCTGGCTGCTGCTTGGTCAGGGGCTCTACAATGGCTCCTGCAGCCCTTGCACAGGGGAAAATGCGTGGGGAGGCGTTTGGAAGTGATCATCTGCTGGGACTGGGGGGATAGGAGGGGAAATCATCTGTGCTGCTTTCCTCTGGGTGCCTGGAGAGCTCATCTGTGGCATGCTGAGGCACTTGCTTTGTACCTTTGCCAGCACAGATGCCTCAGGCCAGCACAGACTTTCCCTCCATAACTCAGTGGGAATTGCACATGCGCAATCAATGACTGGATTTGGAAGGAAGGATTTCTGCAGCTGTATAATAATTAGATCATTTTGCCATGTGACATACTTTGGTCTGTTGATAATTTTAAAGGAAGCAAGAACAAGCTAATCACAAATTCAGCTGAAGAAGCAGAGTCCTTTTGTTTTAAAAGCCCATTAAAAATAAAAATAAAAGCAAAAGTAAATGTAAAATAGTAAGCATCAGCTTTTGTAGGAATTTCGGTGGCAGCCTGTTCACGAGATTTAGAAGTGAAATGGAACACTACTTGAGAGAATTGTACTTGTGAAATAGTAGTAGAAAAGCACCAGACACAACCAGCAGGGCTTTTCTTGTCACCAACCTGTGATCCAGGAATAAAAATTTCCACTCCAGACTGTGTCTTGATGTGAATTCCTCTAGAGGTTCTTCTACGATGCACATCTCCTGTCCGATGGAGAAAACTGACTTACTGAGAGCTTCACCCCTCTGCTTCATCTAGCTTTTGTTAGCTATAAATACATGGTGCATAAGAGGGGAAAACAGAGGATTCACCCATTTTCTGGCAATTCCAGAGAGCAAGCTATTGTATTTATCCATGCCAACATTTTTTGCAGGAGATAAGGAGAAGAACTTGTAATGCACATGTACTTAAGAGCTGAGACTGTGCCTCAGGGTGCCAAAACTTTTTTGGCTTTGAAGCAGTGCCTGGGGTGTGATGGCCGTGGGCTTTCCCAGCATCCAGCCTGTGCCTGATCCCACCAGGGCTTGCCACGTCTTGCTTCACTCCCTCTGTGTTACTAAAGATACCCACCACCCTTGCCTGGTCCTTTTGGATGTCTGCCCTCCAAGCTCTCTGAGAAAGGGGGACACTCTGCTTCTCCCTCAGTAGCTGCAGAGGAGTAAATGCCTTTTCATGCAGCCAGCCATGGGACCTGTCAGGTGGGTAAAAGTGGTCAGTTTGGCCTTGCACTTTATTGCCACAGTGAACAAGCTGGCCCTTAAGACTCACAGCAGCCCTCAGCACTCACAAGTATGATAATTAATGAGTTATGGGAGGCAGGGCTGTCTGTGAGGCAGGACTTCCTTGCCCCACAGAGATGAGGATCAGGAGGCAGTCAGTGGTGATCACTTGCTGGGTGGAGGTGGGAAGCAGAGGGAAGGATGGCAGCACAGTGCACACCCGTGCATGGGCTGGGGCTGCACTCTCATGGCCACCTCGCTGCCCACTCCAAGCTCTCCTCTCCCACTGGGTGCTTTTCAGGGGCAACTGCAGCTCCATGAGCTGCCTCCAGTCAGCTTGGAGGCTCCTGGCCTGGGACTTGCCAGCATCAGCACTTTGGATTTGTGGTATCCAGGGTTCCTGTGTCCTTCATGTCCCTCCTACAGGGAGGGTCTCCATCACCACTGGTAAGGACAGCCTGCCCACTGGCCCCCAGTGCTTCTGTTCCCCTGCTCCCTGATGCCACATCCCCCTGTGCTGTGGGCACAAGTGATGACACCTTCCTATCATTTCCATTGCTGCTTGTCTCTCTGCTGTCCCTCAGGCAGAGGAGACCACTGATGTTTTAAACCCTGTTGGGATCAGAGAACAAGCTGAGGTGTGCTGCCATCAAGCAATTCTTTGATACATATCAATGCTGACAAAGTTCTTTGAAGTCTCTGGCTGTGCAGAGGCAAAAGGCTTCATAAACACCTTAAATTCCTCTCTCCCCCTCTCTCCAGTTTAGGCCAAAATCCATGCTGATGCCAAGAACATACACTAAAATTCAAGGTGCAAACACTGCTGTGTGCAACCAAATTGCTAATTCTGTCTTCCTTAGCTGGTCAGATAAACATTTTACCTTCATTTTACAGTAGGAAGTAAAGAGTGGGGGTTAAGTGAGTCACCCAGGTGAACTGAAGAGATGGGTATTCATGACTTCATGGGAGTTAAAACCTTCTCCGGGCTGGTCAGCAGCTGCTCCCTCCCTAGTACTGGGCAGCTCATTGCCATGAGCAGCCCATTTTGTTTCCCTGTTTATTTTGAGCTAGCTACCCAAAGACAAGGGAATTTGTGTTTGGGGTTCTCAGAGAACCTCAACTCCAGCCCTTCTGCTAATACGATTATTGTGGTTAAGATTAATGGGAAGTGTCCTCACTCACCCAGAAGGGACTCTACTTGCCTGCAGGGTAAGGAATCAGTCTAGAATGCCCTGCAAGTTCCAGAGCAGTAATGGAACCAGGCCAAGGGAGCAGTGATTTTATATTGGTCACATCTCAATTACATTAAAAAATCTCTTAAACTCTGGGGACAGGACACCTGATGCAGTAGTTCACATTTGTTAATTAGGGAACAGCAGTGTTAGGCACAAGCTTGATTTGTCTATCCTTACAACCACAAGCAGCTATCTTACTTCCAGGATTTGGGAGAAGGGAAACTAGCAGTAGTCCACCAAAGATGCTGAGGAGCACAAATGAAAGTGTTGGTGGTCATCTGTATCACAAAATCACAGAATCACAGAATTAAGTAGGTTGGAAAAGACCCTTGAGACCTTTGTACGTTGTCCCATCGCAGGAACAGAAAGCAGCAACGAGGAACCAAATTTCAAAGTGACTTTGCAATTCCTGATGCAAGGAGTGTTTCCATTTCCCGTGCAATGGGGGCAGGAGTGACACTGCTTCTGCAGGTCCTGGCTCACACTGATAATCCTCTTCACTGGATTTTTATGCATGAAATGTGGTATCTGTAATCCATTCAATTAGCAAAACTAAGAACCTTCTGTGTCACCCCTTTTGAGAAGTTCTGAAATGCATGGGACCCTGGGTGCACACTTACCTTTAAAAACTGAGGCGTTGCCAAACGAACAGTCGCAACAAAGCAGATTTGCTTTCCCGGGGATGTTCTGTAAGCCCTTGAGACAGCCTCATCAAAGCCATTGCAAGTGGAGTTAGGCACTAGGTAGGGAAAAAAATGGGACCTGGAGTCATGCCTCATGTAAGATTTGCTCTCCCTGAATATTTTGCACAATTCAAGTGTACTAATACTGTTTTTATTCAGAGAAGTGCTCTAAAAGCTTTTAAAGCTGATACGTATATATTTAAATCCAAGTCAGTCATGTTAGGCAGAAAGGCATCAGAGCTTAACTTTGTATGAATTTTACAGGTTAATCCTGATAAAAATAAGGCCAAACCTTACTACAGAGCATAAACCAGTTTTCTGGAAAGAAACCCCATGCATCCGATTGCTCTTTTTCACCACTCACAAGAAAAAAAATATATGCTGCAGCATGCCTAGCACCGCAACTTCCATGATGTGGTGAAAAAAAGTGTTGGCAAAGGAGATAGCTGAAGAGAGTTCGTCAAGTCATCAGTGGCAAAACACCGGGGCCCACAGCCAGCGAGGCTTCATCGAACTCGCAAGAGGATGCTTGTGATTCCTGGCTGCTGAAGAATGCCTTTCCCTTCTGCATTGAAAGAACTGTACCCACTATGCTCAAGCAATCCTTGTTTTAAAGAAGTGTAAAAGGGACCCTGTGTATGGCACTGGCTTCCAGAGATGGGCATATCCGGCAAGTCTGCAGATGGCCTGCTGTATCCTCCAACACTGGGCAGAAGGAGAAACTGGATGTGATGTGGCTACACATTTTGTGAATGTTTTTTTACCTGTGTCTTTCATGATTGCACAGCTCCAGCTGCTTTGAGAGCCCACTAGCACCTCCCGCCACAGAGATTTATTGCCAAAAGAACGTACTGCTGTAAACTAGCCCACAGTCCCGTGTTAGAATGACAGAATGCAAATGATTCCTCCAAGTTCAAGCTGTTTAGAGATGGTAATCCCACTCCCACAGCTATGAAAGAAAACTGTGTGCCAAGCTGCAGTGGGAACTGGGCTGAATTCTTGCCCTGCCTAGCTGAATTTCTCCCATGAGGGCAGAGAAGGTACTATCTAGCAGCCAGAGTTCACCAATATGAGCTAATTTAATGCTAATAGGGATTAATACGAATATGAAATTATCTTTCCTTGTTGCTGTCCTATAGCATGGCAACATGCCCCTTGCTTGTCACTCACAGGGGTTAAAAGTCCAGTAGCAGGCTAGCGTGGTTTGGGATGCCCTCCAGCTGTTTTGTTATTTGTTAGTTTTGTATTGTTCCTCCCCTGAGGAGGTTCATTGTTGGTTTACTATCATGTACCTTCTTTCATGATTGGTTCATTCTGTTGTCTCTACCTGATGATGTAACACTTTAAGGCTCTCTGCGAGAGAACAAACGGGGTCTCTCTGCTTTAGCTTCCCTTCAAGCTAACTGGCCCCTGCCCTCTCGGGGGCAGGAGAAAATAAACTTGGAATGCAGCTGACAGAGTTTCCACTCTTTTCTCCGTACCTTCCGCTGCTGGCTACAGCATGCCTACATGCTGTGAGGAGGCGTTGGGCTGCACTGGTAAACTGAGGCACGCAAACCTCAGTTACCATCTTCCAGTCGCTAGCTCACGTGGGCTCGGACCCCGTTAACCTGCAGACCAGGCTGGGAACAGCCTGGCAGGCAGAGATTTTAACATTTCCTTGCTATTAGGCCCCTATATCCAACTTAATGAAGTTTCTGACAGCTTTTCTCATCTGCACAGGGCAAAGCATTACTGTGAAATTGAAGAGTTTTGTATCTATGTGTGGAGTAAATAACTAGCCATTTTTATCCTGGGGTGCTTCTGCACTGGGATTTTGTTCACTAACATAAATTGCAGAGATGGAAGAAGTCTCAATTTATCACATGTGCTTTTGGAACCCAGTTCAACCTATTAAAAGCCTTAAGATACTGACGCATTACTGGTAACAAGGATAACAGGGTATGAGACAGAAAAGGAAGTACGCTGAGTGGAATTCACACCTGCGTTAATAACTGGTTTAGGCCAC
This sequence comes from Dicrurus megarhynchus, assembly GCA_013399195.1. Lineage (NCBI taxonomy): Eukaryota > Metazoa > Chordata > Aves > Passeriformes > Dicruridae > Dicrurus > Dicrurus megarhynchus. The sequence continues at coordinate 1,867,171 of VXAD01012874.1, read as the reverse complement.
TGTGTGCACAATATATATTACAACAAAAAGGCAAAGAAAGGTTCTTCATCTGAGAAGACAGCAGAGACATGAATATCCACAAAGATCAAGTCCTCTTTCGTAGTTGAGTCTGGAGGGCATGGCTGACTGGATATTGAGTTAAAAAATATGGGCAAAATTCTCCTCCTTTCACTAGCAGAGCACACGTGCTCTGGGGACTTCCTAGTAGTATGCATTCCCATTCTGATCCTGGGATTATGTGCATGTATGTGGGCTTCTATGGGATTATTAACACAAAAGGTTGAAAAAAAGAAGAGTTAAGATCTACAGGACACATGAGTAGCCTAAGTAAAGAGTTATTGGTCCATCTCTGATATTATTGTTTAGTGCAAGTCTGTTGATTTCTGTAGCCAGTCCCATTTAAAAATTAATGGAAATGCTATAAACCCACATTATGGGCACTGTGAAAAGTTACTTCCAAGCTTGCTGTGTAGTATATTGTGACATTTGAAGCCAATGGGGCTGTTTCTCTCTGTAATAGCCAAGTTCAGTAGCAAATTCTTGCAGTCTGGGCTCTAAGACATGAAAGTAAGATAAGCACATTTAGCCTCTGAAGCACAGGTATGATAAGTTAACCTAGTTAGCAAACCATGGGCTTGCAAATGACACCAATTGTAGAGGGAAGTGGGGACTGAGTCACACCAAAGAGAGCAGATGGCTTTTTTGTGTCAGCTGTTGGATGTAAACAGCCATGAGCCTGAGACATATTCCCAGAAGACAGCAGAATACATCCCTGATTATGGCATTTACTTAGAAGAGAGCAGAATACATCCCTGAATGGAGCATTTACAAAATAGGATTCTATTTCCAACAGGTAAATGCTGCAGTAAGAGGGTAATAATTATTGTGTAGGACAGCTAGGCAGTAATTTGGGATTTCCTCACAACATTTGGAAATGATGGACTTAAGCAGCAGTGAATGAATAAGCCCAAAGAGATGAGATGGAGCTGGCCTGGCTGGAAGTTTTCCTGTCTTTGAACAGCTACTGTGCTATCTCATACTCAGCTGCCTTTGACGAAGCCCAGGGCATTAAAAGCCTCAATGATGCAGGCAGGTAGCCACCACATTGTAAAATACATTTCCATCTGAAAATGACAACTACAGTAACTGAAAGAAAAAAACCACTCACATTTGCTTCTGAATTATTTTGCTGTCTGAATTAGGTTGTTGGTATCTGCTCTTTCCACAGCTCTATCCGCAAAGCCTGCTTTGCTCTGCTTTTGCAGCTGGTCAGTGAATTTCAACTTTTTTGGTTGATGAATTTTGAAGTGTAGTTAAAAAAGAGATCATTACAGGAATTTTTAAAAAAATACAATCCTGGTATAACCTTTTAAACATGACTTCTGAAAAATCATACTTTATGACGGTCCGAGTCTCTTTAAAGGAAGCACATCATCTTGAGGTAGCAAAGTTCAGTAGAAAACTTTCTGAGAGCACCACAGAAAAATAGCGGAACAGAAAATATAACAACAAACCTGAGGATATGGTGATACTAACATTTTAAAGTCAAATATAGGGCTTTAGTCAGGAGATGCCTGATGAAAATGTTAGGCTGGCTATAGAGAGGTGGGCTTGGTTAAATGAGGGCCTGTGTGTTTCACAATTAAATGATCAAGACAAAATACCTTGAGTAAGGAATCAGAAGGTCATGTGACAAAGCTAAATACATAATCAGAAAGGTGAAACAGTTGTCTCATATATATCAGCTAGCTAAAGCTCCTTAGCATGAATTTTAATAGTTCTTGTGGTTACCTATCACACCTGCTGCTCCTAGAGCTACCACAAAATTCTTTTGTGGAAGGATTAAATACCTGCAAATATCTCATAAGATAGAAAGAGACTGATTTACCTATATAGAGATTTTTGTTTGGTTTTTCTTTTGTTTCTTTTTCTAAGACAAGGACACTAGGAACAGAATGTTGAAAATAAATAATATATACAAGGAACCCAGCCCTTAACTATCACAGACAAAAGGATTTTTATCCTTAGGGATAGAAATCATGCCACATGAAATGAATGAAAACATGTTTTAAAAACCCCAGATGCCACTTTATTCAGTTAATAATAGTAGAGCAGTCAGTTGCTCGGTCATCTTACTTCAAGTTGGAATGTGTAAAACATAATCTTCCTAAGAGAGCAAACCTCTCATTTGAAAGAAGAAATCCCTCCTTCATATTTTGTCAGGAGATGTTGATGTTTAAAGAAACAGTCTTAGTGACTGTCGAACAAACTGAACAGTGATTTCAAAAAATACAAGCCAAACAGACCAGAATAAAATCAAAATTGTTTCATATAATTTAATTCAGGCCATAGATAAACAGAATATTTGGCAATTAATAGATATAATGAAGAAATCTAAAGTGCTGGTGGCAAGCCAGACTGATCTCAGTAGCTATGTAGAGTAACAGTGACAGTGTCCGTACATCACCTGTCCGCTTTGATCTACTCTCTCCTCTTTCCTCCTCCTGTTTCTCCCCTGGCCATCCTGTGTTGATATGAATCCCAAGTAGATCCTTTAGGACAGGAATGGTGTCTTTTCTTTGCATAGAGAGCCTAGCATGAGTGCTGCATATTGTTAGCTGCAGCTTCTATGATATTGTTAATAGAAAATAATAATATGTGGCTGTTGGTTCTGATCAAAACATTAATTTTGGATTGAGTTATTCTTGTTTCAGGTGTTTCAGCATATACTTATGCTCAAGATCAATGTATCTTCTGTATAAATGGTTTATTTCTTTCAAAAACAAATTCAGATTCAATATTCTTTCTGAGAGTTAAGATTTTTTTTCTCTTCAGCATAGTAATTTTCTTGATGTTTATTATTATATCTGAGAGACATATCAGCTAACAGTAGAGTATCTGCTACTATTAGCATTCAGTAACCAGATACTTCCTGAGTTTCCATTTAATTGGAAACAAAAATGCACAATTTTAAATTCCGCTATAATACTATATTACTTGATTAGGAAACCTTTTCACATAATGGTTATCTTCTTCAAGAGAGAAAAGCTTCAGGCATTTTGGATGAAAGGACAGATCTATCACTTAAAAGATGCTGGTGGTCCTTTTCTATATTGGTGAAGTCTTTGAAAAGGGAAGACTCTGGTTTTGTCCCCTTCAGGAGTTTTTGAGCAAGTGTGTCATTTCAGAAAGAGGATACCAGTGCCAATATTTGGATATATAATTATGAGAGATCTTTGTCTGTTTACAAACGTACAAACAATTTTCACAGGAGGGATAAATCCAGCTCCCGTTATCATTTCTTATCAGAGTGAGCTATTAAGCGGCTTTGTAAAATAATTTATTCTCACTCAATTTGACATTTTATACCATGAGCTGAGCATTTCCTTGGGCTTTTGGGGAGGGTTGCCTTTATTACTTGCCTTCCCCCTCAGCCCTCAGGCAAGACTGGATGTGAGCCACTGTATTACTCATTGGTGACACTGATATGACTCTCTCTCTCTTATCAGGTACTACTGGGCAATAGGTACAGTGATGCACGTGGCTCCCTCAGATGTTTGCAAACATTCATGTCTCTCATTAAAATCTGGGCTACAGACCCAGAACCTGAAATATATAAAAATATTGGACAGAGTTCCTTTTGCAAAAAAACCAAAATCAACCCTGATGCTCTGACAGCAAGTAGGCATCTCTCACAGAAGCAAAAAGAAACTACTTTCCTTGTCTGAGTGGCCCATGGGCCNCTCCTCTCCTCTCCTCTCCTCTATCTTCCCATCAGGTTACAGTCCTGCTTTTCTCATTGAAGCTTAATTAATGATGATTACATAATCCTCCCAAATGGAAAATCAAATCTCTTGTATTTGATTTAGCACAGCCAGTGACTCATGCAGGCGCTCTGCGCAGCTTGCATTGCTGTTTCGCTGGTCGGCTGCTCTCGCTTGGGCACAGCCAATGCAACGGGGATTCACTCATGCAGGCAGCTCATGTCACGTCCCTGGTGTAGATACAGCTGCAGAAATGTTCTGCAGCAGGGGTTGCAGAGTACAGATTCCCCAGGACCAGTCCAAGTGTGCACGCTCTTGCTAACCCTGGCACTGGGCTGTGCAGCTCCTCTAGCCCGCAGCTATAGCTGAGCCCAGGAGCTCCAGGGACAGTGATCTCCTGAAAGACTGAATACATGCTGTGAACTATGAGAGCTTTCCTGGGCAATTTCTGGGCTCTGTACATGCATGTCCCTTCCTCTCCTGAGATCAGTGAAGATGCCGGTGATTGCTCCTCTGTGGGAGTAGCATGGGTTCAATGTAGATTGTGTGTGATCTGGCTCCCTGACAGCAATTCTGGTGATAAGTCACCTTGGCAGATATCAGGTGTTTGTTCTACTTTAGCATCAAAAAAACTATCTTTGGCATCTCAGTACGACATCCTTTAAGGCCCCAGAGCTCCCATTAAAGTTAGGGAGACCAGCTAAGCCCCTAACTAGCTTTCTAAGCCACAATCCTTCAAATTAATCCATTCAAACCCATCCCTGTATGATGTTCTCATCCATAAGTCACAATGCGATTAACGGAGAAGGTATGAAGGAGGAGGGAGAGGGGCAAGGTGAATCCACACGCATGACCCCCTTGCCCCAAGCACCACCACTGTATGAGCAGTGAACAATAATAAAATAAGCCTAAAAAGATGATAATTCAAAGGAGGTTACATAAAAGGTTACGTGGAAGTAGAATATAGATAGTGACATTTCTGTTAAAGAGGGTGAAGGAGGACCTACCAGTTCTTAAAAACATTAGCAAAGGTTAAATGAGAAGGAATGGTGACAGATTTACTAGGGCTGTTGTTGCTATGACCCTACATTAATGACAATGGAATAGCTAAGTATCCTGATAGGATACAGCCTGCCCAGGGATAAAAGAACTTCACTGGCCACAGAAGCTCTGGCATTGCTGTGGCAGGAACACGAAGGCAGAGTGGGCTCAGAGTATGCTCAGCAAACCATTGGAAACAAAGGTAGGAGTTGGCATTGGGTGGCTAAAAAGGAAGGGCAGGATTTGTATTTAAAGAACATCCTGTATCAGTCTCCCATGTGTAAAAACATGCTCACACTTCCACTGCTGTGAAAAGCTACAGGGAAAAACATTCTTCAATACATTCATAAGGAATGTCTCCTGCTAATTAAGCCTAATTTGCAATTTCTATCTTTCTCCCCCAGCTAACTCTTTTCTTATCTTTAGCTTAGAATCCTTCCTTCACAAACACCTCCAAAAAGCAGGATTTGGGGCCAGCTGATCCTATGCATATAGGATAGATGCTCCCCTGAGTGATATGTGTGTCTCCCACTGCCCTTCCTACCACTTTCTTTCTTGCCCACCTGGCCTCACACCGGGAGGACGGGTGACTGGAGAATGGGTATTTATTTAACAGGAGGAAAAGGGTAATTACTGTCAGGTCCAACAGGTGACAGCCCTGAGGTGCATGGGCGGGGGGAATGGTGCCTGATAGCTGTGGGCCAAGCAGAGGCAAGAACCCAGCCCACTACTGCACCCACCAGATGCTCAAAGTTGTTTGTGCCACAAGTCCCTGTGCCAAAGCACAGGTGCTTGCCCCCAGCCCTTGGGTAGCTTGCCCAAAGCATGGCTGCATTCATATGGTGCTTGCTTGAGCAGATTCTCCCATGCCTTGCTCAGGCTGCAGCCGGCTTCTGCAAGGAGCCCAGTGGATCCAACAACACCCTCTCCGGAGTTTTGTGCCCTCCTCTGGCTGCCCACCCTGTGAGCCAAGGGTACCAGCCCCCAAAACCAGTTTGCTGCTGCTACATGTGAGTCTGGTGCGCTTCCTTCCGCCTTTGCTGAGAGACAGCCATGGCGGTGCCTCCCAGCCAAAGGGGAGCGGTGCTGGACATGCACAGGTGAAGCATTTCCATCAGGCTCTGCACTGAACTGGTGAAACTGAAGTCACACGGCAAGGGGGCCAGGAGGCATGATCTCACAGAGCCAGGCTAAGGCTGTCCCCTCTCTGTTGACCAGAGGGTCAGACTGCAGCAGAGATGAGAAGAAAGTGGAAGAGACAAAATAAAGTGGAAGCTTTAGAAAGAAGTGTCACAAAGGGGAAAAAAATGTGAAGCAGAAAGCACATGACTTCTTTGAAAGCTATTAAGATGGGGTCTTTGGAAAATGATTTGGTGTCTTCTGAAATCAATATGTTCCCATTTAGTTTCTATGCATTAAGCTAGGGAAGATATCTGTAATGTAAGTTTTATCATTCTTCTGAGAAATAGCCACTGATAAAATTGCTGGGATGTGAAATTCTAACGGGTAAGGGGGCAATATTAAGGTCGTGCCAAAATAAAGGGCTGAAAATCCTTGAAGAAAATGGATCAGAAATTCCCCTGGTAGAAATGTATCCTTATGAGTCAGCACCTGAAATCCGGTTTCTGCTCTAGAAAACAGAACAGCTTGGTGTGCACGTCTGTCAGGCAGGCACATTTCACTTCATTCAAACTAGAAAGCATACAAGCAGCTACATTTTTTTATACAAATAGAGCCTCAAATCAGATGGCACCAAACAAGAAATACATATCTCCATCCTGCACGTAGGTTTCTATTCTAGTCATGTGGAGCAAAAGCAGAAAGTTAAATGGGGACAGGGACTTTTTTCACAGTGTGGCGTGCAGTTTTTGGAAAGCACGGTGGGGAATTTTTTTGCAGAGGATGACCTATTTGGAACAATACCAGCAACTTTGGAAATGCCACTCTGGAGTTCAGTCAGGCAAGTAACTAAAGCAAACTTGGGCAGGCAGGAGAAGGAAAGTAATAAAAGAGTATTTCATTTCTGACACTAATGGCCGTGCAGCAATCTGTTTGTTAGAGAACGGGTGAGGTGGAAATCTGCTCTTCATCCCTTGAAAGATGCTTTCCCTGGACTGACTGTGGTGTATTAGCGACTATGCTGACTGCATTTCTTCCCTTTCTTTTGGAGAGTATTGTGTTCTGCAGTGCTGGTGAGGCATGCAAAATGGCAGCTGGAGAGGGAGGTGGGTGGCAGTGTCCTCAGCCGTTCTGATGCCATGTGGCACGACTGCCTTTCCCCATGATTTTGCAGAGAAGGGTGAGAAGGCAGATTTGGCAGGTTATCAGTTCTGGCACAGAATTTGTGTTTAATGTAAACCAGCAGATAAAGTAGTAAGATTATAGTTTTGCTGATAAGTGGGGCCTTCGCACACAGTATTAGTGAGCACAAATAAACCCCCCTCTAAACCCATCATTATTTGCAAACTTACCCAGAGTCCAGGATCAGTGCAAGTGAAGGGCAGTAACAAAAGCAACTAACACAATTTCACTCATCACATGTATTCATCCAGCTATTGCAACTCAGCCACAAGATCCATGTGAAGCAAAATTTATCCCATAGTGTTAAAAATAGTTCTGTCAGTCAAAAGCCTGTCTTGTTCAATGGAGCAATACTTATATTTTATTTTACACAGCTAAAGTAACATTTATACAACAATTAAAGCTTACCATTGCTGTAAGACCGAAAATTTCCTACAAATTTTATGTATTCATATGTTGGAAATTCCTTTGGGTTCAAACTTCCTCTCAGAAGATGACAATAAAACTCTAGTTCATTGTCAGCTGGATTGTTAAAAGAAGAAGAAGAAGAAATAAATATACTATTTAAGCTAAATACAACCAACGGTGTCTTCCAACCCCAATCTTGCAACTGGCACAAGATCAGCTTGTTACCACTCAGGAGTCCTCAACACCACTGTGCTACACATTGCAGGATCAGAGCCTCTGCAAGGAAGCGCCTTGCAGGGATGCAGGTTGCTCAGAGCTGTGCACAGGTCTGCCTGCAGCTCAGGGACAGCCTCGGAGATTAACTTGCCCTTCTCTGACACCACCTCATCACAGGAGTTACACAGCCACAGCCTCGGCGCAGCAACAGAGAGAACTGAGTCCTTCACTTACTGCTTTTTTCTGTTTAGGATTCTCACAACTCACAGCTGTTCTACATCTTGTGTTGGAAAACTATGCTTAATTACCTCAAAATATCTGTTAAATTAACTTTGGCATATTAGCTATCAGGTGGAGGTTTTGTACGATACAGTAGATTGAGCAGCTGTACCTCTTACAGTATTGTGTGTTTTCTGGTTTTCTACAGCTTACCTCCTAGACTGAGTAAGGCTGAGGAAGTAAAAACATTTCTAAGAAAAACAAAATTCAATTTGAAAAAGAATTACAATGGTTTTAGAGGTATTTTTCAACTATAAGGCAAACCAAAGGTATGCCACATTAGCTTATCTCTGAACAACATCTTACTTGAACAGGCTGAAATATCAATTAAGATGTGATTTGTCTCAGGCGAACTCTCAGTTTCCATCGGCTAACCTATTTTCCTTAGCTGTCTCAAATGATATGATATTTAATAATTAACATATCGGCAAGTAGTCTTAGCCTAGTAAAATAAAGGCAAAGAGTTTCATTTAAAAATAGAACCAAAGGGTCATTCTAGGTGGCAAGATCTTTTTGAAAGGCTATGAACCTAATTTTTTTATTGCACATCACATAAAAAACTCTTTCTGTGAGAAAGTTTTTTATCCTGCTCATGCTTTTTCATTTACTAGAGAAGATAAAATGAAACTTACTTTTTAGGTAATCCGAGGAGGCGGAATCTGTCATAATCATACAAGAAGATAACATCTTATAAATTTCTGAGTGTTCTTGTTCTGGGAGGAAGTTTAGCAGATTCTGATCCAAGACATCACACTGCAAAGAGAAATAACTTTTGAGACAAACAGAAATATCACAACAAGCAACACTTGCGGAGATGTGCAACAAGGTTGATACAAAGCCTGTGGCGTTTGACAGGAGTTTCCTCACAGATTTCCAGGGACTCCCAACAAAGTCTAAAACAGGGGGGAACCTGTTGGACAAACTGAGTAGCCATTTCTCTGTGGGCTGGTCATCAGATTATGTCTCAGCACTCAGCAATATTTAATGTTTCTCAGAGACCATTAGATGCAGCAGGTATGTCCACGCAATTAAATGATGAGATCTGAGAGTGGGCTGGAAAATGGGTGTCTGGCTCCCCATGCTGCTGCAAAGCTCCATGCACCAGCCTGCTGTGGATCACTGGAATCTGTTCTCTCCCTGACAGAGCCTGACTTGCAGGAGCAGTGAGGCTGAGAGTCACCCTGAGCCAGCCAGGTCAGTCCCAGATCCAGTCCCTTCCTGGGGGGATCCCCTCAGGTCCTGGGAAGTGCCCGTGGGGTGGCAGGCCTTGTTCCCCACTCCCTGCCTCCTGGCAGGTGGGAGCAGGGAGAAAGGGACTTCCATGTCTGGACATGACTTTACAGCAGTTAGTCCCCAGGGAGGGGGACTTCACAGTGCCACCAACACAAGCCCTCCCTCTGGCCAGCCATGAGCTGAATGTCCATGTGCCTCCAGCCCCATGATCAGCTGGCATGAACCTGAAATCCATCCAAAATCTAGGAACTGAGATTTGGGAATGGAAAGAGGAGAAGGATTTGTGCAAAAGGCCATGGCTGGCCCAGGGAGAAGACAAAGAGTCCCCTTGCCAAGAGGAAAGTCTCCCTATGCTTAGCATGGTGACTAACCCTACACTAGCAGAGTGTGTCTGAAAGGAAGCCTGAGATAAAGTGACTCTCCAATGGCATCGACTTACATCCGTCCCACTTGAGACTACCTCAGGCTGAGCTGGCACACTGACACAGCTCTGTGTGGCCTCAGAGCAGCTGCTATCAGACTGTACAGTCATGTTGAAAACATGTAAGCTCTGTATGAGACTGGCAAGTCATTAACCATCATTTATTTATGTAAGACTGTGCTTTGGTTTCCATCTGCTTTCTATCCATGCTGGCTTTTCTGTGTGGAATTCCTGTTTAGAGTAGTGAAAGTCATAGAATAGACTTTAAAAATCAGAGTGCTATGCTTTATGCAGACACCTGGATGAGATTTTATCACTTTAGATGATTCAGTTATAAGTATTATATATGCTCATTACTTGAATATTCCTGTTGTGAAGAACACTTGAAAATAATTTTTGTGACTTTAGTTTATATCTTATTAATATGAATCTTAATGATACAGTATGTGATAAAAGTTTTGTATATATGTATAAATACTTACATACACACATCTATATACACATACTATACTTCACAAAATGTAGTACATTGTTCATGTAATTTTATGCATATGAGGAAAGAGCCTTTGACAAGAAACTGCAGTGATGAGTTCTGTTTAAGGCTTAGGTGCAATCTCAGAAACGAATTTTTTCCTTCTCATTCCCTTTCTACTTGTAAATGATAATGATACCACCAGGTTAATTAATCTTCCATCTACTCTGCAGTAACTGCAGGAAGACTAGATGTGAGCCATCACCACTCCTCTAACTGAAACCTTTTGTCTCCACACTGTGACCAAGCTCCAATTCCGAACCTCTGATCAGTTCTGCACTGCTGTTTCTGTTTGAGGTGATAGCTGCAGAGGCCTGTGACTACACCTATGGTTGGAGTTGCAGGAGACCGCACACCCCCTCAGAGCAACCTCTCGCCCTGAGTGCCAGGTATTCATTGATTTGCAAGTCCTGGTATTTACAGTTTATGCTGCCATCATGTACCATATCCACAATTTAATATTTGGGTTGCATCTTTGCTCTTAGGAAGTAACAAATTTTTTAATCAGTTTGAAAAAAATGCTAAGGTTTCTACTTCCTACTGTGTTTCACAGCTCTTGACTCTTGCAGAGGTTTGGCACACCTGTAAAACAGTGCACAGAACAGAATTCCTGGATCTTGTGCACATCAAGACTCCAACAATGCTCTCGAATCAATATGCCAATCCAGAACACATTGCTAAGTCAAATAGAGAGATGGATGCAAATATTCCACGGTCTCACTGGAGCTGTAGAAAATGACAAGGAAGCTATTCAGAGCTAATTCTGCATCAGACCCAAAGTGCAGACATCTGGTGTCAAGGCAAAAACGTGAGTGGTGAGACAGATAGCCTGCAGAGAGATCTGGACAGACTGGATCAAAGAGCTGAGACCAATTGTATGAGGGTCCAACATGACCAAGTGTCAGGTCCTGCACTTGGGTCACAACAACCCCAGGCAGTGCTGCAGGCTGGGGACAGAGTGGCTGGGAAGCTGCCTGGTGGAAAAGAATGTGGGGGTGCTGGTCAGGAGCTGCTGAACATGAGCCAGCTCTGCCCGGGTGGCCAAGAAGGCCAATGGCATCCAGGCCTGTACCAGCAATAGTGGGGCCAGCAGGACCAGGGCAGGGATTGTCCCCCTGTACTCAGCACTGCTGAGGCCTCACCTCGAGTGCTGTGTCCAGTTCTGGGCCGCTCAATTCAACTCACATTGAGGTGCTGGAGCGTGTCCGGAGAAGGACAACAGAGCTGGTGAAGGGTCTGGAGCACAGGTCTTACAAGGAGCAGCTGAGGGAGTTAGAATTGTTCAGCTGTGGTGAGGTGGGGGTTGGTCCCTTCTCCGAGGCAACCAGTGACAGGACAAGGGGAAATGGCTTCAAGCTGCACCAAGGGAGGTTCAGGCTGGACATCAGGAAAAATTTCTTCACAAACGAGTGATTAAGCATGGGAAGACGCTGCCCAGGAAAGTGGTGGACTCACCATCCCTGGAAGGGTTCAAAAAATGAGTGGACATTGCACTTTGGTTTAGTGGGCATGGTGGTATTAGGTCAAAGTTTGGACTTGATTTTGCAGGTCTTTTCTGACCTGATTCTATTGACAAAATGTGACCATCAGTGATAAAAATGGATCAGTTAGAGGGGAATGGTTTGTAGCTCTAATTATTCTGAAGTGGGTAGTACTGTGCCACTGGCTGAGACAGCCACAGAGCACTGCTGAATGAGACAGGCACAGCAGATAAAAGATAAACTACAGTGACTGTGGGTAGACTTTGTTAGATGAACTACGTTAATGCAGAGCTATGCTGCTAAGCCTGGAATCTACTCTGCATCTTCAAATCTATGGATCCTGCTAAGCGCAACTTCGGAGTATTTACTCCTGAAAGCTAAGGCAGGCAAAGAACACCTTTGTCTACGTGGATGCTGGTCTGTTTGAAATACAATACATCAAGTTCTGCAATAATGGGATGCATAGTTAAAATATTTGTGCAGTTTCAACGAAACAGCTGTACTCCAAAATGGAGCTCCTTCCNTTTTTCCCATCAACACAAAAAATAAAGAAGGCTATGCACTTGTGTGCTGGGATTTGGCCCCTGTATCAACCTGTATGTCCTGCACTGATTCCCTCTGCTACCCTGTAACAGCAACACAGCATGCATCACTTCTGTACACTGTAAGGTGCTATGTCCTGGGTTTTTCCACCCTGATGTTTACCTTAAGCACCCAACACGGCAGAGCAACTCCCTGAGTTTTACTGGGTAGCCCCTGAGGAAAAAGACCTTCCCCTGGGAGAATCTCAGCCCTGCCAGGGACCTGTGGCAAAGCAGGCCAGAAGGGACAGGGAGGACCCTTCTCAAGAGACTGCATATCCTTGGAGCCATAGTGTACCATTGACTGGCAAATGCTAAGAGTTGTGATCAGATCTCCATGAGTTCACTTCAGCTAGAGTCAACCTCACCATGTGAGCTAGAGCTCTCCACCTCAAATGACCCTAGCAGTAGTCTCCAGATCTTGTTAAAAAAAAATTTTGGAATTACAACAGGGGAAGTTTGTGTGTGAAAATACTCCATGGAAGTAAGGGAAGCTGTATTAAAGAGAACTGGATATATTTATTCGCAGCATTGGAGACTTTTACGATTTTAATGAGAGAAAATATATCAGTTTTCTTAACAGGGGCCCTCAGAGAGCCCTGCTCTGCATTCTTCCTGGTTTTTCTTTCCTTTCTTTGCTCAAAGCAGATTTGCAGAGTATTTTTTTCCCTGTTGTCACAGAGGGGAAAGAATTAGTGTTTTGTCCCTCAAACAGTGACTGAATTTAGCTTATAAATAGATCCTCAAGGTAAACTAAATAAGCAACATAGATTTGCCAGATAGCACTCTGATCAGTTTTAAAACTTAAAAAAAAACCCTATATGGCACGGGAAACAGAGGGCTAAAATACCCAGTGTGTACCTAGATGTACGCTCAGCTGGGCCCCTGCCCGCAGCCACAGTGATTTGCTGACCTGGGGCAAGCAGAGCCCTTTATTGCTTGTTCAGTTGTGGCCTCTGGGATGCTCCTCCTGCATGTGTGGGCTGGTGGGGCAGTTGCTAACCATTACCACCCCAACAGCTCCAGGAAGGTCTTCTCCACCTCCAGGCCTGTCAGGTTGGTCCCTGACTTGGACTGTCACGTGCTGCTTCTATGCGAATAAAACATAATGTCCATCCTTATTTTGGGCTGGATACCATGTAAGGTTATCACACAAGGCTTGTCTTTGGGAGAGAAAACCAGTTTAGTTTCTGGTGGTCCAACTCAGGAATTATGAACCTGAATCTATCCATGTTCAGTCAGGGCTTCAGATTTAGGCACAGGGTCTGAAATGTGTCTTCCTGAAGAGGAATACTTTCCTGCAGCAAATCTACCATCTCCACTAAGGATCAATATTTGGAAGGGATACCAATGAAACCTTCAAATGATGAAAGACAAGGAAATTTCATGGAAATCAGTAAGCATATGAAAACCCCACAGCCTGTGTGCAGGACAGATCTCTGCCCACCCTTGAATTGAAGGCCCATGTCAGAAAATAGTCAAGTACTGGTCTTCTTAACTGTTGAGGATGAAAGAAAACTGAGATAGACTCAGTTCAATCTGTTGTTGCATAGCAATATTTTTGCATTTACCAGGAGCTGCTGCCTTTCATCAAGTTTCTTTTGTCTCAGAAGAAAATAATTTTTGTTCATATTCCAGCAAGGTAGTATTGTGAAATACATTTGTCTGGGTGGAAAACATAACACATATTTGGTGAAAAACTAAATGAGAGAAAAAGAATTGTAATTTTCTTAAGAACATGGCAGGGGGTAGTACAATAATGATTTGGCAGCTAATTTTTTCTCCTGGGCATGTATTTATTTGAGACCAGGATACTAAAAACGAACGTGAGGATTAATCCGTAATTATTGTGCCATTTCTCCTAGAGCAGCCTTAGCAGCAGGAGCAGGGTTTGGAGCAGTCCCTCTCCTCTGCTCCTCCAGCCCAAGCCAATGCACATGGGAGTGTCTCCCACAGCAGCACACAGATTAAAGAAGCTGAATGTGCCGGGCCAAGCATTGTCTGGACCGGTGTAGGGGTGCACCCAGCATTGGCTCCACCAGCACCTCCTGGGAGCACCCTGTGCTCCCCTTGGGAAGGCACAGCTGAGCTGCAGGGAGAGCTCGTCAGCTGCCTCTGGCTAGCTCCAAATCCAATGGGGTTTCTGTCCTTTACCTCATTGGGAGCAGAATAAGGCCCTTAACAAGCTCCTCACTGGGCTGCCAGCATCACTGGTGCTATTCTCTGCTAGCTTAGAAATCAGAGATGGAAAAGATCAGCCAGGTCACCCTGTCCCTCCCCTGGCCAGGCTATTCCTGCAGAGCTTTTTCCATTCAAGAAGTGCCTCATAGCAACAAAAACCTGAAGGGTATGAATCAGACAGAGAGAATGCAGAGCTGAGCAACAGCAGCAGTCGGCATAATGCAGGGACAAACTCCTTCACTACATTTTCAGGAAAACACCACCCCCAGCATCCTTTTACATCTGTTTCTAAAAATGCAGTGCCCAATTCTACAATGTGTAGTGGAAAAGCCAATGCCAGAATTACTCACCGGTAAATGCCCTAGAAGTGGTGTGATGCTGTCAGACACATAGATGATGCTTCCACCTGTGGTTACTGCTATAATGAAGCCATCTAATGCCTAAGGAAAACAGACAAGTCGAGAGCGCTTTAATAGGAATGAGTGGTGTAAACAGGACATCTCATCATGTGTTGATCAAAACAGTGTGACTTTGGCACCATATTGTTATCGAGTTATAGGAATGCTATCTCAAGTTGCAGAACAGTAATTCTCTGATTTTACAGTCTGATTTAACTTTTACAAGACTCTTTGTAGTCTAGTAAAACCTACTATTGAAGCAACAAAGGGCTCACAGGAACATTTCATGTCTCAGTTTTTAAATTAATCACACATTTTAATAATGCAAAATGACTAAGACTGGATCCCTTGGAAGTTATTAAAATGAACATTTGAGCTCTGTGTAAATATCAAAGGATGATGAAAGGATGCAGTCCTATCTCAAAATGGTACTTCTCTGCAAACCCCATAAATCTCAGTTTGTATTAATGTAACATTGTATATTACTGGGCTTTCATGTAAGTAAAAGCAATGCAAATGATCAAATAATCCTTAGCCTGAGTTTTAATTGAGTGATTTATTTTAAAGGTCATGGTATTAGATCACTCATTCCAAGAGAAATTTATTCTGCAGAGTTTCTTCCTCACTTTGGTCCCAACTTGTGGTAAGCCCCTTCACTCCTAGGACTGAAGGGAAATGTCAGCCTTATCCCCACCTCCCCCCCTCTGCACAGGAGCAATTTCACCTTTGAAATGAGCCTCTTCTTTAGTTTGAGCTGCCAAGTTTTGAGCTAAGTTTTGTTCAAAATTAAACCTAGGTAGATTTTGAGATCTGAGGCAAGATTAACTTAATTTTTCAGGGGATTCTCCTTAGAGTGAACTAAAGTTAGATGATCTTTAGATCACTCTAAGGAGAACACCCCAAAAAATTAAGACACAACTGTAGGTGCTCAGACAATATGTTAAAACCTTCCCATTGTCATTAGGGAGTCACCAGTGAGGCCCCCAATCCTTCAAGTGGACCAAGTCTGGGTCCTTCCTGTCAGTTTCCTGCTGTTCTGGAGTCAGCATCACCAGCAGTATTTGAGCAGCAAAGGCACTGCAAGCACGGCTGACTCAGAGCAGGGTTTGACTATGCTCCAGTGGCCATACCTGCTCAGGAGACAGGTGTACTGCAAGTAGCCTGATCAGAGTGCCATGGCGTTACAGAACCATGCTGCAAATCCAGGCCTGCCTCCAAGCCAGACTTGCAGTTGATCTTGTAAGCCACAGCACATCCTTCCCCCCTGCTGACTTCAATAAGGGAAAGAATTCTGAGAACACTGGAAAATGCTAATTGTTAAAAAAAAAAACAAACAAAAAAAGGAAAACACAAAGCCTTGAATAAAGACACAAACATATGTTCCTTTTTCCAGAGAATGCTGAGCACCCACAACTATTTAAGTCAATGGGAATCTGCTGGTGCTTCAGTCCTTTGAAAAGCAAGTCAATAACTTATACCCCACTAGAAGAGTGTGTGTTTAGCATCTCTGAAAACCCTCCAGCTGCTATAGTTGGTTTGATTTTGTTAATCTAGGTGCAGAGATTATGTTTTCTTTAGTGCAGTACATTCAAGCTGTTCTCTAAAAAAGCATGATAGCTGTTAACCCATAGAAGAGAGCAGTGGTTTTACAAGGCAGTTGGATCGTGCACGTTACTATGGTGAAGGTTGTTAGTTTTTAACAAATCAGGTCTTTATTTCATATCCAATGCAAATTATACACAGTGACTCATATCAGAATTTTGTGGTAAAATCAAGTTAATGTGTGCATACATAATTCTCTTTTTATTTACTTGTGACTGGACATTCCAGCACTAAGAGAGCATTTTCCTCTTCAGAGGTTTTACTATTGCATCAGTCCTAGATGGACAAACAGAGCCTAATGCCCACTATAACTTGGTGACAGCCTTTTCAATGGGGTAAGAAAAGGCCGTTTTCAGGAAAGCTGATATATTATGGCAGTCAATTATGCCTTGAGTCTTTTGAATTAGTGCTTGGAAAAAACCCTTCCCGTCTTTTAATAACAGGATGGGAAAAACTTCAGCAGTCTTGTCCAAATGCTAATAAAATAAGATTAGTAGAAAGGCAAAATAGCAGGGAATGATGAACATCTGGCACAACAGGACATCCCAATACCCAATGTTATCTTGAAGGGCATGGAAAATCACAGTAGCAAGAAGGTGATTTATAAGCTGGGAAACCAAAAGTGATTGTTTTAATCTAAAATTGTGTAGCATACAACTAGAATCAACAAAGGCCCAGCCTGTCAAAACAACAGCCAATTTATTGCTATCTGAGGGACATATTTCAGTGCAGACTGAAGGAGTTATGTGTGTTAAGTTCCTGTGCACTGAGATGGAAATGGGTGGTTGTCAGAGCAATGGGAGCAAAGCGTCTCATAAAGCTGGTCCAGGGGAGTCTCATCACAACAAATTGCAATGGCCAGGGGACTGCCAGCCCCTGGGAGGCAGCAACATGCCCTGGCTTTATGCCACTCCTTTGTGGGTGAAATTGTTCCCCAACATCCTTCCCTGCCCACCACCAGAGTCTGGATCATGTGCCATGTTCACATCATTTGTGGGAAGAGAAGAACCTTGTTCTCAAAGGACACTGTGGGGCCATGCAACATCCATGTGTTTAGTACAGGAGAAGACCCTTGCTAAAGGCAGTTCTAGCTATTACTGAGAGAGAAAAATGCATTCTAGCAACTCACTTGCTTTTCATTTTGAACCTACATAAACACCGTTGAGTCGCCTCCCTTCAAATCCCAGCTAGCATTAAAAAACCTATGCTATAATTTAAAAACTATGATTGCAAAATGCTAGAATAAAACGTGTTTGATAAGGGCCTTGCAAATCAGAGTGGAAGTACCAACTGTATCAAGCCAAGAGGAGCTGTCAGGCTTTATCTGCTTGTACAGCACCTAGCACTAGGGGGACGCGACACCGTTGCGTTTTAGGTGCTAGTGTTGCATAAATATTAGATGATAATAACACCTTCCAAGAACAGGAGAAAAATGGCCATGTGCCCTTTACCTCACCTCTGCTTGTAAAAATAAAATATAACTTGTGATTTGAATCTTTGCCCGGAACTGCTCTTCTTGGGAGTCAGTGAACAGCTTTGGAGGCTGCGGCAGCACAGCGCGACGGTACCGCTGAGAGGGAAGAGCAACAAGTGGGGACTTCAGTCCCTTGTCCCAGTGACAGCTCTGCTTGATGGTCAAATACAGCAGTTCCCAAAACCTCCTTTTTTGGAACTGCAGATGACAGTTTATTCTAAATGCATGGGCACTTCCATGAGTGCTAGGCAAAATTAGGAAAGGTGTATGTTTACCTCCAACATCAGCTGGGTGAATTCTTCATTGCTGAGAAATGAAGGCTTCCAGTCCTGCTGAATTTCAGAAATCTCTGTCTGTGCTGAGACTTCTAGACAAATAAAACATTTACATCTGTAAAATTCAAATTAGCTTCCATCTGCAATACTACATATGATTTGCTATGAAAAGAGAGAAATAACCTTTGTATTCAAAAATTGCAGTTTTCAAACCTGAAATATTTTCCTCATTTTTTACTCAAGTCAGCTTGTACTGACTTCAGTGGGAGCCTGTATTCACAAGGCCACTGGCCTCAAGCAGTATTACTGGGGTATTGATCAAAAGATAAAAACACTTTGCATGAAATTAAAATCAGGGCAAGGATTAGCATGTCAAATTGCTATTTGCAATCTACATCTTCAAAATAAGGATGCTAGAGAGGGTTCAGCCTATAGCTTCTGTGCCAAACAGGGAACAGTAAGAAAGCTCCTTCAGAGGAGCCCCAAAGGGCTGTGACCCCAAACTGCAGAGCTATTGCTCTGTTTTCCAAAAGGAGAGCAAATCACGAGCACTTGCAACAGCTTTACACTGGTGCTACTGCCATCACTCTCTCACATGCCTACCTTCAGCCACGTGGTGCAGGCCAGCCCAGGAGAAGGAATGGAGCACCAGCATCTCATCCCAAATCCTGTCTGAAGAGCAGGGTGCCCAGTACTGTCAGCCTATAAGGCATCAAGAGGAGATCTGCCCCACTGTTGTCCAATCCTGACCCCACAGCAGCCTGCAGAGGGCTTGCTCCCTGAGGACTTTCCATGGAGGGGTGCAGGCACACTGGGATAACAATTCACAGCTTTGCACTGAAACTGGGGACCATACTGGATAGCTGGTTGCACTGTTTTCCTTTGGAAAACATTCACTTACGTTAGCTCTGCCTGAGTCAGACAGGATTCTGGGGGACAGCTCTAATTCAGAGAAATTTGAGCTGGTTTAGTTTGATGCTCACTCTGCTTCTCTAGGAGTGCTCCCTCACTCAGCCCTAGCAGTGAGAGGATGTTGAGCACAGACTGTCTCCTCTTTTCAGCACTTCCTGCTAATTAATCCTATTGATTAACACTTCCAGAGCATGTAACACCCAATGCTCCGTATTCAGAGGACATAGGCAGACTGGCCAGAGAAATGCAAATGGATAAATGATACTAAAGGCAGTAAATTTATACGAGTTCCTGTGCATTTTGTGACTGAGAAAGAAATCAAAGCCTCCGTTCAGGCTGTATTAGTGGAGGTGCAGCCGTTTGCTCCTACCAGCTCGTTCCACTTGCTTTCTGCACTGCTGGGGGCTGTCACTGGCAGCACAGCAACTCTCCACAGCCCCTGTGGTTTTACACACAGGTTTGAAAACCAGACTAAGGAAAAAGAGTCCATCAGATTTTTTTAGGTAGTTTCAGAACATAGGATACTTTCAGCAGATCTGTAGCTTGGAAAAGCTAATGTACATGAAACGGTGACTGTTGGGAGAATTACTTGAGATTTGGGGGATTCTGTGGATTATAATGAAGGAGGCTGTTTAGGAAGGAAAAAATCTGAAAATTTACCTCCTCCTCTGTTATGACTAAAATCTTGGTTTAGCCTACCAAATGAAAGGGAAATATCATTCAAAAAACCAGATCCAAAGTACGCTGAAGATAATCAACATTTTAAAATGCTGATGCTTTGTATTATATTGTGTGACTACTAATCTGGTTTAAAAATAGATAACATTTGCTTTTTTTAGCAAGTGCACAAACCCCAGTCACATTTTGACCCAATTGCTGTGGAAGGATTTGTGACTGCTAGCTTTCCTTTACCTAGTTGTTCTTCAAGAAAAAGCACCTTTTGGAGTAAATTATTTGGACCTTCAGCTACACTTACACACTTATTTTAAATCTTGGGTAATTGTTTTTTGCTTAGCTTTATAATTGAGTATATTCACATCTTCCTTTGCCTTGGGCAGATTAAAAAATAAAGGTAAGTTATTACTATAATTTTTAAAAACTGCATATAACGATTAAACCTCGAGATGTCCTGGTCATCCCCTCCTGTACAAAACCATAGGCTAATGGTTGGACTCACTGGTCTTAAATGTCTTTTCCAACCTAAACAATTCTATGATTCTATCTTGTCTGTGGCCAAAATTCATTTAAGGAGAAACTGCACTCTAACGACAGAACCGCTACAATTATTTCCTCAGTAAGATTGACATTTGTGACTCCATTCTGTTGGGAGTCATGATGTAAGAATTTTCATGGTCTTTCCTGTTACACCCAGAATTCTCCAGAGAGTGCAGGAGGGAGGTGCTGGGTGAGCAAAGGTAAGCCAGGTGACCTAGTGCATCATCTTGTGAGACCCCTTTCTGCTTTCTGGGACCAGGGGCATTCCCCACAGTCACCCACTGAAACCTCTTCCTCATAGGGGCAGAGCAGGAGAGCCCCATTTTAAACCAGTGCCCTGGTTCGTAAGGGAGAAGCATTTCAATTGACAACTGCTGGTGGGTGTCAAAGCATCAGGAAGGCCACAGTGCACATTCCTCCCACGGAGTACAAACTAGACCAAAGAGAGTAGATCAGCAGGGTCAGAAATCTCCTCTGCCCTCTGTGAAGGTACATTTCTGTCACTGGTGCAAGCATTTTGAAAAATAAACTCCTGGCTTTTTGACGCTGAACTTCACTACTGCAACTGGGTGCCGTGCACATGTGATTTAGCTTCTGCTTGTGCAAACTGGGTGAAGCATGTCAGCTATCTGCGGATGCAATTTGCTGATGCCAACTTCAAAAACAGAGGTGCTTTCTGGTCTGAGTTTTCTGCTCAATGTGGAAAATTGAGTCCTACACAGTCCACTGAGGAGCCGGGGTGCTGAACAGATTGCTTCCCTGCATTTTTTCTGCAGAGAAACTGGGGCGAATGCTTTGTTCTTCTGCTCAGAATATTGCAAATTTCAGGAAGGGAATCTTCCCTCTGCTCCCAAATCTTGTTCAAAGCATCTGTCTTCTTCATGAGTGCTGCAGGGTACTGTTGCCCTCTTTCCCTTGCTTCCTGCCATTTGCCCACTTCTCTAGCAGGCTGAGAGTCATCTTCAACTGAAGAGCAAACAAGGAGATGGATTTGGGCAGCACAGTGTCTGCAAATAATCTTTTTTGATGAGATAGACAAAAAACCTCAAATACCTTATGTTGGCACTTTTAGGTCCCCCGAGCCATTCTGATAATCACTGAAGGAAATGGGATATTATAGTAACTGTCTGGCAAGTGCACGAAGAGCTGCACTAAATCTTACCATTGTGTTTCTGCAGAAAGCCGATGACTTTTTCCAGCACAGTAGTTTTGTCCATTTTGCGAGTGTTGCCTGGAAGCATGGAGCTGAGCTCTTTGATGAGAACATTGAACTGATCGCGCCTCTTCTTCTCAGACTTGTTACGTGAAGCCCTGTAGACAGGGGAAAAGAAAAAAAGGATGAGCAGACCAAGAAGAAAAATGATCATGTACCTGCTCTTTGCAAGGTATATACATAAAACCAGCTTGCTGCATGCGTCAGCATGTGAAGATTGACGCCGGACTCCAGCAAAGCTGCAGAGGCCAGTAGGAGGCAACAGTTCCCACCTCCTGCTCTTTCGTTTGAGCCACCTTTAGTGCCCAGCTGGGAGATGGAGGCTTTGCTCATACCTCTGTGCTGCCTCTGGACACTCTAGTTGAGCTTATCAGGTAAGCATTGAGCCTGTATTTGAAAGAGCTCTGTCCATCTCCTTAGACATACGTAGGCTCTTGAAAATTCATGAAGTCTCTGGGGAGGCACTCAGATTGAGAAGAAATAGGAATACTGTGACAACACTAAAATTGTCCATAAAGAAGAGTGGAGACCGGATCATACCCATCTGAGCAGTCTTAACAGAAGAGAGGGACCCCAGTCCTGCAGCTGTTGCACTGGAGCTGGGTTGATCTAGAGGGACCTGCCCACTTTGGTCACAGGCGCTCTGCCTACCTCCAGGCTGGCAGAGAAGAATCAGGATGTTGTCTTCCAGTCATTAAGAACAGAGGCCTGAGTAGAAGTTGCTGCAGCTCCCATCTGGTTCATATGCCACCTTGCTCAGTCTCCTTTCCAAGGTCACAAGGACAAGCAGGAGAGAGGGCATCAGCAGGGATTAGGTCTGAGGCTGGGATACACTGCCAGACCTGGGGTCTTGGAAGTGCCAGCAGTGCTTGCCTTTAATCTCTGTGTGCCACTGGGAAAATCACCTAATGTCAGTGCCCCAAGTGTCTAGCTGTAAAACGAAGACTCTACGGCTTTCTTCACCAATCTTGTCTGTTTAGCTTGCAGATTCCTCAGAGAGAGCCTGCTTCTGCTGCTGTGTTTGAAGAGCTCACAGGAAGAAGGATCAGATTTCATTTGGGGTGTTTTGGCACCACCATAATACCGTCATTAAGGCTGTTGATAATCTTTTCAGCATGTGCACTTTGGTTTTTTTAACTCTATGTCAATCTGTACACATGCATTTTCTGACTCATTCTCGTGAATACAACAATTGTTCGACTCAGAAGTTATCACCTGGACTTCTGTATCCATGTGGAAATAGAAACAAGTATAGCCCAGTAGGTTTGTTAGCTCTTCTGAAAGGTCCTCAAGCAGACGAGATTTGCCTTGTCAATTACATAAAAATCTAAAAATCTGGTTACATGTAGATGGGAAAGAAAAGCCAAGAGGCCAGTTCTCACTCGGAATTTCTCAGTACCAGCTAACTCTGGCTGTGCCTCAAAGCAGCTCTGGATGCACACTGCTGAAAATCAGAGCAGAATTTAGCCCAGCTTCTACATCCCCTGCAAGGACCAGGATGGCAAAAAACATTTTCAGCAGAGAAATCAGTACAGAAGCTTCTGGATGTTACTACTGACAGAGGGGTAATTTTTGTTTGTCTTGCTCTCAACCATGATCACACTTGGAGATACACTGGATAGAAGCCAATGCTTGATTATTTTACAGCTTTGAACACAAGAGATTGGGTGGATACTGCCTGACTGATTTCAGCTTGCTCTTATTACACTGCAAAAGGCTGTCAGAACAAGATGTGAAAAGCTCCAGCCTTATCCTATTTCTCTACAGTTCAGGGCAACGTTAAGAATATCAACATTTTACTTCCTCATAATTCAATCCTCAGTTCATTTTAAGCTTAGAGAGTCCAGATTTCCCTAAAAATAAAATAAACCACCAACTGTCAATGGGGAATGTGTTGCTTTAAAAAAAAAAAAAAAAAAAAAGCTTTGACAGAAATATAAAGTATCTATTTTTAACACTTGACATTTTATTCACAAAGGAAATATAAAAACTCCTCTAGTGGAAATAACTCTACCAAGATATGAATCGTTGATCACAGCAAAATTTTGAAAAGAAAAAAAAAAAAGAGAAAAAATGGGGAAAAAAAAGATAAAAACTCTCCCTGCACAGTTGAAAATACTTTGTTTAGTTCAGTTATAAATGTACGAAATAAGACAGTTTTCTTCACTTCCCTTTCAAGATTATTTCCTGGCCTTGCTTACTTCACTGCTAGGGCATACAATTACAGTAAGCCCAAACAACCTCTGTCTTAATTCCATACTACTTGTCCCAGTTCTCCTCCCTCCTTGCTACTCCACAAAGATTACAGCATATTCAAGGGGAGGAGGAGACACAGTATGAATAAAATCAGGACTTTCAGTGAATACAGCGAAAGGCAATACAGAACAGCCTGAATTCAAAATGATCAAAATCAGCAATTTAACAGCCATTTTTATATGCTTACATATATGCCGCTTGTTGTCTTAAACAGACAGACACTGACTGACTAGTAGATGCTACATTTTGCTAATTTACAATGAAATGTGACTTTACACTGAATTTTAGGTTTCTTTTGGCTGTCCAGTGGAGTGTGTTATATATGCATCAATGCAAGTAACTGTACCACATACCTTCATTCAGATTCTTAAATTTACTTTTTATGTCAGTGGAAAATGGCAGGTAGTAGTCTTCATGATTAAGCACTTTTTCATGGTTCACTTCAAGCTGGTTTTGGTTGGAATTTGGAATTCAACTGAATTGCAAAAAAATTATTTTAAAATTATATACTATTAAATCAAACTGAAAGAAGAGCAAATAGAGAAAAAAGTGCACAAAGCACACCTTTTGTTTAGAATGAATAAATCTATAAAACAAAATAAACCTCAGCTAGCATCAAAGAAATGAAAATTAAACTATGGCTTCTGATCTCAGAAGATCACAAAACCTCACATAGGTCTTCAGTGCTCCCAAGTGTGGTGCCATCGTATCCACATTTTAGTCCTCAGGTCTTCAGAGTGAAGCTGTGCCTTAGGGAGTCAGACGATGCAGAATAGGGCTCAATTTAACCAGTGTTCTTCCTGAAGGAAGAGTTATATATCTTGGCCAAATACTAAACACCTGGTATAGGGGTGGGAGTGCAAGTGCCTCTTATCAGGAGAGGATGGACCCCTTTTCCATGTCTGTGTAATACAACCTGTACATGCCCAATAAATTGCAGATACACACGGTGTGTATGTGTACCTCTACACATACCTAGCCTGAGACACTCAGCTCCTGGCTTGAGTCCATCCCCAAAGACTCAGGTCCAGAAATTTCCAGTCTCACCTACTTTTAACGGGGAAGATAAAAGGAGAGAACAATTTCCTGGGCTTTTTAATACCCTCTGGTGTCCTCAGCCCTGAGGGACACAGTCCTTATACCAAATAGGAAAAAAAAAGTGTTTCCCTTGTGGTACAGGACAGGTGAGAGTCTACAAGACACGGCAGCAAAATATTCATCAAATAGCTTCTCATAAGTTTGACTCTCTCTGGAAGAAAACCTGTAGCTTTTAAATTAATCTGAGTGGTTTCAGTATAATGTATTAACTTTAGATTTTCATGAAGCATCTCATGATTTCAAACTTGATTGCAACGTTAGCTTTATTTCTAAAAAGCAAAATGAACTTAAATTACAATTTGAAGAAGCAGTTTCCTTTTTTAATTTTTGAAGTTATCATTCTTTTTATGCACCCTGATAGAGGCCTGCCCCAGGGTACGACAAAAATTCCTTCTGGGAACAAACGGCATGAAAACCATACCAGATGGTGATGACAATCGCCGATAGCGAGGATACGTGTTATCCTATTTTGTTCATATATGCATTCATTTAATGAATTTTTTTTTACTAAACAATTAGCACACAAATATCTTGAAGATGATCAGGCCTTCAGCAGGTGAAGCAGTGCTGCAAGGTGGGCTCCTTTCTGCATCCTCCAAAAGGAAGTAAAGGGGAACAGCTGAGCCTGGCTGCAGCCTGTGCTGACCTATATTGGTGAGAAAAAGCTGCGGGGAGGGAAAGACGTGGAGAAGGAATCAAAAGAGATGAAACTGGATCAACTGCTTGTGCCTGGACTGGAAATATTCTCATTAGAGGGAACCAAGGGGAAAAATGTGGGCAACCCCTGGCTCTCTCTAAAGTAATTAAACTGCGGGCTGAGGCATTGATAACCTCGAATGCTTCCAAACTGCTTTTCTGCAGATGCCGGTCAGCTCTGACAGTTATTAAGAGTTTCATTGCCACAGGTCTTCTGCCTTGAAACACACCTTTTCTCTCCCAACAAAGGGTTCACAATGAATTACCACCAACCAGGACTCGATGGAGTACAGACTATGTGAATATAGGTTTGTGCCAGTTTAAGGCTGACTTTTTGTGGTCTTTCTCTTCTCTGAAGGTAACTTCTGGGTGTTTTCATTGCTGTGAGATAGGTATTGATGAATAAATGACCATGCTAACAGGGAAAACTCCCCACTTATTCTGTTCTTATTCTTTTGCAAGACATATTTAAAAAAAAAACCCCACAACATTTTTGTATACTCTGGAAGCTCAGATGATGTATTGTAGTGGCAGAAGTGTGTTTTTGGTGCTTCAGTTCTGATGTTCTGCAGTAATGTGAAGAAAACGATCAATGCCTTGGCTTTTTTTAACATTTTCCACAGGAAACATTGCTAGGTTATTTTCTTCTTGCACTGCAGCCAAGAGTAGGAGTCTGTGAGATGGCAGTTTTTCAAGTTGTGTTTGACTGTATTTTACCCTCTTGCTCTTTGATTAATTGATTATGGATAAAACAGCTTCTGCAGCAATAAACAGTATCAAGCTCATCACGGAGAGTTAGAAAAGAAAAGATGCTCACCTCTTTGCCCTATCTTTCTCATCTTCATCCATTAGATTGTCTAAGCAGTTTTTTCTGTTGAAGGAATGAAAGAGTCATTATGAACATTTTGTTAGCTCTATTTGCAGGTTAATCTCACAGTCACTCTAATTAATTTCAAAAACACAGTGATGATATCCAGGTCAGATAAATGTGTCAGCAGTGCTTTATGCCACAGCCCTTGATTTTAGGAAATATCCATTGTGGGTGATGTTATTCCTGAGCATCATGCTAGCCTTAGGGTCTCTAGTCAGGGATCAAGGCTCCCAGGCACCACGTTGTGCATCACCACAGTACAAAACCAGCCGCTTCTTGGGGATTTTTTTGCGTGGAGGTTACTCTCTGCAAACTTGTAGGCTGGATGAGCCTGGGGTCTGCTCAAGCTCAAAAGCATTTTCATTGCCCCCATGTTCCCACCAAAATCATCTCCAGTGCAAGAGCCAGCATCACTGATGCCTTTGGCTTCTCAGGCTGATCTTCCTACTGAGAGGCTTTGTCCTCCTTTGTAGACCTTGACCCAAAGCCAAAAGAGATAGTAGTAACTCCACTGTGTTTATAAGTGTCCTTATAAATCCCACTGCCTAAGCCATGCTGGAAAAACCCTCTTGCAGCCCAGTCAGATCATCAGCCCAGCAATGCTGGCTCCAAGTGTGGGGACTGTGCCATCCCCATCACTCTTTTTGCTAATCTTCACCAAAATGTTGTGACCTCAGCTTTGTAGTTCAATTACTCCAGCAGTTTGAGCTGTAAGGACAAAAGGGTAAATTGGGCAAATTAAGTAAAACTGTGTGGGCAAGGCAAAAGGAAAATTGCAAAAGCAGCCCAGCTGAAGACTGAGTGCCTCAGAAACCCATGTCACCAGCTCACTGCCCACCCTCCTTTGCTCTGTGACCTTATGAGAAAGTGACGCTTGATCTGTAACCACTTCAGCCCAAGAAGGAAACCCTGTGCTGCTGCACCTCTCAGGGCACCTGGCACTCCTGTTGGGTACAAAATCCGTGTGCTGCTTCATCCCACACAAATATTTTCTGAAACAGCAGCCCAATGCCACTGGATATTGTCAAAGCCTCATTTTCAAAGCAGTGGTGTAATGACAGGCAATGAAAACACTCTTTTTCAGCAGTGTTTCTCATTTAACGAGTCCTCAACATGTAAGACATGAATAAAATTGGAGGGGAGGAGGAAGGAAGTTAATTGCTAGGCTTTATTTAAACCCATGTTATTTTCCACATATGAGTCACAGATAAATTTGCCTGTTGAAAGAACATTTTATGAAAAAACAAAAGTGAAAACGTAATGATAGTAAAAACACTGCTTCTGTTACTAGTTCTCTTACAGCAATATTCTACCTGGTCATTACTCAAGAGTTAGCTAAGAATACGAAACTCTCCCATAATCTTTTATCAAATGAGTTATGAGGAATTAAAGCCATTGGTCACTGACTGGAGGGTAAAGCTACTACTTAGTGGCACTCAGCTCCTTGATGAAGCACAAATAGAAAATATGAAGGCCAAGGAATTAGTTTTTTTAGTCATAACTGGTGAATTTAAATTCCTGAATTCCATTATACAGAACAAAATAACAAATAATACCATGTAGTTTTTAGATGTTTTTTTCAGATATTTGTTTGGACTTGCAAAACAGCCATAGTCAGCCATGACTTTTGCCTTGCAAGTCAGCCAAATCATAATCCATATTTTGGGCCAGGAAAATGTACAGGCCCAGCAAAATTTTATTAACCAGTGTTTTACATATATTTTAGGTGTTTATTTGCTTAGTCCCATAATGAAACTGTTATCCCTATCCCAATCAGTGGGTTTTCAAATAATTCAGGCTAAAATGTAGTGACAATATTCAGTGGGTTTTGTTGTTATTTGCTCACTTATTGCAGCCTATGGTATTCAGGAGTACAGAAGGCATTGACATGGCAGGGTTAGCATTTGGGATTTTGCAGTGTTTCTTTGCTAAACCTTTGCTCAAGATCATAAAATCATAGGATGTTAGGGGGCAGGAAGGGACCATAAAGGTCATCTAGTCCCAGTGGTGGGAGGACACCTCTCACTAGACCAGGTTGCTCAAGGACTTATCCAACCTGGCCTTGAACACTATCAGGGTTGGGACATCACGACCTCCCTGAGCAACCTGTTCCAGTGTCTCACCACCCTCACAGCACAGCACAGCACAGCACAGCACAGCACAGCGTGTTCTGTTGCATGCATCCTTGTTGAACCTAGGGTATGACAATCAAAACGGGACAGTATTAGCAGCAGAAGTCACTCTCCCTGGGTCCCTAAAGGTCTTCCTCTGCTGCAGTGAGGCTTCCTCTAGTTGTAACAGGTTCCCCACAGAAAGCAGGAATACGAGAAGTGTGATGAGAGGCTGTGAGGAAGGATGGGGGTGGATGAAACAGCATCGGTGCTGCTCAGCCCTGGCTGCTTAGGAGAAGCACAATGTACCTAATGGAAAGGGGCTTCCTACAGCTGTACCCTGTAAACCATCAAGAAATTACACTGCCAGGAAACCTCTACTCTTGAGAGAGAGCAACAGATCTAACTGGTCTGTTCTGCCAAGGATTTGGCTAGATCTGTAAAGCAATTCATGGCCAGCTTCCAGTAAACAAGGTTTCTCACTGACTGACATGAAATTCTGGACCTGCTGTGCTGTTGCTAGCGTGAGACAATACCTAATTGTCATTTTGCTTCTGTTTGCTCACATGGCAAAATCTCTAGAGCATCATAAGCATTGCTAACAGGGTTTGCTAGTACATATGTACCATATGAAATTAAAACTGTTCTCAATAAAATAGATACATCAGAGTATACAACTGCTGCGACCTGGTACTGCCATCCCTCTCCAGAGCCCCACCAGATGCTGCCTTACACCTTGATGGAGAAACCCACGGCACAGAGCTTAGGTATGTGCTTAGTGCAACCTGCTTGCTTTATGTTATCCTCCCAGTCCCTCAGCTATTGAAGTCCCAAACTGCAAGCTGGAAATCTACTGTCTCACCCCCATCAGTGACTGGTTTAGGAGAAAATTCAGACTCATTGCAATGACGGAAGCAGGCAGTAAACACCAAGGCTCTGTGCCACAGTTCCCCTGCAAAGAAGTGACACAAAATAACAAGTGGCACAAGTATTTCTCAAAATGTGAAGAATCCTTTCATGGTAACAAAGGGAATTTGGAAACCTACAGGTAACAACACCACATGATGTAACTCCTGCTGGCAGAGTATTTAACAGTGACAGTTACGTTCGGAGCGTCATTAGTATCATCATTATCCTCACGGAGTGAAGACTATCACTCAAAAAGATGGGAACTATTTGGAACAGGGAGGAGAAAGCTCACGTACTCCCAGCAGGGTGGTACTCAGACAAACACACAGAAAGATGCATATCCACAAGTAGGGAAGAATTGCATTTCAGAAACAAAAGAGTGGCTAAAACTGTTAACCATATACCCCTGGCTTAGTTATCAGATGGAGAACTATAGCACAAACATCCCCCCCACATTCATTCATACAATGAATAGTTACTTGGGAAAGAAGTAATTCAGGCAGAGTGCCAGCTCGGTCCAGGGACTCTCCAGAAGAAAGGTTGCACATGTATATTTTGATACAGTCTATTCCCAGTGGACACAGAGCTTGCACTATAAAAAATCATCTGGCACTGATCACCTTATCCTGTGCTAGAAACATGGCTTTTATTGAGCTAAGCTACTACTTTTCTGGGCTGGTGAGGTTGGTTTCACTCCTTCCTGCCCTACTGCTCATAAGGATATGCTGTAGACACTCAAATCAGTTGTTGATTTCCCACTAAGTTGCCACAAGGCCAGCTAAGAGTTCCTACAAATCAGCCTTATATTTAGCAAGAAATTTTATTCATATTCATTTAACTCAGCTGAATTA
The DNA here is from genome assembly GCA_013399195.1 of Dicrurus megarhynchus. Lineage (NCBI taxonomy): Eukaryota > Metazoa > Chordata > Aves > Passeriformes > Dicruridae > Dicrurus > Dicrurus megarhynchus. Next base: position 1,836,852 of record VXAD01012874.1, on the reverse strand, counting down.
AATCGGAGATGTAAATTTCTTTCAGAGGCCCTGATACGTGCCTGGGGGACCTTAGTGAGAAATCACAGCATTTGTGCTTCCCTGGCCCTTACGATTGGCAGCTCAAGGAAAAGACTGGGCTTTTCCTCCTCTTCCCTCTCTGGCACGGTGGGGTGTCTGCCTCCATCACCCCACAGGTCTGCCTGGGTATTCTACCACTTGTCCTGTACAGGTGTGGTCAGCCCTGGGGAGAGGGGTGCTCCCACCCACTACAGTCATACCTGAGCCTTGCACCTCAGACCTCAACCTTAGATCACTTGGGATGCTGGTACAATACAACAATCCTAATTAAAGATGATGATATTGCACTTGGAGAACAATCCTCTCAAAGACACAGGATGGGCGAGGGTTGTATGGAAAACTGGGATGCTGGGATGAAACACCTTGAACTACCTTCTGACCTTTGGGCAGACCCTTCCCAACAACTGCTATCTTCGTGAAGGAGGAGAGAAAAGAGCAGTGGGTGTAGGACAGACAGGCTCCCATGCCTTCCAGACACATTGCTCGGCCTCCAGTGCCCATCTCTGCTCAGCATTGCTTCTGTTCTGCCTCAACAGGGAGTTACTCTGCCATCCCCTCTTCAAAGGGAAGGAAAAGGCTGTTAGGAAAGAAGTCAGTGTTATACAGGAGGCACATAGGTAGGTTCGGTGGGGTTCAGGATTTAAAGGCCAGATCCAGCCATACATGGCAACCTGTGCTTAGTGAGTATACAATCCAATACATAGGAAGAAGGCACCAAAAGAGAGTAGAGACTCTGGGCATGATCCTGGGGCACAGTTTCTGGACACTAGCACAGGGGACACTTTAGCTTGGTCGCTGTACTGGCATCGCTGCCCGGTCCCCTGCCCAGGGACGATGAAAAAGGTCTGATGGGCACTCTGGTTGGTCAATGGCATCATCCCATGGATGTTTCACAGCGTGGGTTAGATGGGGACTTGCCCACCCTGGGGAGCACCACTGTGGCAAGGAACTCTACCTGCTTCCTCTCAGCTAAGCAGAGCCCTGAAATGAATCACACTAACAAGTGAAGTATTTCCCTTCCAAGCCTTGCTGGAAGGCAAAGAGAAAGATGAGCAAATGGGAAGCAGTAGGAAAGGTCACAGAGTGATAAGCAAGAAGTGACCATCTGACCATTTTAAACACCTTGTTCCAAGTTTCTGTAACATGGATGAAGCACTCAGATATCCCACCAGGAAGGCTACAGTGTGAACACACAGCAGAAGGATTTGTACAAACACAAAGCAGAACAAATCAACAGATTCACAGACACATCAAACTGAACTGTACCACTCTATTCTCTTTTTTTTCCAGATAGAAACCTATGAACTGTTACAAGAACATGCTGGAGTCTGTAATTAAATATGACACATTCCCAACCACAGCAATAAAAATTGATTTATCAAAATGTAAACAGACTAGCCTTTAGAAAACTTAACACAGTAAAAATTCACTTCCCTGATGATATATATGGTTATTTGAGAAAGATGTGTGTCTTTTCAGTGGGAGAAGGGCTGTCTGGAGTTACCATGGGTCATGTAATGCTGAGATTGTTATGGGAATTACAGTTTTTAGGAGTAAAGGAAAAATCCAGAAGCATTGTTCAGTGTACAGCTTTAGAGATTTTGCCTGGCAGTGTATAGCGAGGTCTTCCTGCATTCAGTAGGTTACTACATTTTGTTTACACTAGAGATGTTGTTTAGAGGCTTTAAAAAAAAGAAAAAAAAGAAAACTTTTTGAGAAAATACTGGACTTCATGAACCTCATGGACTGTTTCATGTTTCATACATATGTGTACAATGAATCTTTAGATGGTTACAGGCTTAAAGCAAAACAGACATTAAAAATAATCCACATGTGGACAATAAAAATAGTGGAATTTGACAGAAATTAATGCTCCACTCTTCTGAACTGGGGATGATAGGAAGATGCTCACAGGTAATAGACCTGAGTATTAAGAGATTATGATGAATAGAAATAAAGGCTCAGAGCATATTCTGGTTTTATTCTTTACAGTATTTCTGTTTAGTGAGAACGGGTATTATTTTCCACATGTCAGAAACCTTGCAGCTATTGCCACGTGTTAGACAGCTTGCCCCCTCTACCCTGGTGCCGGCTGAATTTTGGGGTGTGCAGCCTGGGGTCCTTCTGTAGATGCGGTGTGATTCACATGGGTTTAAGTCAGGAGTGAGAGGGCTGACGGCAGCAGCGCCGTGCTGAAGCGGGGCCAGGGTGAGAGGCACCTTTTATCTCTAGCTTGTGAGCAATGTGTAAAGTTCTGTGCAGTGTTTGGATCTCTGATGAAGATCAGCACATAGGCGCTCGCTGTCTTCCTCACCGCTGTTATTACTGCTGAATGACTAAAGCCATTCAGACGTCAGTGAACAGGCTGTGAATCCCCGCGTTCAACCTCTGCTCTGCTCTCCCCTCGCACGGCTGGAAACAGAAAGGCAAACAAATTAAACTAACATTAATCAGCAAAGACTGCCATCTGTATAACTCAGAGCACTTCTCCGCCTGCCCGTCCCCTTCCAGCAATGCTAAACAGGATTAGCCTTCCGTGGGCGGATGGGGAAAGTAGGTCAGTTCGGTAACATCGCTGCGTGTGATGAACGAAGGAGGATGTGACTGCAGTGGTCTGCTGGCAGCCCTCTCGCCTTCTGTATGAGCCAGGAGATGAAGCACCTGGGCTTGTCATGGGGCGCACGAGGAGGCTCAGACCCTATGTCCCTGCATGGTGACACCTGACATTTGTAGGATCAGGGGTTTGGCAAAACCTGGATGATGCATCGGAGTTAGTGAGTGCATTTCAACAAGGAAACTGAGGCACAGGGCAGCTAAATGCTTAGTTATTATTAGTTTGTGTACAGCCAAATATTCGTCAAAGCTTACACAGAAGCCAAAATGGCAAGGGATGGTAAATCACTGGGCGAAGGTATTGTCTTTCTGCATTGACTCCATTGGGTATGTAGAGATGGTGGCAGGAAAGCCAAAGCTCACCTAAAGTGACACCTGCAGGGCATGACAAGGGTGACAAGAAGAGCTTCTGCTGCTACATCAGTAGTAAAAGGTTGAACAATGGAAGTGCAGGACTACTGCAGTACTGGAGGTGTGTGAGGGGGTGAATTAGTGACAGCAAAACAGGTAAGGCTGATGCCTGCTTTGAGGCAGTCTTCACCAGCAAGGTCTCCCAGCCTCCATGTTGGAGGCAAGGGCAGGGAGGAGCAGAAGCACCAGCAACAGGTGAGGATCAACTCAGGGAACTTGAGGAAGCTTGGGGGAAGTTGACTGTACAAGCTGATGGGGACTGTCTACTTGCCTCGTTGGGTGCTGGGAGACTTGCTGGTGTCCTCTGCTAGGCTGATCTCTCATTTTGAGAGGTTGTGGAGGTGGGGGGGAGGTCCCTGATGCTTGGAAACAGGCAAATACTGGCCTTAAAGAAAGGGCAAAAGGGTGATCGAGGGAGCAACAGGCCAGTCAGTCTCACTTTAGTCCCTGGCAAATCATGGAGCGAGTCCTGCTGGAGCACAGGGCTGGGCACATGAAGAAGGAGGTGATCACAAACAGCCAGCGTGGATTTACCAAGAATAACCTGACTGCCTGTTATGATGAAATGACAGGCTCTGTGGATGGGGAGAGAGCAGTGGATGTCACTTATGCTGGCTTCATGCTCAAAGGCAGGGCTGTTGTCATGGGGGAGACTGAGAGGCTGAAGGAAAGGACAGATGTGAAACCTTATGAAATTCAGTGGGGACAAATGTCCTGCACTGGGAATGAAGAGCCTTGAACTCTGATACAGACTGGGGATGGACTGATCAGCGAGCAACTCTGCAGGAAAGGCCCTGGGAGTTCTGGAAGGCAGCAGGCAGCATGCTGTACATGAACCAGTGGTGTGCCTTGGTGACAAGGATGGCCAACAGGACCCTGGGCTGCATGGACAGGAACGCAGCCCGATCAAGGGAAGGGTTTATGTCCCTTCACTTGGCACCTGTTATTCCACATTTAGGGTAATGTGACCAGTTTGGGGCTTTCTAGGACAGAAAAGATAGATTAACAGGAGGAAGGTCAGTAGCATCCCAATGGAGGAGCCTGGAGCCCTTGACTCATGAGAAGGGGCTGGGATAGCCAGGCTGGTTTAGTCTGGACAAGAGATGGTTTTAGGGACACCTAAGAGTCCTCTTGTTGCCTACAAGAGGTCAACAAAGAACGAGTGCTGGACTCCTCATGGTGGTGCAGGATGGGACAATGAGAAATAACAGGTGTAAGTTTAAAAAAGAGAGAAGGAACTTTTCTCCACGAGAACAGCCAGGCAATGGAGCAGACTACCTGGAGAGGCTGTGCCATCCCCATCCCTGCAGGCTTTCAAGACCTGACTGGTCAAAACCCTGAGCAGCCTGGTCTGACCTCAGAGCTGGCCCTGCTTTGAGCAGGAAGGTAGACTGGAAACCTCCTGAGGTTTCAACCTGAATTCAGTTTCAACCTGAATCATCCAGTGATTCTGGATCTACTGAGCTGGCTACATAACCTAAGCAAATCAGACCCCTTGAATTAGTTCCTATATTATATATGTCCTGAAATATATTTTATTATGCTTTTGATCTCTGTACTAGAAATAGCTTGTGCACTGTCTCCCTACATTGACATCCCTCCTGCTTCATAAACAGATACACATCTTAACATTGTATGTCAGGTGTTTGTTATGGCACTTCTAGATGTTAATTTAAAAAAATTCATTTTATTATAGAATTAGCAAAAAAAAGGAAGAAAAAGGCCTCTCAGGAGAATGGCCCTTGACTGTAAAACCTGTTTTTCTTCTCTCTCTACTTCTCGTGTTCTTAATCTGGTTTAGGTATTTATAAAACTTTAATCCTCATAGTATCAGAAGTCCCGAATGTACAAAGACTTTAAAATGTGCTTAACTCTATACTGCTATAAGAAGGCCGTCATGTATGTGTATCTTTGCAAAATCCAGGTCAAAATGTGGAGGTAGAACTGCACAGATTATTTTGCAATTATTAGCTCTGAAACCTTCCCTTGAAAAGGGTCTCAGTTATAAAGTATCCTTAGTTGTAAGAATCTGTTTATGTTCTTCTGCAAATATTTAAATAAGTAGAATAATATAACATTTGACCTATGATCCTCTGATGGTCAAATGCTCAGCTGATACAGGCAAAATATCCAAGTATAATACTGTAAAGATTTATTTGTCAAAAACACAAGGATTTTTATTTTGTTTGGCATGAACCACTTGGGAAACACCAACAGAAGCAGAAAATTAGTCTTTTTCAACGGGACTGTTATCAGTCATTCTCTTTGTTTTCTGGCAGCATCAGTCTTGACAAGATCATTTTAATCCTTTCCATCTGATTAAACAGGTAGCATTGGAATGTAAAGCAAGATGTCCAGGAGCTGACATAGTTTGGTCTCACTCCCCCCACTCCTTTGTTTGTTAAGTGTTTATGATGGCCCCCAAATAACCAAATTACTCTTCTCTTAAAAGGCTCTGGGTCTAGAAGTAATTTTGCTAATGACAGAAAACTTTGTTCTAGAAAGAAATTCTGAATTTTTGACAGTGCTATTCAATTAATTGTCACAATTTACACCAGCTCTGATCATCCCCCCCATATAAGATGCTGAAATAACAGATTACCTGTTTCTGTGGAGATTTCAGCAGGAAAGCAGAAACTAAACATGAAGCCAAATTTCCTTCGAGTTTTAGGCATCTATACTGATGTGGCATCTCCCTCTTCATTAAACAGGACCTAGGGTGAAGGGCTGTCCTCTCTGTGTCCTTGCCCTCTCCCTGCCTGTGTGGGATTTGATTGCTTCTTCAACCATCAAGAATCGGAGGGCCAAGCTCCAAGGAGCAGACTGGGACTTGAGCCAGGCAGTGAGTGCTCTCCTTGGCCTTCCCCATCCTCATGGGCATGGCAGCATGGTGACATGGCATCCTCATGGTGACACCCATGGGTGCTCAGCTGCTCTGCCATTGATGGGGTTGGAGGTGGGAGGCACGAGGGGACAATGTGACTGTCCCTGCAGAGACCCTGCAAGACAACTTCCCCGCCCCGTGCAAGAGGCAAAGCTGTGGCCTAAATCTGGTGTACTGGAAAAAAAATCCCTGTACAATCTTACAGAAATAAATACAGATATCAACACCACTAATCCCATCACTTTTGTGTTAACAGCTTGATAACACATCTGCTTAGAACTCACACACTGCACTAAATTTTCTGCTCTATAGTAACTATCATATCCGTGTCAGCAGAACTAAATATTTAATCATCTGGGGACATGAATCATGAAAAGCTGTTTGTGGGAGATATTTTTAAATGGACAATTTGTTGTCATTTAATTTTGAGAACTTGCTGTCTCTTTTCAGAAAGGACCCTGCAAGCCTGTGACCATACAGATTATTGCTCTGTACAGATTATTGCTTGCTGTCTCCCTTGCAGGTAACGTAACCTATAAAGTTTTAAGGTCATTTCTGACCAGAGCAAGGCAGGAGGCTTCAGGGTTTGCCTGGGAGTCACTAAGCCTAAAGACAGCAAGGACCGAGACAGACAACCTGCCTGATTGCACAACACTTTGGGGAGGAATGTTCTCCAGATGCAGTCTCCCCGTTTTGTGCCTGAGTCCATAAACCTGCCAAGAGTTCAGCTACAGCATCAGACCAAGGCTGCACCTGTATTTTGTGCCATCTTGAACATTTGTGCCCTTGAGTCCCTCCTGTCACAGACCAAGCCACACTCCAGCTTTGTGCAAAGTCCTGCTCTTCTCAGACCCTTCATGCAACTGGTTGTTCCCACTTCTACGAAGATAAAGTTTCTCCAGTGTGATGTAAAATTCAAATCAGGTTTTACAGAATGAATCTCTAAGGAAAAAGGATAATTATTAAGGAGCTTCATTAGTGCTTTGCAATCTTAATTATGATAACTATATTTTTGTAGCTAATATAACTGAACTCCTGCTTTTAAATCCCATTAATGAGCATTTTTAATCCCTCTCCTACTGGGCCAACAAAACCATAATGTTGAACTTTATATTTACACAGGGCACTATTTTTAATAAAAATGACACACTGTTTACTGAGGGTTTCCATTCCCTTTTATCTGCACCTCGAAGGTGCACCTTCTCCCAAGACACAAGAAATTAAGAAAAGCAAAGATGGATTCAGCAGCTTGGGCTCGATTTCTCTCTTCTGGCAACAAGAGGGCACAATCCTTGAGCCAGGATGGCAGTAGACTGTGGATATTGGCTGCCATCAGGAAAGTCAGTGACACCACTGCTCCACTGAAAGCACAGATTTAAAGTTCTTTCCCTAAACAGCCCAAGGGTAGAGATTCATCTGCTCTGGGTCCTCACAAGAGCATGTGCACCACCCAAGCAGGCAGAGGATGCGACCCACTGCCTGAAACAGAGACCTGTCAGGTGGAGGGACACCGGGAAGCTGCACAGGACGACTTTAGCACCCTGGAACAGTCCCATGGGTAAGCGGGATACTGAGGCGTGACAGGAGCCATGCCAAAGTGGCCAACAGTAATTGATGACCAGGGGAGAAGGTGCCAGCTGGGGGAAAAGGTCAAAAGAAATCTCAGTTAAAAAATAAATGCCTGAATACACAAACTATTAGTGCTGTGTGTGAGCAGGAAAAGGTACCTCCCCAACTTACTGGAAATACTGAAAAGTGCCAGCAAGTGACACTTTTCAGTGACTCAGCATTTTCTGAGTAAAGTTTGCAATCCCTGATAGAGCAGAATTTGCTGCTGTGTCCTATGTTATGGCCCAGCCACCACCACCCAGGTGTAATGGCCTAGTGGAATTTTTTTATGAGTCTGTTTGCAGACATATATTTTACAGTTATCTAGCGGAGAAAAAAAGTAAAGGATCAAAGAGGGAAGAGCATACAAATTCAGATATCTCAATAAAGAAATTAAAACAATAAAGCATATATTGAATATCATCTGCCCATTAATCTCTGGAGTAAATTCAGAAAACTAATTAAAAGCTTCTACACAGATAAATGATAAGCTTCTTTATTCAATGAGCTCAACATGTGAACAAACAGAGGTTTGTGTTGATATCATCATTATTAGCAATTGCATTAAAGCAAATGATTTTTGCTGTGCTACTGGGAATACAGTGATTTGAAAAACAAAATGTTATGAGATGAAAATTCAAACCTTTACTGTACCAAGCATATAGCATTTTCTACTTTTTACTTTTAGTTAATGGTAACTACTATGGGTCAGCATGATAAAAAAATGAGATGGGGAGAAACAACAAAGCCAGTACAGAAACAGGAAAAATCTCTGCATAATTGTTCTCCAGTGGAAGGCCAGCTTTAAGGGCCGATATCGCCTTCCCACATGGGGAATTCTCTAATTCATCAGTTCTTCTGCACCTTGTGTCCCTTTTTCTGCTGTTGGCTTCAACGCTCTCAGGGGATTTTGTCTTGAATTTTAGAGGGAGGCTTTTGCCTCTTCAACCGTAATTGATAGATGTTCTATTTTTGTGGTGCAACGCTGCTGTGTTACATGATGTGTGTGGCGGTGCTGCATGGGGAGCTTGCGAGGCAGCTAGAATTGCTCTCTCTTGGTCCTCTGCGAATAAACCCCATCCCAACCCCGTCCCTTTAGATAGCTGTGACTTGAAAAAGGGGATTCTGAAGAACACAAGTTTACAGCTTAAGTTGTGTGTTAAGTGCAGAGCCTGAAATAATTAGTATCAATATATAGTCAGTTTGGAACCTGATTATTTAGAATCAATTAAAACTGATCTGGCTCCAGAATTCAGATACCCCCTTAAGGATCAAGGAAATAACTTGAAAAACTCTATATTTTATCCATAGTGCATTTCAGTGATTCAGCGCTGATTAGCATAAAAACAGCTTTAAACTGATGAAATGCAGGAACAAGAGAGAACAGTAACTGCTTTTGTTTATATTTTTTATTCATACACCAAAATCTTCCTACTTCATATTGTACATTAAACTCTCCCTATTGACCAAAATGAAGCAGAGATTTTAAGAAGTCTCAGGCTAATGTCCTCTTGAACACAGGCTAAATGAAGGATACAGTACATAGAGTGTAAAGTGCACTTAGATTTTAGCATATTCACTCAACTGCGGCAGTTCAGAAACAGAGAAGTTATTAAAAGCCCACAGCAAAAGATCAAATTATGCCTCTGCCAGATATTAACTTTGAAAAGGAAAGAGACAGTCTGAAAACCACAGTGAAATACTGATGTGCTGATTCACCTCGCACTTATGTATGACTTAGAACTGCAAAATAATCTCGCTTCTGTGCCAAATGATATTGGGAGGAAAGCATCTTTTGGCTCTGATGGGTGCTGCTTTCCACTCATAATGTGCATTTTCCCTTTCCACTTGCAAGAAAATTTGCTGTAAGAATCTCAAGTCGACTTGCTATTTTATTTGCCATCTGTGTCAAATATTCATATAGGCACACTGTGTTTCCATGTCCCAAAGGGCATCAGTTGTTGCACGCTGTTTCCTATCTTTCATAATTACCAGGGAAAAAACTAGGAGGGGGAAAAACCTGACATAATTCTAGAACTCAACTCATGCTGTATCACATTTTATTTGTGTAGAGTGCCATAGCCATTACTGGAGAACTATATGTGAAAAAATAGGACTTGAACCCTCAATGCACCATGAATTTTGCAGATAACCTAAAAAATTTGAATTAAATATCCTGCAGAAAATGAGGTACTTTACATCCCATCTACTCTGTAGCCAGTACTACGACTGCAGCTCTTGAAGCATTATCTGATCAGGCTGTAGAGATGTAGTTAAGCATCAGTGCAGCTCCCTGTAGGTCTGCTAGTGTACATATTTACCCAGTGTCACCAAAAAGGGCTTGTGTAGGGGCAGCTCAGTTTGGGGGAGGGCAGGGAAAGGGAAAAGAGGAAAGAAAGAGAAGCAGTTGGCAGGGAGCTGAGATTGGGGCCGGGTTGGGTCCTCTGGCTCATAGTCACGTGAAGCAGCTGGGAGAGGTAAATCACGGGGCTGTGGGTTGACACGAGGAGAAAAGGGAAAGCCCCATGTCCTGTTTCTAAAATCCACACAAAAAGAGAGATCTCAAAGGCAGTTGTGGGGACCCTAGGAAAAATGCTGTTGTCATTGGATGGATTGAGAAGTTTATTTGCAGAAATGCTACTGCTCCTCCTTGTTGGGTAGGTTTAAAGCAGTCTCAAGGGTGGCCATTGAAACTGTAGCAAGTTTAGTGTCTGTGAAAAGATATTAATTTATAGAAGCTGTGCCAAAGGTAGTGTAAAAGGTGATGTCGCAGCACTTCACTTTGAAAAATTTATACTTAATCCTACTCCCACACTATTTTGGGGGTGTTCAGGTCTGGGGATCTTTTGCTTTTCAACAAAAATATCCTAGGTTCTCCGTGGATGTTTTTTTCCCCCTGCATCCTCCTTTCTTTAGATACTTCAAAAGCCAAGATCCTGAGTAAACTTTTCTGCTGGTTCCTATTGTTTCCTACTTCAAGTGAAAAAAGTACATAATGTTAAATCTGAACACCAAGACTCTGTGAATGTGTAAACTTCAGAACTCTAAACCTTTCAGCCTGTGCCAATGTAAACCACCTAGAGAGCAGAGAATTAAGTACACTTTATCCTCTCTGACCATGATTGAACATGTTCCAGTCCTAAAATCTGCTGCAGGGAGTTGATCAAATCCCCCAAAGCAAAGTAGGGCTTTTTCAAATAGGCATGAAAAAAAGAGGGACATCCTCATCCAAATCTCAGCCCCAGCCCTTTTGCTCTCTTCTTTGAAAATTATCACCCCGCTGTTTCAAACCACCTCCCTCCCAAGGACATGGGGAAGAAAAAAACCAACCTACATTTCCTAAGCAAAATGCTCCATATTACCTAAATTCATGGGAAAATTGCAGAGAAAATTCAATAAGCATGTTTGCAGTACAAATTGATGTCCGTCTGCGTCACCCACCCTTTCCAACCTTGCTCCATTAATGTCTAACTGCTCTGTTTTTTTTGAAAAACAGCCATCTTGGTCCAGCTTCTGAAAGCTGGTAGGGCTAAGATGTACATTTTGGGAACCCAGTTCTGGGCTTTCTGTCCAGCAGCAACAGCTTCTCCCTCTCCTGCTTCCCCAGCTGCCCGTGGCACTCAGCCAGGACCCTCTCCTCTCAAGAGTAATGACAGTGGGGACCATGGCACTGGGCTGCCTTCCTCCTGCACAAGCACACACCGTCCCCACTCCCCTCTGCTGTACTGGATCCAGTGCCTGAGTCAGAGGCTCTGCTTGTGTGTTGGCGCTGGATATCTGGGAGCATGTGAGTGCTGCTACCACAGCCAAAGCCTGATGCACGCATTGGCCACGAGAAACAGGCATCCAACTGCCACTGCTTGGGTATCCAAAAGGGTTTAAGCTATTGTTAGTCATGGGAAGCTGGAACAGAAAGGCATTAAAAGGCTGTCATTCCTTAGATTTGCTCTTCCCTCTTTATCACTCGGAATTATTTTACGGGAAAGAACCACAACGCAGTTGCAGCTGTGCTTCAGTTTGTCCACTGTCTTGTTCTAAGCTATTTTAAAACTGACATTATCCTGAGAAGTAATGGGAAGCCTTAAACTATGCTTCACTGTGTACTGTGTGAAGGACGCAGTAAATTTCTAGGCAGCTAAAGAGCGAGGAGTGAAATGTGAGAGAATAGTTTTCCTGATATATTTTCTCTCTCTTCATGGAGATGTTGATGTGAAGGATAGTAATACTGCTACTGAATTCTGACCCACATGGCTATAAAGATGCATTACTTGCATCAGTCCAGGAGACAGTTCTCTCAATCTTGCTTCCTCTGCAAATGCAGTTATCCTGCTCTGGCAATTTGCAAAATCCTCTAAATTACTATTAAATTATATACTTTTAATTTATGAAGGATTTCAGCTGAACTCATATTTCTGTGCCATTAATTATCAAGTATCTTACTGACTCTGGAAAAAACATTAATAAATCAATCTAAATGAACTTCCACCTTCCCCCCTGAACTGGAGATGGGTGTCATCAGTCACACTCCAACCTGAGAAAGTTGTATTTCCCTTGGATTACTCATTCATCTAATTCCAGATCATGTACTGAGTGGGCTCAGGGCAACATTTTCAAACACAGGGTTTTAAGCTAGTGATGGCAGCATATTTGGCCATCTTAATGTGTGGATGGATTTTCAGAGGTCTGTGATTTGAAACAATTCCCCTTTTGCAGTGTTAAGGCTGATTTGTTTCTTTGTTTATTTGTTTTCAGAAACAGTAATTACACTGGTTATCTTTTAGATAAAATATGATCTTCAGGGTATCCTTAGACACAGTGGAGCTCTGGGAAAGTACATTTGACAATAGAGGTAGTGATAAATCTGGAACTGAAGGATGTGTGGGTGCTTGGGAGGGTAGTTAGTCCAACAGGTAAATACAGATTTAAGTGCTGATCTCTTGACATCCACAATTGAAAATATGGACCTTGATATGCAGTGCTGGTCTTTAGTATGCCTTCACATGACAAGAAGGTCTGCAGGGGTTCAATACAGGTAACTCACAGCCCAAAACAGTCTAAGGACTGTAGTAGTAGAGCAGGCAGGTGAGATATTTCAGAAGCTGACAGCACTACCAGGGGCACCCTTATTATCCCCTCAAAACAGCGTTAAAGAGTGAAAAAACAAATGTGTTATTTCACAGACTAGTGAACAAAAGTAGATGTTCCCATTTCATCAGTGTTTCATCCTTCATTTGCCAAGCCCAACACAAATCTTGGCAAAGAAATGTATTTCATGAAGTTGTGTGGACTGACTTAATGTATTAATCTTCACAGTGACACAGATTATTAGAAGCTCAATGATATGTGGAATGTTTTATGATGTGCTTTCACGCTGATAAATAGCTAATCACCATATATTTGTGACAACAGAGCATTACAGAGAGCAGTGATATGTGTTCTGAAAAACACCATTGGTCCTTTTACGCCCTCTGCATAATGCCGTATCATCTACAGCGCTTAACTTTGCAGTCTTGCTTTCAAAACCACACAAAAAACATCATTATGAGAATCCTAACATTTGTCAAAGCCTCCTTTCTCATCTTTTGTGCCGTTGTTTTTTTCAGTGAAAGTGCATTACATGTCATTTGGCAGCTGGTAATTGTATGTGTATTGAATTAAAGCATTGATTTTAATTTTCAAAGTCAACCTCACTCTCTTTTAGGTGAATGAATTACTTTGTTCTTGAGAGAAAACATTGGTACTGGACTTCAGATACAGGATCAGAGCTCAGGCAGCCTGTCCTCGGGGGTATTTTCTGCTGCTCTTTTGCTGAAATATTGAAAGGTTCTAACTTGCCCATTACCCAGAAAAAAAAAAGATAATAAATCTCTGAACAGCTAGCACAGCTCCTAAATTCATAGCTAGCTTTCAACTATTTTGTGTTGGCTGCTAGGATGATTTTCGATTGTACAGATAAGCAATAACAGACTGGGCAAAGCTGGGTAAGAAACCTTGAAAGAAAATCCAGGTGCTGCTAGGAATTGCATTGACTATCATGGATTGCAATGTGTCTTTGGGTCAGTGGTGAAGTACATTAAGAAGGCTCCCTGGGAAACAGACGTTCTCTGACCCCTTCTCCTATATCATCCCTTTCACAGATGCAGACACTTTTCCTTCTCTGGTCTACTCCTGAAGAACTAAACTGCAGACGGAAGCAGCCACTGTCACGTGGAAACCATAGGAAGGAAAAAAACAACACTACACATCAGAAAGAAGGATCACAGGTTGTCATCCCAAAGAGATGTCCAAATAAAGACTGAAGCTTTGTGCTATGTGTCAGAAGGCAGTCTGCTGCTTCTTCTCTCTCTCAAAACCTAAACACCACAAACCAAGTCTTTGACCTGGCTGCTCTTAACATGCATTCAAAGACATCTGCTGTTTCCTTATTCTTAAACTATTGAACCAATTACCTTGGGCTCAGTCTGGATTTTGCCCCTCTCTCTAGTGCATGAACCTGCCCTCCTGACCACTGGCACTCCCGGTGAGAGCAGCCTCTTTCCGCAGCCATCCCCATCCAGGTGTGCTGTGGGGGAAATACCATTTGCCTACTGGCATCCTCCAGCACGTCAGCTGGGACAGAGAATTGAGGCCAGCCTCTGTTCTTACTCACATCAGTGAGAAACAACAGTAAGACCTTTGAAATGTATGGAGCTAAAGCTCTGTAAAGCTGACCTGAAATTGTGATCTAGCACTACACACAGTGTCACTGAAATGGAGCTAGTTTGACCAAGCACAGCAGCTGCTTCTTTTATGAAGAGGTTTCCTGCTAACTGGAGTCGTGGTTTGGGTGAGGATTTGCCTGCTCAGCACAGCTCCGATCATGCTGCATGCTCTACATGTGACAGAGACAATTTGGCTGAAGATTTTTTTTGGTCATACTGACTGTCATATTTGTTGCGTAGTAGGCTGAACAAAGAAGACGTCTGCTGTTTAAGAATTTATTTTAATATTATGCCTTGACTCCTCCGCACCTTAAGATTCTGCAGACATGCTATAGCTTTCCCTTGTTTCTCTATCTAGCATTTCAGTGCTTTCAAAGAGTCATTATAACAAAATGCAGCATTAGGACTTCATGAATTCAAATTTACCACTAAAAAGCCCCCCCAAACACTCAGAAAGATGCGGCTTATATCCCATCTCATGCATTTTTGCAGTTCTACCAGTTTATGTGACAGAAAATGCTAGTCCATTCTGGTAAGTGTGTGTCTTTTTTGCCCTAAGACCTGTGGGGTTTTTTGCAGCTGTGCATTAAAGTGGATTTTCTCTGAGGCATAATAAAAATATCACAGTAAAGACATACATCATCTTTTCGACGCCATGTTACGTGATGACATTTTTCATGGTACACTTAGTTTGCTTTTGTCCAAAGCAATTGAAAGTGTGAATGTGCACTGACCTGCTCCAAAGCAATCCTATTAGCCACCAAAAACATAGAAGATCACATACATCAATTGGAGTCTGTGCAGCACAGCATTTACTATTTCTGCAATAAACTGTAGAAGAAAATAAAGTGCTATTTCATTCATGTCTGTCTGCCAGACTGCCACGGTATTACTTAACAGAGGTAAAAATAGGGATATTTTTACCCTCTGCAAAGGGCTTTTCTTCCTCTGGCCCTGATGTCTGTATTACCACCCACTTTCTGGTTTTTTGTCTTATTTGATTCAAACTCTCTACAGCTTTTACAAGTGGAGTATGCTGACTTCTTCCTATTGCTTCCAGGCTTAGACTAGCTCCTGTTTCACTGCTTCCATTTCAATGTGGTAAAGGGAGATACTGCTTCAGCAGCTTGATGCATGTTTGCAGATATTTGGCTATCTGCTTTTCTACAAAGAAAGGGACCAACTGATGCCATATCTTCATTGTATACCAGAATTTGGGAACCTGATACTAATTAGAGCCACGGCTGTAATAAAAGATTTTCTGAGAAGTGGGTGCTCCTTGTAATGCAAAGGTGAACCTTACAGCAAAACTTAGGATTGTAATTACACTAGAAATAATAGGGTGACAGCAGATCTTCATACAGCATGGAAAGAATAATGATAATTACTGGCCTCTATCCAAGAACAATCATGAGGAATTTGGGGAATTAGCACCCTCTTCAAGGAAAAAGTCACTGGCTGCCCTGGGATGATGTGGATTTTTCATACGGTTTTTTTGTTACCGAGATTACACAAGCTCCCCAGCCTTGCCTTTGCAAAAATATTAAAAGATTTTAAATGGGCTTTATTCTATGGAGGCAGAGTCCCAAATGCTGTTACACAAATAAAGTGATGAATGGGATGCCTATATATCATTTATTTCCTCTTGGAATTGGTGACCTTCCATCAGTCAGTAGTCTCCTTCACAGTCCCTCACTTGTGAATTATAAGTTAATCAAGAGTACAATGGAAACAATGCATCCATGGCCTGCTCGCTGCATTCATTTCTCTCCTCAGGGTGGATTACAGATGTTAAAGTTGTAATGAGCTTTCTTTTAGTCCAGTTTTGACCTCAATTCTGACTTTGCCAGCAAAAATTTCTCATGTGAGTTCATTCAAGATGTATTTGGAAAATACACTGAGATCTGGAAATGGGGGTTGTGAAGCTGGAGTAGTCTAAAATAAAATATCTCCTTAACTGCTCTATTTTAGGGTAGTGGGTTACATGGAAAATAATTTAAACAGAGAATGCTATTTCACATTTATCAGTGCAGAGGAATGAGTACTTTAGCATATTGCTCCATTTTACAGAGCCTGAGCTGAGTCTGGGGAACTTCCCCTTAAAGGGGATGCAGTACCTCCAGTGGAAGTATTTATTTTCAAAACATAGAGATGCACAATAGCAGTGAATGGAATACCAGGAAAAAATTATTCTCTTACAGTTGATAATACTAGTGGTAACAATGAAGGAATTATTCTCATTATAAAGAAGAGTTGATCTGAAAGGTAAAGAGAGGTGGTAATTAATTTCCTTTAATAGTCACACTGGGATCTCCTGTAGCGTGCAGTCTGATGTTAATAATATATTTTCCCCCCTATAATTAATGTTCATGTTCTGTTCCTGGGGGACTCTTCTCCACTACCCTCAGCATTGTCATTACTTAAGCATGCACAAGCAACTTTAGCACTTTGGTGGCTGCAATAGCTAATCCAAGCACTGCATCCCTTGCCTGTATCTTCTCTCCTGTCATGCTGGTGGCAAATGCCATCACTGGAACACGCAACCCCAGGAGAGCTGGGAAATTGTGAGGTATTTTGTCCCATTGTGGAGGAATGTGCAGCTTTAAAGAAAACAGCAAGTCAACACAGAGGGAAAGAGTGAGCCCTTTTTGCCTGCCCTGCTTTCTGAGGCTTGTGATTCACAGGTGCAGATGTTGCACCTACTTGCCAGCACAAGGCTGTGGCACAGCAGGATGAGCAAGGAAGCCTTTGGATTTCAGAGCAGCCTGAGGCTCTCATGCCAGCCACAGAGGGCATGGGAAGAGAATGAAGCCAGGGCAGAAGCAGCATGGACTGGGTTTCTTCTGGACGTCAGTCTCTAGTGTAAATGAAAGCTGTGCTGTGAACCAGAGATCAAGCAACATTTGAATTACTCTAAGATCCTGTGATTAAGCCAAGTTTGATGCTCCCTAGCTACAAATGCAGACATGACTCTTTTCAGAAAGCAACAAATCTGAGAGATACTTGTGGTTAACAGAAAGAGCAGGAGAGTAAAAATCTCAAGAAGGAATAGGAGACTAAGTGTTTTAACATTCTACCACTTCCTTCCACCTCTCCCAGATTTTATACTTGTTTAACTTGGGGCTCCTGCAGGACAAAGATGCCACAGAAAGAATTATTTTCCCTTTACCACTAAATTTCCTTTAGCCTGCTGCACGGTGCTAATGTGCATTCATCACACTTCAGAATATTAGGGAGAATGACTCTCAACAGACAAGTCAGAACAGAGGGAGCACAACAAAAAGCTCAAACACAGAAACGTTTCTGGAGCATAGCGGAGATACGCACCCAGGAGAACGCAGTATTGCTAAAGTCACACAAATGCAAGTATCGTCTGTTTGGTTTTGGTTTGTTGTTTTAAAAAATATGTTGTCTTGAGCAATTGGGCAAAACGTTTCCACACCAAAATGTTTCCAGAAGTGCTTTATTTCCCTCTTCTCTATCCACCACGGCTGCCACCACTGCCCAGTACAGATGAGCACTCCCACACTAGCATGTCCAGCCTTATTGGCACCATCCTGCTCTTTTCATGCACACAAGCAGGTTGGCCTTTGCTCCAGTATAGGAACTTCCACTTTGGCATTTACTCATTTCCTAAAATGAGGACAGCTACATCACACGACACATACCTATGACAGCACCTTTTAGGGCTGAGAAATGAGCTTGGGTGACTGGTGGTCTGCCTCACTCTTTAAATGTGTACTCTTTGAACTACAAAAGCTTTTCCTGGAGCAGCAGAGAGAGCTACAGAAACCCTGAGACTCGCTTTCTTCATCTCCTCTCTCTGACCTCTCCTACCCTCATTCTTTTGGTTCTCAGCACAAGGAAGAGTAAGCAAGTGAAAGACAGAAGCAACACCATGTTCACAAACTTTCCTCCCTAATTTCACACTTACTTTACACCTGCATCCTGAGTCAAGGATATCTCACTGAATTCTGCTAAAAGTGTAGTCTACCCAGAAATTTAAATATTCTCGAAATGACTGTAAATATAAAATGTAAAAGATTTTGCTTTTTTTTCCCTTTAGGGGAAACTGAAATATCAGCAGTTTCACTTTAGAACTAATTTCTATTTACTTCTTTAAGAATAAAAACTCTATTATGCCAAATTTTGTTAGCACATATAGACTGCTGCCAGAGGTAGATCTAAGAAACAGGAAAAAATCCTGGCTTGTGAATGCCACCAAAAATGCCCAATACTAAAGACAGCAATGCAATGCAATGCACTCAATGTACTAACTGACATTTCTTGCTAGCTGATAAATCTGTAAAGCAGTAAAATGACTAAGTAGATAAAAAGAAAGATGGAGATCAAGGGCACCACTATCACTGAGCCGTTAACAAGAAGGTTCCATAAGATTCAGAGATGGCAAGTAAGCAGACTCAAGGCTACAATGCACAAAGCCATACAGCACAAACCCATATTCCTAGAAGAAGTGCTTGGAAAACAAACATCCATATGCATAATATAGCTAACACAGTAGAGTGACTTCATAGTAGCTGAACTGGAAATATTTCATTGTATGGAAAGTATTTTGAAAGGTGACATTTCAGCACATAAACACTGCATTTTCCTGCTTATTCTGACAAAAGGTATTTCTCAAATTCATAAACGTCAAGCTTTTCCCAAGTTTTCCAACCTTGCATTTCCTACTTTGCATTGGGGGGGGTGGCAGGGGAGGGAAGAGGAGGAGGGAATGGAGAGTAGAGCTGAATTTTTTTATTGAAGATTTAAGTAATTGTTTCTAGATCCTCACATATCTAGGCCTTGCACATGTAAACAAAGGTGAGTGCAAAGTGTTATTTATGAAATATAAATGAAGCAGAAGACTGCCAAACAGGTGATATAGCATTCTCTGTCTAAAAATGGCATATTTTCATGGAAAAAACCAACATCAGAGACACTTTGTGTATCTTTCAAAGAAATCTTTGGGACACCGTTTTTATGGAAAACCAGAATACACCTTCTCTTTAATGAAATAATTCAGATTTTACTTTTTCTTTTCAATAAAAGGTAAAAACGTTTAGGAAGATAGTTAAATATTCCAGAATTTCTTATTAGAAGTGTCTCACTTGCACATAACTCATAAGCTACTTGCAGGCAGTGTCCACTGCTGCAGGTGTTCACCAGAATAAAAACCCTGAAACTACCTGTTGCTTCTTCCCCCACACTGGGTGATCAGTACCTTGAGACTCTGATCCAGGAGGTGACGTGGGTAAAGCATGCGCTGCCCACTCAGGTTTCCCATTCTGTCAGACCAGCAATGGTAGTTCATGCCTTTCAATCAGAAAGCTTACGAAGGCCTTCTCCCCCAAACTGGCAGGAGACACCGAGGTGCCAAGAGATCCACAATTTCCAGTAAGAGAGCCAAGTAAAGCCATACAGTGGCGGTGTTTCACATCTGACCTCCCTGGCCTGACTGGAGACCTGTGGGTTCTTGATCCCAGGCTTCAGGCAAGAATGTGGTCCTGCTGAGTGAAAGCAGCACTGCTGCTCTGAATACTGCTCTTAAACAAACCAAGGAACATAATACGTTTACATTACCACTTACACTGAGAATACAACTTTCTCCAGAAGAAGGGATATCACAGTGCTATTTAAAATACATCATGGCAGCTCAGTATGCAGCTGCATAGTGATGCTGTTCTCCCATCCATAGGGAAACTCATGTCTAGAGATACACACACTGCTCTTATCAAAGGTTTGTTCCTAATTAGGGAGTAACTGAAGCCCTTTTTAACACCTGCATTGCATGGATTTAATATACTAATGTGTAAACCTGTCTCAAATATCTAATCCTAAAAATGTTTTACTTTCTTTTCAGTACTCTTAAGTAGTTAGTCCTGCCAATTTAACTCCATCAGGCTGAAAGGCATTAAATGAAATGTCTAAGAGGAATTAATTTAAGTACTTATCAAAGACCAGTAATATCAATTTCCACTGGTAAGTAAAATGAATGTATATGAACTGGAATCAGATACATTGATTCTGCTCTATTGTGAAAACATAGCTTGGAGATAAATAGTACTATGGTTATTTGCCCAGGAAAATGTGCATCATCCTGATGGAACTGCTCTCATGACCTTGACTAAACTAACTGCACTCCAGCTTTCTCAAAAGCAGTGCCAAGATACCAACAATAGCTTCAAATACCAACAAAACACGTCTGTTTTTTTGAGGTGTCCCTTTTACAATGAGGCTTTGAGAAAAACAGTCTTCATCCACAAGCATTTCTTGACTCAGATGTGCAGTTACTGCTGTACTTCTGCATAATGAAAACTAGAAGATAACACAGGACACTGTTCAGGGCCTGTGCTTGGGCTATAGTTAAAAGGCAAACTAAAATGCACCTTGCACCGGCATTTTCAAAGGACAAGTTTGGTACCATAAACAAAGCTCATTTCTGCTGTTGAGTGCTTCCCAAAGCATCGTTCTGCCTTAGGGGTCCATGGCTCAAAGACAGCACAGGCTGTTCCACATGGCCACTAATACAGGTTTAGGAATGGCATCAGCTGGTGTCTGGCTTTGGAAAAGCTGGAGCTGAATATTTCTGGCTGGCTCCTCCAGACTGAAGGGCTGTGATTCGATCTAGGTTGGTATTCACGAATTCTGGAGACTTGAGTTTGCTCAAGTCTCTTAATACTGTGGCTGGAGCTGAGACTGGGGCTAAGGACTGATGGGGATGAAAAGCGGGGGCTATTGCTGGGAAGACCAAAGCTTATAAAGCTCAGAAGAGCGTAAGCACAGTAAAGCACGACCAGCTGTAGGGCTGGGTGGGAATAATGTGCTTTCGGTTATGCTAGTCTGGGGTTTAACGGCTTGGTGTAGAACTAGAATTTGGATCCAAATAACTGAGTTAATTACTGGATCTCAAAGGGCTGAACTGATGATCCATCTAAAGACAACAGCAAAAACTTGCTACGGGCCTCCCCGAGCAAACGCAAGGCTATACCTTAGCCTGAGCCAACACGTCGGCTTCCTTGTTACTCACCCTTGTGCAGAAAAAACTTCCAAATTCAATTTTTAGCTATGGGAAGCCTTTATGCTGATACACCAAATTTTTCCGGGGCTATTATTAGCTTACTGAAATGCAACTGCTGTTGATAAGAAAAAGCTTAGATAAAAAAACAGGACAAAGTGACCTGAACACAAGTATGGCTTCACAGTCTTGCCAAATACCCACATTGTGCCAAGGCTTATCATGCACTGGTTGTGTCTGTGTGGAAGCTAACAAGGATTGGCGGGCAGGTAGCTTGGGAGTAATATAATTTAAGGCAGCAGGCCCTAAGAAACCCCCTTAAGAAACCTTAAAGGGGACCATTTCTTGAGACCCTGTCTCTGCTGCTGAAAAGAACAGTGTCTGGTCAGTGACTTGTTCCTTCTGAGTAAATGAGAAAGTCGGATCCTCAATCACTGATTTGAGGAGTAAAGCAGCTTACAGCTTTCTATGCTTTGTTATATTTGCGTGTGATGTGCTCATCAGCAAACATTTTTAGGATTCTTGCCTGTCTTCTGGCATTGTCTCAACTTCACTAATAAAAAAACCCCTCTGGCTAGAACATCACAGATGGTGGGGCAAACCCCTTCTTTGTCTTGGGTCCAGCACAAGTGTCCATGTTGTGGTGAGAATGAGGATGAGCAATGTTAAAAGCCTCAAGAGACCCACTGAGCTGGACTGAGCACAAATGCCAGCAGAGCAAATGGCTTGTGCATAGCCCTGCAGCAGATGCAGGCTGCTCACGTATACCAAGGATGAGGGTTAGTGTTAGAACTAGGTTTAAAGGATGGGGTAGTGGAAGCACTGGCTTCAGGAGTGTTAACAGCACTGACCCTGCACGTTCATTGAACTGGTATTGGGGCTGGGTAGTTACTTGCACTGTCAGGAAGGGCATATGAACTCCTTTTGATGTGCAAGTTAGGTTTAGAGATGAGACTGATTGAAGTCTGGATCTGCAGGCCTGGGAGAAGAATGAGCCAATGACTGAGGATTAATTTTAGCTCTAAATCTGGGGTGCTTCAGTTTCTGCAGTCCCTCCAAACCCCAAATGGAAACAAATCTTCTCTAAGATCCTTGGGGAAATCTGCTGCCATCCTACCAACCTGGGCCTTAGACAATCCAAAAATTGATTAAACTCTTCAGATCCCATTTCCCTTAACCCCAGCCACAATGAAGACAGTAAAACTCAGCAAAGCATCTGCCTCTCAGCAGATGTCCCAAACCCTCACTGCAACCCAACAATTCCTGCTGATTGTCCCAGCAGACTGAGCAGCTCACTTCTGCCTGATTTTAACTGTAATCACCATCCTAAGCCTTATTATATCTTTAATTATCATCTGAGACTTCTAACAGTTAAAAAGGTAAATTTAAACTGTTTGATTCTTGCCTTGTCTGCCTCTCCCTCTACAGATATAGGATCCAGCATCAAACTGAACTGCCCATCCCCAAAGCCCCACCTCATGTGTACCCCTAGGCTTGCTTACCTGTCCTACATCAACCCTCATGGGGCCAAAATTCAGCTTAGAGCTTTTGCTCCTATCAGTGCTCACTTCACACTGGCCTTCTGGTCAGTCTTGTGCAACCCATGACTATTTCTCCTTGTTCAATATTTCCATGGCTAAAACTTAACAGTATCTCTTTCACAAAAACTGTGTATAAGTTGCCCAGTGTCTTGTCCCTTCCTCCACAGCTGAGCTTCAAATTCAGGTTTTCCTCTCATCATCCAGTACTGAAGTGATCCCAGTGAACTCTTGTAGCAATAAATTGAATTATCATGCCCTTGTGATTGCTAGCAATAACCCAAATGTTAATCTCAATTTTAATTTTCTCTACCCCAAAGCCAAGCAGAATAAGCTGGTTTACATGGAAAAAAGGCCTGAGAGTAGCTTTGAGAATGGTATTCCTTACTGACTTGGACCCATTTGGGTCCAGGGGGTTATGTTCTTTGGTGGGTGCTGTAAGATGTGCATGATGAGGGTTTTTCAGTCTCTGCTGGGTGGGGGCCGTTTAGCCCACCCATCAGGTGTCCCATGTCAGGGTTAGGAAGAACAGAGACAGAAGAGCTACATTTACTGCTATGTCCTGAAAGTTCCTCTGCTCCGGGATGATACACTGTTGTCTGGTTATGGCTATGCTTATTAGAATATTAAAGAGTTATTCAACATTTTTACAGAGAACCTTTCTCTTACTTCTCTACAAAAATATCGAGCAAATGTTTTTTGACAGTTTTTCAGCCATTGAAGAATTCCTTTGAAAAAGGCCTGGCTCATATCCTTTATGGTGAGGTGGTTGCCTGACTGCAGTGCTATTGAGCAGTACTGGCCTGCTTCAGGAGGTTCCTGTGAAGGGAGGTTCACTGTCTTTCCTACGCTTACATTCCCCCAATCCTCCCCAGCCTCCCTAATGAAAAATTAGGCATTCCAACCAAAGTCTGAGGGTCTCAATAGCCACCTTTGTAACTTCCTTTAACCTTGTCTCCCTGTTAACAAGTTTTCTATAAGTGGGCTGAGTACTTTCAGAAGTGGAGGCATTGGAACACACAAAGGCAATCTTCCTGCCTAAGGGCCATGCAGGGATTCCCTGGCCACAGCATTGGACATGGAGAGCATCCTGTCCACAGGTCAGTGAAACATTCTCTGTTTTAATTGTTGCATTGCACACTTGACTGAAACTTTTGGTTCTGAACAAGCTGTATTTTTCTGGCACGTTCCTAGGAAAGTAGATTCTCAGTTTGCTGCCAGGTAGAAATGGATAGTTGAGTTTTTTAAGAGCACCGAGTGGCCTATTAGCAAGTGTAAATGCATCCAAAAAAATGAAAGAAGACTATATTTCTGCTTCTGATTCACTGTTCTCTGCCAAATAACACTTTCCCAGTCACCTTTTCTTCCTCAAAGAGAACAGGTTGTGACAGATTGAAGTCTTCTCCCCTGCTATGTCAGGAGCCTTTATGTGACAATTACAACATCATTTTTGTTTTACGATCAGCTGAAGTCAGTTCAAAACAGCACGTCACCTCACACATGAAATAGCATTACTTTATGTGATGGGTACTGGAATTTGGCAGGAGCATTTCCTCGTTTGCAGTCTGCTTTTTTCTGTCTCAACTTGATGCAGAGTAACTTCAGTTTTGAAGTCAGTCAGGCTTATCTGGAGGAGTGACTCATCTAGGGCAAGCAGAGTAGCCAGCTCCTGCTCGCTCTGAAATGTTAAGGAGTGGAGGAGGAGAAAAATTACAAATTCATGATGGGGAAGACCTCAGACCTTCCAGATAAAACCTGTGATATTTATCGGCAGCTCTGTGAGCAGCAAGCTCAGTGCTCAGCAGGCAGTTTCTTTATCCCCTCACTTTTCATGGGATTTGCCTTTCTCTCTTGTTGCACCCAGCTCACGTGCCACAGACAAGGCTGGCCTCAGAAAGTTCAAAGAGGAGCCAGCTGGCTGCATATGAGTGCTCAGATCAGTGGATCCTACTGATGTAATCAACAGTCTTCTAGCTTTTATATTTTGTATGTCTCCAGAATAAACATCTCTAGAATTAGCCAAGAGCAGGTCTAAATGCTGCAGTGCTCAGAGTGATTCTGGCTTTCCCTGACAATTGCTTTTTCACATAATCTATCAGACTTATGAAAGTAATACAGCATTTCCTAATAGTAACCCCTCTCACTTGTGATTTCTCTTTTTGTGGCCAGAGGAGACAAAGTGTACGGTCATGGCACAAAAATCTCTTCAGAACAACCACTACTATAATACTTCATCTGCCAAAACTATCACCATGAATTTAAGACACTTGGTCCTAAGACCATCCACTTTTCCCAATTTCTGAACAGTTCCTACTTCTCTTCTTTTCGGGTAGCCAACTTTTCCTTTTTAAAATGTTTATTTTTTAAAACCAAAATCAACTCACTTCAGATGTGAGACACTTTATCTTACTCCACTGCATTCAGATTCAAAAGGAAGTGTGTGCAGAAAACAAAAGAAGCTTTTTGAGTGGTGAAAATGTCAGAAAGCTCTTGAGTAGGTTCTCTGGAGTCTGCAGGGACAGATATCTATTGTCACAAAAATTGAAGAAATTCACCAATTTCAAGATCTTTATCTTTCTCTCAAACTTGACAAATCAGCCAGCAGGTTCAAAAGACAAACAAATACGTGTGCACACAAACACACACACACATACCTGCAGACAACATGACCAAATAATCCTTATTTCCCCAAAAAAATCATTGTTTATCAAAGTCCAAACCATGCAGGTTGCAAGGACTGAATCCTGTAAAGAGTAACAAAGCAGTAAGGGAGAGGTAGCAAAATGTACAAGGACAGCCATCTCTGGCTGAGGAAGGTGATTCTCTCCTACAGCTCCCCTCTAATGATGCCTCACCAAAGGGGAGTACTCCATCCAGGCCTAGGGCTCCCAACATAAGAAGGATGTGGACCTGTTGGAGTAAGTCCAGATGATCAGAGGGTTGGATCATTCCAAACCTCTCCTATGAAGACAGGCTGACTGAGTTGGGATTGTTCAGCTTGGAAAAAAGAAGGCTCCAGGGAGATCTTACTGCAGCTTTCTTGTACCTGAAGGGGGCTGACAAGAGAGCTATATGGGACTTTTCACACAGGAATGGAGAGATGGGATGAGCAGGAATGGCTTTAAACTGAAAGAGGGTGGGTTTGGACTAGGTATTCGAAAGAAATTCTTTACTGTGAGGGTGGTGAGGCACTGGAACAGGTTGCCCAGAGAAGTGGTGGATGCCCCATCCCTTGGCAATGTTCAAGGCCAGGAGAATGGGGCTTTGAGCAACCTGGTCTAGAGGAAGGTGTCCCTGCTTATGGCACACAGCTGGAACTAGGCTATCCTGAAGGTCCCTTCCAACTGAAAGTATTCTATGATTCTATGATCTGAAAGAAAAGAAAGAAATCTTCGTCTTTTTTTAAAAAACCACAACTTTAATTTGTTTATACAATAACACTTTGTTTTATTATGCTATCAGACGTGTGGCCTGGCATTGTCCTCTGCTTGTATGGCTCTATCAGACATAGGGAGAAAGACAGTGTATTAAACACTCAGGAGAAGAAGTGCAAAAGCACAGGGTGGAGATGCAAGAGTTAGGAGTCTCTGAAATACCTTTGAGTTCATTCTTAAAAAAATATCAGACTGTCAGACTGAGCATGTCCCTTTGACTTCAGTATTTCTTGTGTTTTAAAAACCTAACCAAAGAGCATTAGCATTCTACTGCCGTGTATTTACAGTATACAGTACAAATGAGAACAGTGAGTGCCTCTCAGATGTGGTCTTTCCTTTAGATGCCTGATATTCTATACTGCTAAGTGCTGCCTGGAGACTGATGGAAACTATATAGGTTGATTTACAGTCTATTTGGAAGTAAAAAAAGTGCATGTAATACTTTAATTTCCTTGTCCTATTTTAATTCTTTTTCCATATCCAGGCTGGAGTCCAGGAAAAATGCAAGTTTTGCAGATATGTTTATCGATCTTTGCATTGTGATTTAGTAACATGCATCATCTGGCTCTTACTTGTGCATCTTAAAAACCCAGTAGAGAAAGATGTTGAGCCCATGTTCTAAAATAAGTATATGTTTTAAACATGCTATTAAATTGTAGTTTCTACATTTTCTAGATTTTTCCATTTCCTTTCCCGGAGTTTTAATTCCTCTGGGGCATATCATAAAGTCCTTACTCAGACAAAACTACTTTTCTATTTACATTGTGTAGGTTGAAAACTGCATGAGGCAGTTAATATCTGCAATACAAGTACTTTCTTATCATTTAGGTCAGCAAAGTTAAATTGTTTTTTGACATACTAACTATTGAATAAAATAATATTAAGGTCACCACTCCTTTTCTGGCAAGGATTTTCTTAAAAATCCAGCAACAGCTCCAGATTAGTAGTCAGAGTATTTATACAGATTTTATGAATGATGGCTCACATGCACTCAATTTTTTGTACTGCTTATATTTAAAAAAAAACCTGTGAAAGCTGCGTTAGTCCTCCATGGAGGTTTCTACATTCTCATCGATTCTGTTCAGACAACCAAGCTCTTTTGAAGTGAAATTTTAATTTATTATTTTCATTTTCGCACTATTTCCTTTGAAATTTTCCTTGTGTTTGCCTTTCCCTCTGTATGTTTGCCTTTATCCCAGGGTTTTGGGCAATGGGCTGCAGGCCTACTCCAGTGTCCAGGAAGTAAGCTAGGAGGGTGCTCAGCATTTGATCATCACCATGCCGTGTGACATTTCGCATCTTTTATTGTAATTGTAATTTCAATGGTCTCGTCAATACTGATGAAATTTATAACATGCCAGGAGGGTGCTCTCAGATTAAGTTGTTTTCTTGTGTATTAAAGGGCTGTCATGGAACATTAACTGTGAGACACCAACGAAATGGACTGAGACTTTAACACAAGTTTAATGACCTGGAGCTGGAATTTAGTGCCCTTTCTCCTAGGAGAGCTACTTTATTACTCTACAAGTAGATTCAGTTCGTTCATGGGACTACTTGTAAGATGCACTCACTGTGATTAAGGAGGTCAGAATCTGTGCCTGTTGACAAAGGACTACTTTGACACTTCAGATTTCCTTTGTGCTGCTTTTGCTTTGACTAGTGAGCACTTCATCAGGTGAGTCATCCCCTTTCATTGGGACTAAAGCTTGCACAGCTTGATCTGTTTGGATTTATGGGCATACCCCATTAGGCTACACCACTGAAGTGAAGGACACTGCTTTGGAATAATGAGGTATTCACTGCGAGCAAGTAATATTAGATTGGGGCTAGAAACACGCTGTGAGCGTGTTGGCAAAGGAGACGATTCCTCTGAAGTGATCTGAGCTGGGTAACATTCTGTAGGACTAATAACCCAGAGGGGAAGATTTGTTGCATAAATGCATAAGGGACTGTGGGTCTAAATTCCTGTCTTACAGGTGGCCCTAAGCACAGCCCTCCATAAGGCACTGAAACAGCAGAATGTAGGGTTCCAAGCCTCCCTTCTATCCTGCACTTCCTTGGGGACATGTGTTTTGTCTGCCTGGTGAGCAAGCAGTTCAGGCTCTGCATCTTGAATGCTCAAAGCCATGAAGAGTGGGCCAACCAAGTGGCTTATGGCCACCAAACAGATGTGGTTGATTGTCCTGCTTCTCCTGCACTTCTTATCTTTACTGCTAGTCCATGCTCCTTCTGTGAGCTAGCTAAATTCTGTAATTTTGCAAAAAAACACAGCCATCCTTTCTTTTTTTTCTTTTATTTTCTGATAGAGAAAGCTCACAGGAGTTCTGCAGAAGCCTCACTAGGTAGGACAGCAAAGGCAACGGGCAGAAGTGAACATCTAGGTGCAGGGAACAGGGGCTGGAAATCTGGCATTTGTAAATGGGACTGGTCCTCCACCACTGAAGTGCACTTGGTGGCAGCGTGGACTTAATTTAAGTTGTAGCCTGCTGTGAAACCTCATCTTTCAGGCGTCAGTAGACTTCACTGCAAATCCTCTCAGTTGATCATAGCAACTTCCCTGCATGGCCTCCCAGGGAGGCCCAATTTGGGGGTGTTTAGGCTCAAGAAGAGGAGACTCAGGGGGAACCTCATTGCTCTCCACAACTGCCTGAAAGGAGGCTGTGGTGAGGTGGGGGCTGATCTCTTCTGCTGTGCCTTCAGTGAGAGGACTAGAGGAAATGGCCTTAAGCTGAGATAGGGGAAATTTAGATTAGACATTAAAAAAAAAATTCACTGTTCAGGTGGTCAGGCATTGGAATTGGTTGCCCAGGGAGGGGGTGGAGTCACCATCCCTGGAGGTGTGCAAGAGGTGTGTGGATCTGGTGCTGGGTGATGAGATTCAGTGGTTTAGGGATTACAGTGACAGTGCCAGGTGGGCAGTTAGACTGGATGATCTTGTAGGTGTCTTCCAAACTTAATGGTTTGATGATTCTATGATTCAGTTGGGCCAATTTGTGCCAATTTTGTCACGAAAAATAGAAAATGAATTGCAGAAGAAGACTATCACCTTTCCCAGGCAATAATGGCAGCATTATTCTGAGTACTACCAGTATTAGAATAACTATGCAAGATTACACTATTAAAATGAAATAGTTTAATTTTAAATTAAAAATCAGAATATCTTTCTGGGAATGTTCCCATTTTTTAAAAAGAAAGGAAAACTCAGGGAACTACAGGCCAGTCAGTCTCAGTATTCTAAGGCACATGGAAAATAAGAAGGTGACTGGTGACAGCCAACAGGGTTTCACTAAAGGCAAATTGTGCCTGATAAATTTGGTGGCCTTCTACAAGGGTGTTACAGCAGTGGTGGATGAGGGAAAAGCAACTGACATCATCTCCCTGGGCTTGTGCAAAGCATTTGACACTGTCCCGCACAATGGCTTTGTCCCTACACTGGATAGACACGGATGGATCACTCACTCATTGGGTAGGGAAGTGGCTCAATGGTTGCTCTCAAAGACTTGTGGTCAAGAGCTTGATGCCCAAGTGGACAAGTAACATTCCTTGGGTTCAGTACTGGGACCAGTGCTGTTGAACATCTTTGCTGGTGACATGGGCAGCGGCACTCAGTGCACCCTCAGGAAGTCTGCCAACAACGCCCAGCTGTGTGGTGCATTTGACACATTGGAGGGAAGGGATGCCATCCACAGGGACCTGGACAGGCTTGAGAGGTGCATCTGTGGGAACCTCATGAAGTTCAGCAAGGCCATGTGCAAGGTCCTGCACCAGGGTCAGGGCAATCCCAAACACAAACACAGGCTGGGCAGAGAATGGATTAAGAGCAGCCCTGAGGAGAAGGACTTGTGTGCTTACTGCCCTGAAAGCCAACCACACCCTAGGCTGCACNCATCTTTGCTGGTGACATGGGCAGCGGCACTCAGTGCACCCTCAGGAAGTCTGCCAACAACGCCCAGCTGTGTGGTGCATTTGACACATTGGAGGGAAGGGATGCCATCCACAGGGACCTGGACAGGCTTGAGAGGTGCATCTGTGGGAACCTCATGAAGTTCAGCAAGGCCATGTGCAAGGTCCTGCACCAGGGTCAGGGCAATCCCAAACACAAACACAGGCTGGGCAGAGAATGGATTAAGAGCAGCCCTGAGGAGAAGGACTTGTGTGCTTACTGCCCTGAAAGCCAACCACACCCTAGGCTGCACCAAAAGAAGTGTGACTAGCAGGTCAAAGGAGATAATTATGTCCCTCTACTCTGCTCTGGAATATTGAGCTCAGCTCTGGAACCACCAACACAACGAGGACATGGACCTGCTGAAGTGAGTCCAGAGGAAAAAACCAAAAAAATAAAATAATCAATCTTATTTCTTGTCAGCTCTTCCTTTCATCTCACACTATGAACCATAGAAATGCTGGAGTTTTTCCCTCAGACTTTGATCACTGCATTACCATGACAACAATGTATTTATCGTAGCCATTATAGATGGACTTCAGGTGGTAACTGGATCCCTCAAATGTCCATGGGTGAGCTTTTGCTCTCCAAATACCAAGATAAATTAAAGAGTTACTCTCTCCTGAAGAGCTAACAGGTAACTTACTAGCTTTCAACTCTTTCAGCCAAGTCCACTGCCTTCCATCAGCTGAAATCTACTGACTATTTTAATTATATGGAAAACAAGGTCAAACTTTTATTCACCACTTCGCTTTGCTTTTTGCTGACTGAAACCTGTAATCCGGCAAGTTAATGCATCAATCTGACAGGATGTGACATATGGACATCACAAAGGTTTTTATTCTTACTGTTTACATTATTCTACTTTCCAGAGTTTTCCAGCCTTGCACAGCAGAAGGGAAATGTGTAAAGCTTTGTTCTCAAAGAGCTCACAACTAAAAGATGCTATTTTGCATACATATGTGCTTGGAGTGTAAAAATATATGATAGAACCAAGACCCATTACTCTTCTGAAGACATTGATGCATGAGGGTAATCAAGTCACTTCAACAATAAAAATAACTTCAAACTTAAGCACAAGTTTTAATACCTTGCTGAATTAAAGGTATAATACAAAACAGCAAATGCAATTCTAGCTCAACAAGCAAGATTGTGCAAGATTCTTAAAGTTTGTGTTTCCTTAGCTTAAGGAGTATCCAAGCAGATGATGAAAGTCCTTTTACACAAGTTTTTGTAGATAGAGTAAACTATAAATATACAGTAAAAGTTTCATTAATGCCTGTCAATCTGCTTCTAAAAGATGTAATTAGAAGATCAAAAAAACTAATTAGAAAGTCTGTTTGATCTCAAGAGTTTGGTTACATACTGACAATCTTGAAATAATTTGTATCAGAAAGAAAGCTTTATATAATTCTGAACTTGAACAACTGATATTTTCTAAGATACAAAAATGGTGCACGGTTCTTTGAAACAAAAATTATATCACTAAGGTAGCCATAAATATCAGTTGTTATTAGTAAGAGAAAATCTTTATTAATCTGTTTAAACCAGATAAAATGTATAATTTAAAATCTCAAGAACATGATTTAACCATACCAAAACCAATGTTTTCTAGAAGCAGAAACACCTGAAAACAAACAAGAAAGTTTGCAGAAAATGTGGATTTTATTTAGGGCTAGCCTCATTGGAGCTCTCTCAGCTCTTGCCTTTTCTAGGGAGTGGTCTGGGGACAGCGCCTGCCAGGAAGCCTGGTTCTTCCATTTTCAAGAATCTGTCTTGGTTACACAGAACATTTACATGATTAAACCACTTGGGCTGAAATTCTGCAGTCTGGTGTCTGCCTGGGAATTTTAATTATTCCTATTTTCAGCCAGAAGAGTTAAAATGTAGAGGTGATATATTCATGAGAAAAGTTAGTCTTTGCTTTGCAGGTGTGCGTGCTCTTTGCAACAGGGATATCCTCATTTAAAAATCTGCCCGGATTTGCCAACGTTTAATAAAACTGAAGCTTTTACCCTACTACATGGGGACTAATGTTGTTATTTCAGCATTGGTTTGGGCCAGGCTAAGCTAGCATTGCTGGCACAAAAGTGGTCACAACCTTCCCCTGTCCATCCCAGCTTATGCCAGTAGTTGTGAAGTGACTTAGTGAACTGATTGTGAACTGCCAGCAAATTAAGCTGACTTAAAATGACCAGCAATAACAAAACAAAAAAATTATTTGATTATAGGGTGATTACTAAACTGTTAAGTACTGCATAATAATGAATATACAGGAAGGGAGTAAATCAAAATTACACAGGCAGACTTAATTATACTATTTCCTAATTTTTGAGTGCTCAACTTTGTATCCATAGCAGTTAGCATTCAAGGCCATTTCTGTGAGTGTGTGACTTTGCTAGGCCTTTCAAAAAATGGAAAATCTCACTATTTGGCATTGTTGTGACATTTCCAAAATATCAGCAGCCTTCCACTCACTTCAGCTAACAAGCTGTGTCAGCTGGAGTGGTCACAGGGTCCTGCTGTAGGTAGGCACAAAGGGCTGCAGTAAGCGGTAGGGATAAGATGCTCTCCTGCTGGGCTTTGAGGCAGCAGAGCAGCACCAAGTTTTCCAGCACTGGGATGCCCTCCCAGATGTCCACATGGGCCAGCTTTTCCTTCCTGTCCTCCCCAACCGTCAGCTCAATGCCTCCTTCTGTACCTTAGACTCCTCCTCACTCCAGTTACACACTGCAGGATGAGCACATGCTCATCTCTATTTCTGGCTGTCCAAGTCCCAGGTACTTCCTAAGAAATTTTGAGCATCACCCCCCACTTTCCAACCCCACCTTCAGATTTTTCTCAGCCCAAAGACCCTTCTCCTCCAACCTCTTTCTCCCATGTTGCCACCCGTTGTCCCTCTTCCAGGCTCAGCTCCATGCTTGCTCCCTTCGTGACACCCTCTTTTTCCACCTGTTCACACTACCCCCTCCTTACCCAGGCTTGTACTAAGGGCTTCTTTTTCCTCACTGCCATGGATTACAGCTGAAATTTCCTTGAGTCCCTTGCTCCTTGTCCATGTTCCTTCTCCTACTGGTCATCATTTTCAACTCCATCCATGTTCACTGTTCCCACTCCTGCTGGTCCATTTTTCATCCCAGTGCACTGTGTCCTTGCCTGACCTGTACAACTTCCTTGAGTCAGTCTCAGCCTTGCCTCCATTTCTTCACTCAGCAGTGCCCCTCAAGCCCCACTTCTCCTCTCATCCAGAAATGGAAAAAGTTCAGCAGTCACTCTAAAGTGGCTTAAACCACTGGCTGGTTCCAAAGGAGATCCCTTGTCTTCCTCCCACCCCTGCAACTTGTGTGGCTGCACAGTGACCCAGTTTTGGAAAATGCAACAGCTGACAATTAACCCATCCACATAAAGAAAAGGTTAAATTTCAGCAAGATCAGCTTTCTACTCTGACACACTGGTGTCCAGATTTGGGACTAAGGCAGGATCATCCTTTGCAGTAGCAGCAGAGATGTACATGGATGTGGTGGTTTGACCTTGGCTGGAGGCCAGGTGCTCACCAAAGCCGCTCTATCTCTCCCCTCCTCAGCTGGATAGCAGACAGAAACTGTAACGAAAGGTTAATGAGTTAAAGATGGCGAAAGAGACTGGAGATCACCTGCGAGTTACTGTCAGGGGCAAAACAGACTCAGCTTGGGGAAATTAATTGAATTTATTACTGATCAAATCAGAGTAGGATCATGAGAAGTAAAACGAACCTTAACAACACCTTCCTGCCACCCCTCCCTCCTCCCTGGGAAGAGAACTTTATTTCCAGTTCTCTACTTCCTACCCACCAGTGGCATGGGGAGACAGGGAATGGGGACTGCAGTCAGTTCATCACATACTGTTTCTGCCACTGCCTCCTCC
This sequence comes from Dicrurus megarhynchus, assembly GCA_013399195.1. NCBI lineage: Eukaryota > Metazoa > Chordata > Aves > Passeriformes > Dicruridae > Dicrurus > Dicrurus megarhynchus. The sequence continues at coordinate 1,802,739 of VXAD01012874.1, read as the reverse complement.
TCGGGGAGAGGAGTCCCTCCCTTGCTCCAGTGTGGGGTCCCTCCCACTGGAGACAGTTTGTGGAGGACTCCAACAGGAATTCTTCCCATGGGCTACGGTTCTTCACTAACCACTCCACCATGGGTCCCTTTACCACAGGGTGCAGCCCTTCAGGAACAGACTGCCCCAGTGTGGGTCCCCTCCAGGCTCACAGGTCCTGCCAGGAGCCTGCTCCTCTGTGGGCTTCCCATGGGGTCACAGCCTCCTTTGGGCATCCACCTGCTGTGACGTGGGGTCCTCCAGAGGCTGCAGGTGGATCTATCTCTGCACTCCTCTGGTCCTCCATGTGCTACAGTGGCAAAGCTGCTTCACCACGGTCTTCAGCATAGCCTGCAGGGACATCTCAGCACCTGGAGCACCTTCTCCCCCTCCTTCTTCACTGCCCTTGGTGTCTGCAGAGCTATTTCTCTCATTTATTTTCACTCCTCTCTTCTCTGGTCACAATTACTCCTGCCCATAACTGGTTTTTCCCTTCCTACACATGTTATCCCAAAATAATTAGTACCTTTGCTGACTGGCTTGGCCTTGGCCAGCAGGGGTTCTGTCTTGGAGCCACTTGGCATTGGCTCTGTCAGACATCAGGGAAGCTTCTAGCAGTTCCTCAGAGAATACACACCCGTAGCCCTCCCATCAGCACAACCTTTCCATGCAAATTCAGTACAATGGATTAAAGCAGTCTTGCAACTATGGCTTTAGCCAAAATGGATAAGATTTGAGGAAGCAATGGGAAGTAAGTCTTAAATGGAAAAATACAGGCAGTGCTGCCTGAGTTCATGCCAGAAACATGACTCCCAGTTACTGCTTTGTTCTTTAAGACAATTGTTTGCAAGAGGTGTCACGCTTTGGCAGAGTGAGAGGAGATTCACATCAAATAAATTTCTCCGAAAGAAACCTGCAGACTAGCTAAACTAGGAAACAAGACTAGGAAGAAGCATCTAAAACGTTATTAACTCCAGAAAAACATGCAAAAAAAAGGCCTGGACTGAAGTGAGACATTTCCTACATTATAATCCCCGAAAAACATGCGACTTCCACTCTAGTCACGCTCCTGGTCAAAGCACAAGAAGAAATGCAACAATTAAGGCTATTCATCAGTTGAGGTTTTGGAACCCTTATCCATATTCTATTTAGGTGTAGTCTATTTCAAACTTTGGGGGACACTGTCAGTGAGGAATGTGGAAGAACTTTCAATGAGCCCTATGTTGGAAACATCTTTCTGCCAGCTCTACTATACTCCCCTGAAATTTTTTTTTTGCTGGGATAGCTCATTCTACTCAGGGAAAGAGTTTAGTTTTGCCAGCAAAGTAACCGCACACAACATGCATCTGCTAGAGAAAGTTACCACTGTGCCCTTACACGGGCTACTGTCAGCAAAGACCTTTAAGAGCAGACAAGATCTGGATCACCAAAACAACCTTCCCGCAGAACCATTTCTGAGCTCTCCCTGCAGTGCCTTTCTCTTTCCTTCTCTGTGTTGCAAAACATTAATCTAGATTCATAATTCAGATCCTCAAAAGAAGTGAAAAAGGTTACATCAGTGCCTGAGTCAGTTTAAGTTTTGCACGCAAAACTGCGAACAAACATTTTTCATGAATGAAGTAGCTAGAAAGAGCCAAAAGGTTTGGGTATGTGTTCACTGCTGACAAGTACTTATATTTCAAAAACCTTCTGTGGCTGATGCAACGTGAGAAATCCTCAGGGGACTTAGCATACAGCACTGTCTCCACATGCAGATAGACAAAAGTATTCTGCAAAAGAACACTGTCCTCTTCTTTGGGTGCCAGATGGGTGAATCTTAAAACTGATAAACATGAGGTTGCAGAGCAACCAAAAAATTCTAATTATAAACCTACTTTACATCATCCAAGCTGTATGCAGAGTAATTCAAAATAAGGAGAAACAGAAAAACAAATGGGTAGACGAAAGCAGAAAGTTCAGGCCTGCTCCTCTTCTTGAAACCACATACAGACAAAAAGCTGCCTCCCAGAAGAACAAGGCCCCTTTGTAGCATGCCGGTTTTCAGACAGTACTTCTTACTTCACAGCTGCCGTGCTACCGTGATGACTGCTCCCTTTCCATCCAACCCATCCTTGCTGCTCTATACATGAGTCAGACTGGAGACCTATTCAAGCCCTAAATATGTGCTTAAGTCTTTCCATGTTCAGGAAAGAAACTGAGATGAAATTCTGAGTAATGAAAAGCATGTGCTTAAGTGTTTACCTGAATAAAGCCACTCTGCTGAATTTGTGCTAAAATGTCAAGCGCATGTCAGGCAAGCTCAGGATCTTCTGCAGCACTCCTGTTTGCAGAGCCTCTGCCATGAAAAGCACTGTGTCCCAAAGGGGGAAAAGGTTTTTCCTGGAGAGCAGCCCAGAACGAAAGGAGCCATCAGATCAAAGATAAGTCTTACCTCCCCCGCTACACCCCTCACTTCCCCAAACAGCGGATCAAGGCAGAGGAGGACTACAAAAAGGGAAAAAAATAGATTCTTTTTCCAGCAGAAAAATGAGACGTTCCCCCAGCTCCCTTGGTTTCTCCAAGCAATGCAGCTAGGAGCAGGCTGTTGCTTGCCTGAAAGCTCATAGACCACAAGATGTGAAGTCATGGAGTGCCAGTGTCAAGTTATTTATTGGCATCTTCCGCCTCCAAACCACTTCACAGCTTGGCAGTATGCAGGAGGGTGTTCAAACTGACCACAGCAGGCTGACCTTTCTGCTTCCACAGACAGAATGGTCTCCAGCCCCCATGATTCAAGAAGCCATGGATACTTTTGTTTGTTGGCCATTATTCATTAGATTTGGGAGACAGAGCTGTTTAGGCTCAAACTTCTTGGAGTGAAGAAAAAAAATGTTGCACATTTTACATTATCTCTTGCAAATATGAAAGCTTGCTGCAATCTTCAAACACAATATTTATGATTTGGTCTTTCAGCCAAATCCACTTTTGCATAAGGATACACAGCTGCTGGTACCCAAAAGTACGATAGTTCCCAAATATATCTTTGCCTTTTTAAAAATCATTCTGGAGGCTTGAAAATAATATTTTTTTCATTGTAAGTGAAATCTCTAGTTCTGATGTTTCAAAGACAGTCTGAAATTAGCTGGGTTTTGTGTGTGTTTGTTTGTTTGTGCACAAGAATAATTGATTAAATCAGCACAAGCATAGCTGATTATACACTCTAACAAAACTACTGAAGAATTCAGCAGCAAAACCAGCAGTATCATGAAGAGCTATACCCAATTCTTAAGCTTACATCTCCTATATGGAATCCCCTCTTAATTATATAGTAGCGAATTTGAAATGTGTCATCACCTCCCACCACTGGATATCATAGATTTTGAATGAATGTAACCTGCATTTTTCAACACTGTTAAAGACATTTTTTTAAGATGTCTCTTTAAACTTTTTCATTAAAGGGGAAAATTTGAATAGAGGAATATTTAAACACTCACAACTTACAAAGAATATCAGCCCTCTTTCATTAACCAAAGCAATGACCCTCTAATAGTTTCCCACTGAGAAAAAATATGACAAGAAAAAATATGCAGAGAAATATGCCAAGTCTAATGCCAATTAGGACTTTGAAAACATATATATTATAGACTGGTCAAATGTAATGTGAAATTCAAAGTTAAAAATTGAACTGATATCCTTCAGCCCTCTGAAAAATAATCTATTTTTAATGGAAATAGAAAAGCTATCTTTAGCAAATTTCTCATTCAGTTGACAACAATAAATCTATTGTTCAGAGGCAGTTGAAATGGGTCTTTGGAAGAGAACGGTTTTAAGAAAATCAAATAGAAATTGCATCAAAGAAGAAATGCTTCTTTAACTGTCATTACTCTCTATATATAGCCTGCAGTTTTAGATTCATTTTAGGTTTGCCAGAGTAACAGGCAATTGGACACCGTGAAAAATTATTTTTTATCATTCCAATAAGAGAAAATGTGTTTGCTTGTTTAAGGGAGAATAAGCGAGTTTAGCATATAAGAAGTATGTCTGCAGGGATCCAGATGCTGAAAAACAGTAAGCTGATAACTTTAGTTTGAAATGCTATACATTAAGAAGCCACACACCTACTATTTATTTCACAAGCACGAATTAGGTCTTCTGAAAAAGAACACAAATTTCAGTCAGACTTGCAAGAAAATAACAATACTTGGCACTCTCAAAATGCTTTCCATCTGAAAAATGCAAACAATTAAGAGGTAGTGGGCTTGGGGGGGCGGGAACTGAGCCGTTGTGCAGGACACCAATGGAGCCAGGACATCCAGGGAGAGTTCCAAAGCCATCAGGTGTTGCACAGCTGGAAGCAAAGTGACAAGGTACTGCCTGATGCATCCTAACCACAGAGGTGGATCAATGCCCAAAAAACCCTTACTGTAGCTCCTCTTCCTGTAAATGGTATATTTAGCATCCCAGGGCCCCCTGCTTCGTGCACCCCTCTGACACTTGGTCATGACTGGCACCCAGAATTGATCATACCCTACAATACTCTGTAAAGCTGCCCTAGTTTATGGATCAGAGGAGTGATGCACAGAAAGCATTATGTATGTGGTCTAAGCTCATAACATTGCACAGTAGAAGATTTATGAATAAAACCCATTTCTCTGGAGATTTCCAGTTTTGTCACCCTCAACAAAACCCCTTTTACACAGGCTTCAAAATCTGCGCGTATTTTTTTCTGGCTGCAATACTATGCCAAATATTTATTTTATCAGTCCAAAACTCAATTTACTGCTGAAACCCTACATCAATACTTCAGAGGAAATTCTAAGATTCTACCCAGAAGAAGAGGAAGGATTACTGAGATGAGTATTGTGCAAATAAATCTCTGCCTGGATCACCAATCTTACAAACTGCTGCTTTGCCCTAAGGCAAGTACCTTAAAATAAGCACCTGTACATGGAAGGGGTCTAAACAAGCTAAATGAAATTCCTGGAAACATGCATGATGTGTATCAACTTTTTACAGTGCTGTAGTCAGTGAAGGTGAGAATAACAGACTGAAAGAAAGTGTGAGACAGTAAGAGGAGAGAAGAAAGGAGGAGAGGGCAAGGTGGGAAGTAGAAGATCCTAAGACCTGACAGAAGTAAAAAGAAAAAAGATCCTAGTGAAGGAAGCTAAAGATTCAAAACCAGAAAAATAAAAGAAGGAGAGGGAAGAGTTAGAATACAAGGTGAGATACAAATTTAAAATTAAATTACGAAAAAAAATAAAACTCAGAAACTGAGAAAGTTTAGACCTTTCAGAAACTTGAGTCAGTAGTTCTCTGTCAGCCAAACTCTCCTTGATTTCAGTGGGAGTTTTGCCTTAATGAGGACAGCAGGATAGGCACCAAATGCAGCTTCATTTCTTATATTTGAATAACAGCAAAATACAGCAAGATATTCTCTTGTTGAAAAAGATGATGCATTTTTGAAGAAATATGGATGTTAGAGGCCAGGCAGTATAAATGGAATTGCTACAACGAGCTGAGTTACATCAGTGTGCATCAGCTGACAATAAGGTCCTTTGTGCTGGAAAGAAAGAAACAAGATGAAAAAAATGACTGGTGCCACTCTACAAACAATCAAATTAAAGGCCCAGAATTATTCCAGCAAAGTTTCCATTGACTTCAGTGACAGCTCAGAGAAGATTCTTCAGTCCTTCTTACAAAAAAAATATTAAGACAGGAGTGACTACGAGTGACCTATTTATTTTTCATCTGTTTTGCTCTCGCTGAAATGGTTGGAAATGCACCCAGCTGCTTTACAGAACTATTGTTTGATTAGGCTGTTTATGTGAAACTATCTTTCCCAAATATTGTATTACTATATGGAAAAGAAAGCATAAAAAAAGCAGATTGGAGAATAAAATACTCCCCTCATCTTGGTAGCCAAAGATAAAGCAAATTATAACAACTCATTGTTTATCTGATGAACAGGATGAAGATTTTGCTTAAGCAAATAGTGGCCTTAATGGTCCATGTAGAAATCACACAGCTGTCTTCCCCTTTATAAATGATAAACTAAAGGAACCCTCACTGGAAGTGTAACTGGAATGCGGGTATGTCTAATGCAAAGCCTCCAATTTAAAACCTTTTCCTGTTTCATATGTCAAAACCAGGAACAGACAAAATACCGCAAGTAAAATGCATAGAATTACCAATGAAAACACCAAGGCAGATATTTTGTACGAGAATTACAAATAACAGAGAAATATCCTATCTCTAGTTGATCATGCTGCACACAGTATTTATTATTGACTAGATTTTTCAATACCATTCTTATGCATAATATGGGAGTTATGTCGATTCTCCCATGAACTAGTAATGAGAGGTGTCCCACCCAAACCAATAAGTCTAGGACATGCTCAAAGTCAGATGCATTCAGCCTCTGACTCAATCAGATAACCAGTAATGCTCAGGTTTTGCACGGTTACATCCACCTGTTGATTTACAGATTACAGGTGGAAGCTGCCTTATTAAAATTGTTCTCCAGCTTAAAAATTTGACACATCTAACAGAGGGAATCAAGAAAAAAACCAGTCTGATCTGCTCATCAGTGATAAAAGGATAATAAATAATCAAACTCAATTATTATTGTTTGCAGGGCTAACATTATGCTTAAAGAAATTAATTGCTATCGGCAAGCCTGTTAAAATTGATTACAATTTTCTCATGCTAGTTTTCTTACCAGGGGTTGAATAGTATTGTCTGTTTTTAAAGGAAAAAAACCCAAAGCTGCTTGAATAATAAATTGTTTATCCCTTGATAGAACAAACCATAGTGATGAACTTTAAGGATGGTTACCAAATTAGAAATGAGAGTGAAAAACAAGTACTTTCCTGTTCAAGGCTTTGTTTTTAATGTCTTTTTATTTTTAACTAGATTGAGTGCTGATTACAGAAAATTCAAGGCTACCCAGACATCAGGCTGCTCAATTGACTGGAAAGTTTGATGACTTCTCTAAAAAGTGAGGTCTGTGCATGAAATTAAATCAGTATCACTGGTCCCAGATAACTTCGGGGAAAAGAGAGGAAAAGGTTAATATTTCTTATTAAATAATGTTAAATGAGATCAAACAAGATGCGCAGGATTCAGGAGGGCTCTTGGAGCTCCGGTTGTTTCCCCAGGCTGCTTATGCAACCTTGTTTGTGCAGGCAGTGCAAGGCCCTGCCATTTTATTACATAAGGTAGCCCAAAAATATACAGCTAGGCAGTTGTGAGCTCCATTAAGTGCTGCACTGGAGCTTCTGTATCAGTTAGCATCTGGAAATTTTAAGAAACGATCAGAAGGACCTAGGACATTGTTGAGTTTGGGATTGGTGCTTGTTGTTTTAATAGCAATAGACCTCATCCAAAAGCCAGCAAAATACCATCAGTGAGAGCTGCGTTTGAATACATTGTGCTTTGACCATTCCTTAAGTGAACAGCAATACAGCCTTTGGTTTAGCACAGCCCTGGTAAATGCAGTCCATGGCTTTAAAATCTGCCTTTCAGATGATTAAGCAAATTGTCTGGTTTAGTAAACAGCAGTCAACACAACATTTTTGTTTTAACCAGTGCTTAAATGCAGTGGATAGCTGAAGAAATTTAATTCCCAGCCCACTCATTTTCAGTTCAGAATGTCAAAGCCTGGTCTTGTAGAGACAGATAAAACCTCTAACTACAGCAACACCTCACCAGGAAAGATGACCACCTTGGCCCAAATCCTCTCCCTGACACTGGGCAGCATGGAAGGCTGGGGAAGCCTGTGTCAGTGGGGCAGGCTTGTAGCAATATTACAGTCTCCCAGCGGGGACTTCTTCAGCCAGGCATTGTATCTCGGTATTCAATGCCTTCTGGTGGGATTGTTTCCCTGAATGAACTGCTTTCTGAACCCAGTTGAACCCAAGAAGATAATCCTCACCGTGGCTGCACAGCTCCACAACAGGACACCAGGGAGTGGACTCAAGCAGCCTACCCTGCTTTTTGGGGTACAGTTCTGGATCATGCCTTGGCTCTTCTTTGGAGCACTTCAACCAACCAGCCCGCTCCATGGCAGATGTGCTGTAATGGGGCCAGCCCAAAGCAGTCAAGGCACAAGCCACCAGTAGCATCTTGGCCTTGGGGACTGAGGGGGCCCAGATGTTGGCCCACTTCACTTTGCAGAGCAGACACGGGGAGACTACCTCGCTCAGCAGCCTCTCTCAGCCATGGCCAGACACAGGTGCTGAGGAGAGAGTACAAGAACAAGGCAAACCAATGGTGGCATTTCTTCAGGATACTCACCAAGCTTCCAAAATATGCAGCTCAAAACTTCCTAAGCCAGAGGCAGCGGTTTTAAATTTAATAGCCCTTGATGGATTTCTCTTCCATGAACTCATCCAGTCACCTCATTAGCTGATGTAACCTCTCAGCATCCACATCCTGTGGTGAGGAACTCAGCAGTCTGACCACGCCATGTGAAGAGCCATCTCCTTTTGTTTCCATTCCTGCAACTGCCTGCTTCACCCAGTGCCGTCCACTGCTGTTGCTGTGATCAGTCATTCCTGGTTTGCCTTCTCCATGCTTTGCTTAATTTTACAGATGTTTGTTGCATCACTTTATCAGCATTGTCAGAGTCCTCAGACAGGAGTCACTCTGTTTCTCTGGTCACCTTTGCTATGTCCCTCTGAACCTTCTCCCTCACCATTACACATCTCTGCTCATCAACAACCCAGGATACTGAAGATATGGCACACCATAGCTGCTACAGTGAAATAATGAGGATTCTTTTTTATTATTTTCCATCCTTTTAGAAATAATCTTAGTTTTCTATTTCCCTTTGGTTTTTAGCTCACATCTGCACATTGCATTGATTTTTTTTTCTGAGTTGTCCATGGAAGATTTTGTCTAAGCTTTGGCATCTTCAGTGACCTGTAGCAATTAATTTCTATGATTACAGACATATTTTCTTCTATTTATTTTCTACCTGACATGCATATTACATTTATCTCACATGAAGATACTCAAAGAGAAAGGGCGATGGAAATGTCCCAGTAGAGGTGACACTCTGTCATGTCGGCACTTCTTGTACATTTTGAAATGAGAGGTTTCATACCTGAACTTCCAAATTTCAATTCTGACCTCAAATGTACATACATCCTCTCGATTATTTTCCCATATCAGCATTTCAGTTGGCTAGAAATCTATTTTATGCAGGTCCCTAAGAACAGCAGTAAAACAGCTGAAAAACACCTTCTGTCATATTCAGGCCAGCAGAAGCCCAGCTGTTTTACACAGACTTGTGCCCAAACAGGGGAAGGTTAGATAACCACCCTGTTCCCACCATTTACATGGTCATTTTTGGAGTATCTTGGCACTCAATGCATGTTACCTGCCACACAGACACAGGAGAAAGAGATGGCATTGCCTTAAAGTGCTTGCAGGTAAAGGAGAGGACAAGAAACAGAGGGCAGATAAAGCACTATAATACTGGCATTATAATACGGCAAGACTATTTCCTAGTGACAAAGGTCCAAGCTCACCACTGACCTAAGTTTTGTGAGAGCTTTATTTTTCTAAAGTCACAAGTGGATTTTCAGACTGGAGCAGGATTAAAATTAGCACTGGGGATGCATAGATTATTCCTCCCAAATGTGGCAGGCAGCCTGCAATAAACACTGATTTCTGCCATGGTCCTTGGACAAAGGAATAGAAGTGTCTTTACCAAAGTGTAATTAAAAACAATGTTTTGGTTGGACTGAGATGTGCTTCATGGTTTGCCTTCAGGGGGAAGAGACACAGGAAGAGAAACATAAACCCCAGTATTTAACCCTCCATCCCCAAAATGTACATCGAATTTATGTGGATGAAGCCAAGAGATCCATTCCCCTAAATCCCTCAGTCTAATCTGCCAACATCCCCAAGCCACCACGAGATAAATGCAAGGAGCAGAGAATGAACCACATCTGCAGCTTCTCAGCTCCTTGTTCAGAGCATGAGCCTACACGACCCACATCCCTTGTCACCCCCTTGCCTTTCCTGCCCTGCAGCTCTTGTATTTCTGAATTCAGCTGGCAATATACTGTTATATATATCTATAAATATATATATTCTGTGGCCCATAGCATGTCACAATGGCTTTAGTCCCTCCCAAAAAAACCGCAATACCAAAAGCAGCACTGCATAAACAAACCCACCTCCATAAAATCAGTCTATCAGCTGATGTTGATTACCAACTGAATTAAATTAGCTAAAATACAAATATTTGCATGGCCTCAGCCTAATTTTCAAGAAGTTTTATTAAGACCAAGGATTGACAGACAGTTAAGCCAAATCTAGGAAAATTATTTTTTTATACAGATAATGATTCTGCTACAAAATCTGCAACTCGAGTACCTCTGCCCTAAGAGCCTAGACACAAAACCATAAACATAAATGGAAGTTACTTAAGTTCATCTAAGACAGAAAGAAAAGCAATTAAATGCACATAAAATGTATATTTGACTGTTATTTTTAATTGTATGACATTTACCAATCCAGGGGAGAGGCAAAGAAGCAGAGGCAGGGGCTGAAAAACACAGCAGGCAGTGTGGGGAGGAAAATGAGAAGGATGAAAAAGTAGTAGTACCATGTCCTGGTTATTGAAAGACTGGAAACCACTGGTTTTGCATGCTCAGATCTCCTGTCTCTGTACTCTACAAGTCTCAGCTTCCTTCTTCCCACCATTCCTTCTCTTGGTTTGGATTTACCACCCCAATCTACAGTTCCCCGCACCTTGTTCCCAAGCTGTGTCATCTATGACCCCGCAAATCCTTTGTCTCAATTCTCCGCTCTTTAGTTTCTCCATGTCTCCATCACCAGTACTTCTCAGTTCTAGACCCACAATTTCTTGTCACCATGCAAGTGAATTAAGCAGTTTCCTCCTCCACCCTTCCATGGCATCACCAGACACACTCTGCCACTGAAGACACAGTTGAGAAAGTCTTCAATTCTCCCTCCTTATGTGCTCACTGTAGAAACTACACCTTGGAAGAGCTGCAGGTAAAGTCCACTCAGCCCATCAGCCACCAACTGCAGTGCTCTCATCCTTCCCAGGAAGAGGAGCAGATGCTCAGCTGCTAACAGTTCTTGGATGTTCAGCATGCCTTGTGCTGAGAGCATCTTCAGGAGTGCAGTGGTCAAGCCCTCAACAATTCCTCTCCCAAGAGCACACACCCTGAGCATTGTGACAAAATTACAATGGAGAGAAGGTCCGGAAGATTCTCAGAGGCTTAACATAAGGCACACCCCAACACGAGACTGATCCCAAGCCAAATATCTTTTCCGTACTCCAAAACATGATGCCACAAGAATTCAAGTCTCAAAGAAAGTGCTTTTTAACAGAGCCAAAAATTTCAGATTCCCAGAAAGATCAAGATCTCCTAATATAGGATGTATACCATCTTCATCAAATGCATGGTCAAAGAGCAAGTTTTCTTCTTACCACGTTCTCAGAAATAACCGAAACTTTTAATCTGAAACTTCCCAAAGACAGTCTGTCTTCAGCAGACACTCAACCTGGAAAATATCAGCCTAGGCTTAAGCTTATCAAATGCATAAGCACCTGACAGAGAGCATTGTACTAGAAAGCACTAGGTAATTTTAACTGTAGACAACATTGCTGCCTATGATAAAATAACAACACCTTCAAGGGCTCTTACATGCTTCAGGGTAGAAATTTGGGCAAAAAATTGTAATTCTGCACATTATAGTCTGTAGATTCAACCCTGCAAATATGCAGGGAGGCACCCTTATTTGTGAGGGAAAAAAAATTTAGGCAAGCCCACCGTCTCCAGGCTTTGGTGCAGGGCACAGAAGTGCTGCCAGCTTGGGGAATCACCCTGGTGTCACATACCTGGTTCTAGAAAACCTTCATTTTCACATCTTCAGTGAAATAATGTACAGTTTGGCAATCACATTCTCCAAATACTCCTGGGCATCTCTGCAGAGCAACCCTGTGTCCATATTCATCTACTGAAATGTATGCAGGATTGGGCCCTCCACCAAATGACAGTTCTCAGAATCAGACGTGGATCAGTGGATGGATGAGCTGGCTATGTCTGGGCACTGTGAACTCTTATTTAGTACCACCAAACAAACCAAACGCACAGTTTAGTGCATTAACATCTCACACTGGCATAAATGAGACAATTTTCCAATTCAAGAGGCAGCCACTTGTTGAACTGAATGCTCAGGTTGGCTGTGCCCATCAGAGAGATCCCTAGAGCCCTTCTGGAGGTTTATCGCCATGAAAAGATCCAAGTTCCTCTGCTGGCTGTAACGCTTATAACCGCTAATTATTTCTGAGTCACTTGAGTGAAAGTAAGCTGCCATCCTGTAGACAGCTAAGGAGTACGGAGCAAAGTTTCTGGATGAGCGTGCTTGTTAATTGACAAATCAGGCTAGTGACCATAGAGGAAAACACCACGGCACAACTCTGTGTGAACCCGGTGCTGCCGTTCAGCCGTGGATTTAACATTTACCCCATTCCATACACGGAAGGAAACACGCGGGAGTCCTGCGCAGGGCTGCTGCAGCAGCAGGGCTCTCCCAGCACACGACACAACCTCTGCTCCCCCCAGGAGCTTTCGCCCATTCAAAAACCCCACTGGTCCTACTGAAAGTTCTCCTTGACAAACACTGTCCGGTCGCATCGCAGATCCTGTTCCAGTCTAGCCTACGTGAACCCCCAAAGTCAGGAAATGTCCAACCACACCAAAACGAGATGGGGAGGGGGACTGCTTAGGGGGCAACTTATTTTTGCGAACGGAGGGGCCCGCCTGGCCGGACCCCGCCAGCCCGGCCGGGACAGACACGCCGCACATACCGTGCTCCCCACGGAAACTTTCNGGAGCGCGGGGCGGCGCGGAGCTGACCCCGGCCGCCGCCGCGGGTGTCACGCGTGGCCGAGCATCCCGCGTGGGTGCCCCGGACGGGCACCCCCCGGGCGGGTGTCACGGGTGGGCGCCCCACGGGACGGAGGCAGGGTCGGGGCCGCACGGCCGCGCATTACCTGGGGTGCCGGTGCTGCGGTAGCGCGGCGGGGAAGCCCCAGCCACCGCCGCTGCCGCC